>CM059870.1:29449917-29687417 GCA_030490815.1 Acer saccharum | reverse complement strand
TTCTAAATAATTCACATTCATGTCTGATAGCTTTAGTGGTATAAAGATGAAAGTCCCGTCGTTTCAAGGGAAATCTGATCCCGAAGCCTACCTTGAATGGGAAAAGAAGATGGAACTCGTGTTTGATTGTCGCCACTACCCCGAAGCACAAAAGGTAAAACTTAATGTGATTGAATTTACTAACTATGCTGTGATTTGGTGGGATCAGTTAGTTATTAGTAAGAGACGTAATGGAGAACGTTCGATTGCGACATGGGAAGACATGAAGGCTGTGATGAGAAAGCGCTTTGTGCCTAGCCATTACTACCGAGGTTTGTATCAAAAATTGCAAAGTCTCATGCAAGGCAATCGAAGTGTGGAAGACTATTACAAAGAGATGGAGATTGCCATGATTAGAGGATAGAACGCGAGTTCATATCAATGTCCTCCTAGCACAATTACTATATTGCCTTAGGTGTTTGACGGTCAAAGTGCTAGTCTAACGAAAATTCTGATGGCATGGGATAAAATGTATAATATTTGAGTAATGCTAGAGGACCCAAAAATCCAACCCAAATTTTGGACCCAAACCATGTGGCACACATCACATGGGGTATTGGAAAGAGTGAAGTGGGGCCATGTTGTGTTTGATGTGTGCCACATGGGTTTGGGTCCAAAATTTGGGTTGATTTTTTGGGTCCTCTAGCATTACTCATAATATTTTAGTTCTCAGGGGAGAAGAATAGCCGTTACTGAAACTAGATGGGACAAAGTGTCTAATAAAGCAAACCTAAATGGGAAAAATGATTATATCCCATAAAAAGTGGGTTTAGTTGGTATTTGGGTTTAGAAGGCACATCTGTAATCTGCCCAATTACAAGGTCCATGGACCCATAAGTGGCAATTATTTGAAATTGTTTTTCTTGCTTGTGAGTTGTGAATGTGATTTGATAATTTCTTACATTGTTTGAGAAGAAGATATATAATAATCAAAAAATTATTAATTGATCTAAGTTAAAAATTGTTGATAACATGCCTAAAAAATAGAAAAACTTAGGTGGGCCAGTGCATGTCTATTTACAGCACACTGTATTGGTTTATTATATTATAATTCAATCATATATTAATCCTATATCATGTCACACCCAAATTTAACTTGATAGTGATATGTCTTCGTACCTACATTAATAAAGATGTTAGAGCGACTAAGTCGCATCCTCCTCCTCTAATTCTTACATTATAATACTTACAAAAAAAATCTCCTACCACAGCTAAGTGAAGCACACCTTTTGGCTTGAACAGCTTTCCATGGATATCCTCTCCAAGCTCAAATGGTATGTACCTACTTTTCCACATTTGTAATGAGGTTTGGGTTTATCATGCGTGATAGCCTTTAAGGTTTCAACAAGATGAGGTTAGTTTAGTGGTAAACCTTTCACATCTACACCATAAGGTCATAGATTCGAGTTCTCCTTTCTAAAAAAAAACCTCAAATATATATAGTATTTTAGAATTTTTTATTTTTATTTTTATTTTTACGTATTTTACATGACAAGTGTATGGAGTTTTATTTCTAATGTCATGGAAATAAATATTTTTCAATTTTGAGAGTAGATCTCCGAACCATGTGTAGAGGGGTTGATGTCATTGGTGTTAAAGAAATAAAAATAGTTAGATAAAGAAAAATAAATAAGAAATTGATGGAGTAACAAGAGTGAATAAGGTCACCAACTGCATTTGTATGTACGAACTAATTGCGGGGATTGTTGAGAGAAAGTTTTCACTATTTTGGTCAACCAAAAGCAGAATTCTAAAGCTTTCCCCTTTTTGCCAGCCAAACAAATCAAAACAGTTGGTTTCAAACGGTCTGTCATTTTCCGGACAAGGACTTCTCTTCTTTTCATTGCCCACTTTTTTTTTTCTTTTTTTTTTTTTTTCCTTCTTCCTCCATGTTTGATTATCACCATTGACCCACCACAAAGCTCCTCACCAGGTACACATTCAAAATTTCACATTAGATTATAAAAGGTGCGAATTAGTAATTGCAAATGCATGTTGGTTTTTTTTATTTTTTTATTCCATACAATTATGCAGATCGCTAATTAATAATTTTGTTAGCAAAATCTAGAGAAATGGGTTTTTGTTATCTGGGTTGTGTTTAGGAATTGTATATTGCATTATATATCTGGGTTTGGTTTGTCTCTTTAATAGGTTAGGTCGTTAATTTACCATTTTCTGATGGTTGTATTCAGTTGGTTTTGGCATTATATTCCACAGTTGGGTTGTTGAAGTTTCATTCATTTCTGATTTTATTTATAACTGTCCATCTCATTTGTGTTGTTGGTTGATGCTAATTGCATTAAAATTTCGAGAATTGGGTTTTCTTTTTCTTTTTTTAAATGTAAATGAAAACAAATTGTTTCCTTTTGTTTTGTGTGCATATGTCTAAATGCTTTTATGATTTTGTGTTCTTTTGTCTCAATTGGATGGTAATTTCTTTGCTTTTTCTAAAATTTCATTTTTATTTTTCTCACTAGTTAGTTTGATATAGCTTGATGTTGAAAACTGGATACCCTTTATGTTTTTTTTTTGTATAAAAGCATGCAGTAGTTTTATATTTTTATTTTGGCAATTGTATGATCATGTAATTGTTTTCTGTCTTGGAATTGTAGAAACTTGAACTGGATTGGGGATGGAATTGTCGACTTTGAATTGGAAGGATTGGAACATCAATTTTTTTGATCAATTGAAGCTTTTCTTTGTTTGTCCAATTCGGCAACTTTTGGTCTTCTAGAGTGATTGTGGTGGCAATGGCAGCAGATGCAATTTTGTTAGTTAAAGCACAAAGGAATGTGCAAGGTGTTACGACAATTCTTACATCTACTGCTTGTGAATGGTTCTTGATTTTTCTGTTGCTCATTAACGCTGTCATCTCTTATCTGTCGACGAAATTTGCACGTTACTGCCAATTGCAGTTACCTTGCATCTTCTGCTCCAGGCTTGACCATGTCTTAGGCAATGAAAAACCTGAATTTTATAGAAATCTGCTTTGCAGCAATCATAGGTTAGAGATATCGTCTTTAGTTTCTTGCCATATCCATAGTAAGCTTGCTGATGGCCATGATATGTGTGATGATTGTCTCTTCTCATCCTCCACAAAATGTAATTCCAACCCAGAAATGCACACGCCCTTTTTGGGTAAATTGGGGTTTGATGTTATAGGTTGTGGTCCTCAAAGCTCATTGTTAAACAGTGATTTTGGTCCTGTATCTATGAGCAAGAGATTATGTTCATGTTGCAATAAGCCTTGGATGTCAAGAAAAAACATGCAAAGACTACTCCAGCTCAAATCGCCTTTGCCAAGGATTTCTAAACCAAATATTCCTTTGCCACGCCGTTTAAACCGTCGGGATGGCTTGAAGAAAATAAGGGATAAGTTTTCTGGGCCAGCAGTACCACATCTCCGTGTTGGAAAAAGTACTTTCGATTCCTTACCTCGAGTAGGATATAGTGAGCTGAAATGCAGTTCTGATTCTGAGTCTGAGTTTCCATTTTCTGACGATGATGATGGTACTAGTATAATTCGTGATATAAATGAGGCGAAGGATGATTCTAGCAAACCCCGTGTTATAAAATGTTCGACTCCTGATGTTTCCAGTTGGCAGGAGCTGGGTGAGCTCAACTGGCAGCAACCTGATCAGAAAACCCATCCTTCTCCACTGCCCCAGCTTATATCACTAGATGATATTTCTCTGCCTTCTAACACTTTGGAAGTTCCCGTGGGAGTATCACCAATCTCTCAGAGCTTCAATGCCCCAGCACCGGCTGAGTTTATATCTATAGTTGCTATGAACCCATCATTTGTTGTAGAAATTCCTGTTAGTGAGGGTAAGCTCGCTGACTCGCTCTCTTAAAGGTGTGTCTGTTTCTGCATGTGTGTTATATGACTTATCCTCATAACTGGAATTGTTTTGTAGCTGCAAATGTTACTGGAGCAACTGACGCTCTACATGTTTCCAAAAACCATCATGAGGAAATGTTGAAGTTGCTAAATTCAACAGCTGGAGCAGGTATAGAAAATGACCAGATTCTATAGAGCCCCACTCCTGTAAATTTGACTTTTCTCTCTCATTTGCTCCCTTTGTTTAGGCACGGACATGTGCCTATGTGTCTGTTTATATGGCTTATCCTCCTAACTGAAATGGTTCCTTGCAGCAAATGTTACCGGAACAATTGAAACTCGACATATTTCCATCAATCATCATGAGGAAATATCAATCAGTGGTAAGGGAAGAGAAACATCTGGATTTGTTGTGGAGAAACCTACCGAGAAAGAACGTGATAGAGTTACTGAAGATTCGAAGTTGCTGCTGACACAAGATTCCTCTGCTCAAGAGATACCTTTATCAATAAATAATACAAGTCCCAATGTGCAAGGTCATGGTGATAACACTGATGCTCCTAGCTCTAGTGGAATTCAAAATTTCCAGAAGTCCACTTTGGTAGAGAGAAGTGACTCTGCTGGTCTTGAATCTTTGGATGGGAGTACTGTTAGTGAAATAGAAGGTGAAAGTACTCTTGATCGGTTGAAGAGGCAGCTTGAATATGATAAAAAATGCATGAATGCATTGTATGAGGAGTTAGATGAAGAACGAAGTGCGTCGGCAATCGCTGCAAATCAGGCAATGGCCATGATTACAAGATTGCAAGAGGAGAAGGCAGCACTCCACATGGAGGCTCTGCAGTACTTAAGAATGATGGAAGAACAAGCAGAGTATGATGTAGAGGCATTGGAGAAAGCTAACGATCTCTTAGCTGAAAAGGAAAAAGAAATACAAGATTTGGAAGCAGAACTAGAATATTATAGGTTTAACTACCCAGATGAATCGATGGAAACTATATATGAGAAGAGGGATTCGAAAAAGGAAAATGTAAATATAGAGAACATGAGTTTGAACCATAGTAAAGATGATGCAAATATTCCTTGTGACTCGTTCTCTGAGGTCTCTCAAGGGAATGATAATCCCAATGCTCTCATATGGTCAGAATTGGAAAATGAGAAATTATACATTTTGCAATGTTTGAAGAGCTTGGAGAGCAAACTTCAAAGATTTGCTCATAATGGGACTGTGCATGATATCTCCGATAATTGGTATTTTGAAGAAGAAGCAGATGTATTGCACGATCAAGGAGAAATTTCTGATAAGGATAGGACTTTAATAAGTGATCAGATGGAAGAGAATGATTTGTCAGTACCAAAAGATTTACCTGTAGCTAATGGGAACCCTCCTGCTCAAGAAGGATCGAATGCTTCAGTTTCTAAAGACCAAGTTGTTAGTAAAGATAACAATCATTTGGTTTCAAATGGGAAAAATGACTGCATGGATTGCACAAAAGTTGATTTAGTTGCTCTTGGATACGAAATTTCAGACCTTAATGAAAGGTTGGATGCACTTGAGGTTGATTGTAACCTTCTTGAGCATACTTGTAACTATCTTCAAAATGGGAACGAGGGCCTGCAGTTCATTCAACAGATAGCTCATCAGCTGCAAGAATTGAGGAAAATTGGGATGAAGAGTAGATGTCGATCTGTTCCATGAGTTCATAAGAATATTTATAGGGTAAGCAATTTGACAAAAGATATAGTTGGGAGACTGGAATCATATTTTTCTGTTTATGCATCTCTATATGTCGCCATCCTTCCTATTTTCTTTTCACATTATATATATTCCTATTGATGAATGTCCCAATCCTATTTTCTTAAATAGATATAAATGTGTGATAAAAGATGCCAGCATATTATTTATAACGGCATTCAGATATCAACATATACTTGTTGCAATTAACAACCGACTGGCTTTTCTTCTGATGTTGTTGTCTTACTGTTTGTATATATATGGTGATTTTTATTTTTTATTACAACATAAGACATAGATAATTTCCGAGACCTTCAATTCATTTGTGACGTAGAACACTTTATTGTCTTTCGTCTCAATTACTTTTATTTGAGAACATATGCTTCTGTATTTGTCGAAACCTATGTTGGAGATTCTTAAAATTATCAAAACTTCTATTCGCTGTAAAGGCATCTTTAGTATCCTGATTTATCTAGAGCAAATTCTCAATGTCCCGTTGCTGCTAGTTTGGATTGTGTTGCTATTCTCAAGTAATTATATCAGTATGTAGTATGGATTTATATCAATGATGTTGGGAAATCCTGAAGTGTTCTTGTTTGCAAGCAGCAGAATAGTACCATTATGTATTTTGGTATAATATCTATTGCAAAGTCCTGAGTTTCTACTATTCATGACCAAGGATGAATGTTTTTCGACTGTCAAAGTCAAAAAACAAATACTCAGATAAAATGTTATTAGGAAGAAGAGGTTTACCTTCTCTTGTTCTTTTTAATTAATGCATTCCTGTAGTGCAGTTTTCAAACCTGTGATTTGTCTGTCTTTAATTTTCCTTTTCTTCTGATTCAGACTTTGGTATATTTTTGCAGATGCTACAAATCAGAAGGTTCTACTCGGAAATCCAACAACTCATGCAAGCCAGTGGAAGCAAGAAGGGAGGAAGTTGAAAGCTATATCAATCAATCCTAGCTTCCCGCGCGAGTTATATGAATAATGAAGCATGTACAGGTACCATCTATATAATCAAGAACAGATACTATCAAGGTTTTTGGAGTGAATGGGAGAAATTTATGTAAAACAAATATAGGAGCCCCTAAGATTTGTAATATATGGGTGATTTTTGTAATCTATTGATTCTATTATTCCTACATGGGTTTGAGGTTTGAGGTTTGAGGTTTGAGACTTTGAGGTGTCCAATCTACTTCAACTGTAAATTTAAACAGATTTTGATTTCTTTTCATTTCTGCATTTATTGATGGATGAGATTCTTCTTTCATAATAATAATAATAAAAAGAAATTGTTTTAAGTCCATGTCCACACACACACACACACACAGAGAAAACAGTCGCTCCGAAATCATCCACAATACACAATATCAGTAGCAGCTGAAATACAAAATGATGGGTGGACTTGTATAAGGAGAAAAACATGGGATCGGTTCTATGAGTAGCACCACTCACAGCATACAATGTTGCTAAAATGTTTAAATAATTGTGTTTACGAGGCCAGACTTTGTAATGCTACAAAGCAGATATTTATATGTGGAAATTAGTGGGAAATTAGCGAAAATAGCTTTTCTCAACATTCACTTTCAAGGAAATAGCCCAAACCACTCTCATCGCTGCTCGTCTCCGGTGACTCGTCCTCCACCACTCATCTCCCGTTCTTCATCTGACACTCGTCCTCTGCTCGCGTCGACCTCCTCTCCTGTTCTTGATTTCGTCGTTTTTCTCTCTAAAGCGACTGGGTGTTCTTTCTCTGACTCTCATCCTCCGCTGGCTATCGACTTCCTCCTGCTCGCGTGCGCCACCGTTGCTCTGCTCTACCTCTTCAGGTATGGCCATTTTGATTTCTTCATTTAAAATCAACTTTTGATTTCTTAGATTTGTTTTCTCTCTTTTTATTTTTTCATGTTCTTTGCACTGCTCTTATACATATTCATTGTGTTAAGGGCCGGCTATTATTTCGACGGCCACTCTTAAGAGAGAGAGAGAGACACCAGTGTGCACGAGAATGCACATAGTTTCTCATTTTCATTTGTTTTGGGAGGTCACGGGCTTCACTTTAAGGTACCTATTTATTTTGATTTTTGTTGGTGGGTGTTGTCTAAAAGACGTATCTTGAGTGATTCAAAAGCAGAGGTGGGTGAGAAAGGATCAGTTGAGTTTGGGGTCTTGGATCTTATTGGGTTGGAAAACTTAATGTAGTTGATATTATATTTAAAAATGATACTGATTTTCTTCTTATTTTCTGCATGAAAATTGAATGAATAAGTCAATAAAGGCACTAGAACGATATTGACAATTTTTTAAATATTTTTTTAAACCTGTTTCATTTTCTGCATATGCTTTCTATTTGTCTGTGATTTGAGTATTCAATAAAGCTTGGAAATGTGTTTTAATGGTGTTGTTTAGGTTAGATCTAGGTTGATTCTGATCAATTTTTTGCCTGAGTTTGATATATTATTTGAAATATCTAATCCTTAGCTTAGGTGTGTGAAGATTTCCATTTCCAGTTTGGATTAAGATTGGAATACCCATTTTTTTTTTTTTTTTTTTGTTGAAATCTGAGATTTATTCTTAATATTTTGTGGATTTAAATATAATGTAGCTGAGATTTATTCTCTTATAATCTTCATTCACTTTCCTGTTCTTTCAACAAAAAAATACATATTCATTGTGTCGATCCTTTTCTTATACACATTCTTCCAATTAACTCTTCAATATTAATATTTTTCTTAATAAAGACAGAGATTAAAGTAGTCTATTAACCTCAAAACCAAAATCTTTGAATTCTCATACAGAGAGTAAAGAGTGGTCTGGAGATGGAGGTAGCACAATTTTCGACCGTTGCGTCCCGCAATTTCTTGGCAACATCACATTCCATTTCAACAAACAGAAGCTTATGCAATTCGAGAAGATTGGCGGGAAAATCGACTAAATTTGTCTCTTCATGGACTGGTTCGAGCACCGCATCTAGTCCCTCTTCGAGAAATTTGTTCACTGTAATAAAACAAAACTTACGCTGCTTAATGTTGATATGTGTTAGTGAGTAATTCATTTGGTTAAACCATTTCTTTATTGGTTTTTGTTGATTGTCGGAGAGAGATATGGGGATGGATAAATTCCAAAAGCGTTGCAATTAGAAGAGATTATAAGAGAAGTCTAGTGAGAGCAGAAATGTTTGGGCAATTAACGAGTGGCCTCGAATCAGCTTGAAACAAGCTCGAGGGAGAAGGTTTGTTTTGATGTTTTATTTAGTTTTTAATTCGTATTTATTGTTTCAAGTTTGTCAGGTTATATGTTCTTTGGTGCATTGTAATCTATTGTGTCATTGTGTGCCAACAACAGGCAAGTCTATGATGTGAACTGGTGTAAAGATGCTTTAAAAATTGTTTGTTGCATATTTTTGCTGCACAGGACAAGAGGTTCGCGGAAATCCATTTACACATATTACTCATGCCTCTGTACATTTATGTTTGATTTTTTGAAATTTGGATTCTCTTGTACTTTCTTGAGCTTTATTTTCTTCTATTGCAAAAAATGTTGACTAAACAAGTTGTTTATATGTGTGGATTCTTTATGAGTCAGAGGTTTTGACCAAGGAGAACATCGTGGAACCCATGAGAGACATTAGGAGAGCTCTTCTTGAATACTATTGGCTGGTCTACAAGGAGTTGGAAAGACGATTGTTTCTGCAAAGTTAGCTTATTATCTAAAGAAACAGGTGCATTCTTCTTGGCCCAGCTCAACCCTCATCCCCTATCTTTATGGTGTTGGTGTGTCTATATATTTGTGTTACTAAACACTGTTCATTTGCTTATTCTTTATTGGCACCACCATAACATTGATTGCAGGGGAAGAGTTACATGCTTGTTGCTGGAGATGTGTACAGACCTGCTGCTATTGACCAACTTGTTATTCTGGGTGAACAGGTATGGCATTTTAATATGTAATTTGTCATTTCTTGTGAATTCTGTTTAAGATGTCTAGTGAATTATTTGGTCAACATATAAATGTTTATTTTTTCTTACTCCAATTTAAACCACCCAAGATTGAACTTTCTTATCAAGTTAATATCGTTTAATGTCCATAGTATATAGTTTAATTGAGGAGAAAATAATAAATATTAGAGAGACAAAGTCTAAATTAAGCAAAAAGTATTGTAAAAGCCTGGGACTGGATGCCATGTGCCTAGGAATCATCTACTGGGAATTAATGCATGTATTTTGTTGAGCCTATGATTGATTGATATAAGCCTGGGACTGGATGCCATAAGCCTATTAATCATCTGCTGGAATTAATGCATGCATTTTATTGAGCCTATGATTGATTGATATAAGCCTGGGACTGGATGCCATGAGCCTAGGAATCATCTGCTCGGAATTAATGCATGTATTTTGTTGAGCCTATGTTACCGGGCATGACCTTTTGTACAGGTGTTCATCCCATGCCACCTGATCTATATTTTCTTAAATAATTTTTATCTAGTTTCCTAAAAAATTTATATTGTTTATACAGGTGCTCATCCAGTGCCACCTTCCCGCCCATTGGGTTTTATGTCATGTACTTTTGAAGGAAGAAAAAGTACTGTTATTTGAGGGGAGGGAACTAGTCATCGGCTAATGTACAGCTTGAGAATCAATATTTAGTTTGAGAATATTTTGTGCAGTTTTCTTAGGTTAGAAATGTTTATGATGTATTTTGTGCCTAGGAATGTCAACAGCCTGGGAATATTTTATGACAGATTTAACTGTACCAACTATTAAATTAATTAAATAAAATTCTTAAAATTATGAAATTACCTATGAAAAAAAAAAAAAAAAAAAGAAACCTATGACAAATTCTCTTATGCCTGAGAACAATTCTCCTAGGCATTGGAACAATTCTCCTAGGCCAGGGACAATTCTCCTAGGCATTGGAACAGTTCTCCTAGAATAATTGTTCCAAGACCTAGGAGATTTGTTTCAATTCTCCTAAGCTTGGGGCAATTATCCTAGGCATTGGAACAATTCTCCTAGAATAATTGTTCCAAGGCCTAAGAGAATTGTTCAAGGCCTAAGAGATTTGTTCCAAGGCCTAGGAGAATTGTTCTAAGCTTAGGAGATTTGTTCCCAGGCCTAGGAGAATTGTTCCAAGACCCATAATAAACTGGTGGCTTTTCATTTTCATAAAAAGATGTACAATATTATGTCTCTTTTTTCAGCGTGTAAAGATTTACATCGTGTAATCATTTTGCAATTTCAGCTTGTAAACATGCATCCATCGTGCAAAGATGTTCATATTTCAGCCCTAATACTGATGATGTGGCGACCACTAGTGCTTGAGCCTAAGAAAGATTTTACAGGCCTAGGAACAATTTACATTTTAATACATAATTGCTTTTAATATATTTTATTATTAAAATTTAATAAATTTTAATATTTAATTGCTTTTGATATATGAACAAATATGAATAATTTTAATTGTCATTTAAAAAAATGGAGGTCTGAAAAAAAAATGTTTTATTTTTATTTTAGAAAATTGAAAATTTGAAGAGAGATTGAAAAATAGAAAAAAATGGAGGTTTCCAGGATTATTACACGCTGAAATTATGTAAAGATGCATTCAGCGTGTAAAGATGTTGAAATTTCAGCGTGTAAATATTTTCATCATCTAAAGATGTTGACATTTCAGCGTGTAAAGATGTTGACATTTCAGCGTGTAAAGATTTCAGCTTGAAGACGTGAACCTGGATACTACTTTTGAGGGGGCAAACGATATCCGATTTTCACCCGTAATATACCGTTGAAATCGTTTCGACGAGGAGAACAATATTTTAAAGAGAAAAGAGAGTAAAATTTAATAAATTTTAAAATTTTATTGCTTTTAATATATACTTTATAAAAAAAATTATAATTTTATAATAAATTTTAAATTTAAATAATTATATATAATGAACAAATATGAATAATTTTAATTGTTATTTAAAAAAATGGAGGTACGAAAAAAAAAATGTTTTATTTTTATTTTAGAAATTAAATTGAAAATTTGAAGAGAGATTGAAAAATAGAAAATTTTTTTTGGAGGTTTCTAGGATTATTACACGTTGAAATTGTGTAAAGATGCATTCAGCATGTAAAGATGTTGATATTTTAACGTGTAAAGATTTATAGGCTTAAATATTTTACAGGCCTAGGAACAAATTAGTTTGGGCCTAGGAATGGTTCCTAAGCCTTACAGTTTTCAGTGTGTAAAGATTTCTATTGTGTAAAGATGTTGACATTTCAGCATGTAAAGATTTCCATCGTGTAAAGATATTTATTTTTCAACGTGTAAAGATTTAGATCGTATAATCATTTTGCAATTTCAGCTTGTAAACATGCATTCATCGTGTAAAGATGTTTATATTTCAGCGTGTAAAGATTTCCACATTGTAAAGATGTTAACATTTCAGCGTGTAAAGATTTTACAGGCCTAGGAACAAATTATTTTGGGCCTAGGAATGTTTCCTAGGCCTTACAGTTTTCCTCCGTAGATGAAATTATAGGGGTCCCGCAATAATCTCAACGATCGACACCGTCTAATGATGAAGAGATATCAATGGAAATCTTTACGTAAAGTTTCGAGATCATCGAACGGTCGAAAAAGTACGTCGCTACCCATTACACTAGATATAGCAAAGAACCCTTTCAATTATAAACCCCTAAATGCCTAAAAGTTCTATCACAAACTTGTAAGTTGTTCTCGTTGCTATACTCGATCTCCCGTATTAGTTTTACAGTTCCTAACTTGAGTCCGATGGGTGCACACCGCTTTTTAAAAACATCCCGTGCAATCGGAAAAAAATTTAAAAAATATATATATAAATTTTATTTAATTCGAAATTAAATCTACCATGGGTCTAGGAGTTATTCCTAGGCTTAAAATTCCGATTCCTAGGCTTAAAGTACCGAATCCTAGGCTTATGACAACATGCATCCATTGTGTAAAGATAGTTATATTTCAGTGTGTAAAGATTTCCATCTTGTAAAGATGTTGACATTTCAGCGTGTAAAGATTTTACAGGCCTAGGAACAAATTATTTTGGGCCTAGGAATGTTTCCTAGGCCTTACAGTTTTCCTCCGTAGATGAAATTATGGGGGTTCTGCAATAATCTCAACGATCGACACCGTCTAATGATGAAGGGGTATCAATGGAAATCTTTACGTAAAGTTTCGAGATCATCGAACGGTCGAAAAAGTACGTCGCTACCTATTACACTAGATATAGCAAAGAACCCTTTCAATTATAAACCCCTAAATGCCTAAGAGTTCTATCACAAACTTGTAAGTTGTTCTCGTTGCTATACTCGATCTCCCGTATTAGCTTTACAGTTCCTAACTTGAGTCCGATGGGTGCACACCGCTTTTTAAAAACATCCCGTGCAATCGGAAAAAAATTAAAAAAAAATATATAAAAATTTTATTTAATTCGAAATTAAATCTACCATGGGTCTAGGAGTTATTCCTAGGCTTAAAATTCCGATTCCTAGGCTTAAAGTACCGAATCCTAGGCTTATGACAACATGCATCCATCGTGTAAAGATAGTTATATTTCAGTGTGTAAAGATTTCCATCTTGTAAAGATGTTGACATTTCAGCGTGTTAAGATTTTACAGGCCTAGGAACAAATTATTTTGGGCCTAGGAGTGTTTCCTAGGCCTTACAGTTTTCCTCTGTAGATGAAATTATAGGGGTCCCGCAATAATCTCAACGATCGACACCGTCTAATGATGAAGGGGTATCAATGGAAATCTTTATGTAAAGTTTCGAGATCATCGAACGGTCGAAAAAGTACGTCGCTACCTATTACACTAGATATAGCAAAGAACCCTTTCAATTATAAACCCCTAAATGCCTAAGAGTTCTATCCCAAACTTTTAAGTTGTTCTCGTTGCTATACTCGATCTCCCGTATTAGCTTTACAGTTCCTAACTTGAGTCTGATGGGTGCACACCGCTTTTTAAAAACATCCCGTGCAATCGGAAAAAAATTAAAAAAAATTTATAAAAATTTTATTTAATTCGAAATTAAATCTACCATGGGTCTAGGAGTTATTCCTAGGCTTAAAATTCCGATTCCTAGGCTTAAAGTACCGAATCCTAGGCTTATGACAACATGCATCCATCGTGTAAAGATAGTTATATTTCAGTGTGTAAAGATTTCCATCTTGTAAAGATGTTGACATTTCAGCGTGTTAAGATTTTACAGGCCTAGGAACAAATTATTTTGGGCCTAGGAGTGTTTCCTAGGCCTTACAGTTTTCCTCTGTAGATGAAATTATAGGGGTCCCGCAATAATCTCAACGATCGACACCGTCTAATGATGAAGGGGTATCAATGGAAATCTTTATGTAAAGTTTCGAGATCATCGAACGGTCGAAAAAGTACGTCGCTACCTATTACACTAGATATAGCAAAGAAACCTTTCAATTATAAACCCCTAAATGCCTAAGAGTTCTATCACAAACTTTTAAGTTGTTCTTGTTGCTATACTCGATCTCTCGTATTAGCTTTACAGTTCCTAACTTGAGTCCGATGGGTGCACACCGCTTTTTAAAAACATCCCGTGCAATCGAAAAAAAATTAAAAAAAAAATTAAAAAAAATTTATTTAATTCGAAATTAAATCTACCATGGGTCTAGGAGTTATTCCTAGGCTTAAAATTCCGATTCCTAGGCTTAAAGTACCGAATCCTAGGCCTATGACAACATGCATCCATCATGTAAAGATGTTTATATTTCAGCGTGTAAAGATTTCCACCTTGTAAAGATGTTGACATTTCAGCGTGTAAAGATTTTACAGGCTTAGGAACAATATTTTTGGGCTTAGGTATAGTTCCCAGGCCTTACAATTTTACTCCATAGATGAAATTATGGGGTCCCGCAATAATCTCAATGATCGGCACCGTCCAATGATGAAGGGGTATCAATGGAAATCTTTACGTAAAGTTTCGAGATCAACGAACAGTCGAAAAAGTACGTTGCTACCCATTACACTAGATATAGCAAACAACCCTTTCAACACATTCAGAGTTGAGTATCTAAAATTGATGCATTGCATTCTAGTAATTATGAACTGAAATTGCAGAGCGACACATTGAAGAAGAACAAAAAATGGCTAGAAACTACTAGTAAGCTAAAAAACAAAGAATGAAAATTTCAAGGTTGTTTCCGAAACTTGTCTTATAATAGAATGAAAACCCATTTAGAGTTTGAACATAATTCTATTTACAACACTTTTTTTTTTCACAAAATATACGAAACCGTATTCTTCCAGACAATAAACACTCAACAAATACACCGTAATTTCTCGTAATAGTGTTGGAAGAAGAATTTCCCTCAATTAACAACAATCCATATGAATTTCTACTGTCTTATGTTCAGCTGTTGTTCAAAGTCAAAAGAATCATTGCAGTAGACAAATTCAATCATCAACAAGATCCTGGGGAGTTCATCTGCTCTGCGTTTGATTGTGATCACAGGGCACTCAGCATGCTTCACGCAGAATTCACTCACAGTACCCACAAAAACCCTGCAAAGACAAGTTCAAGTAAAAGCGCATTGAATTCGAATCCATTCATTTGAGTGGAAATTTTGCTGCTGCTGGGTTAATTAAAGCGATATTCTGAGCTCCAAATCAACATCTTGAGTGTCACTGGACTCAGAATTTTGACTGCTTGATCCCAATGAGCTACTCCTGTGTTTCTTGTTCTTCTTTGGCTGTGGATCCTATCATTTATACAAAAAATATCAATGTCAAAACAAAACCTGAGAATCAATTGTCATTTTTTGCATCAAATTATTAGAATACAAATCTATATAAAGGATTAATTAAAACAACCTCAACATTATGTAGATTTCGAAGGTGTCTATTCATGCTTGGTTGTGCAAAATGTTGGTTCTCTATGATTCCACTCCCAGGATTCCAACTTTTGTACAGGATTCCAACATATTAATTAGAAAAGAGAATCCGGAAATGGAAGTACAAGAGAAGATTTTCCATTGATCAAATTAATAAGAATTAAAATTGGGAACATATATAATTGAAGTACCTGGCTGTAGGAGTAGTAGGTTGTTAATGATCACCATATACGATCGTTGTTCTTTCATAATTCCCTAATCCCATCTGCAAGACCATGTGATTTTCATAGATTTAGAGACCATTTAAGATCACATATATTTATAAAAAGAATATAAAGCAACACACATTCAATCACGAATTAATTATAAATGTGGTTATTGATAATGATCATGAGTAAGATGTTTGTGATGATGCTGATCATGATAATCAATCAAATATGATCCTTTGTTGATCCATGCTTTGCAAGCAACCTACAAGCATATGCAATATGAGCACCTAAATTATAATAAATACATCAACTTTAAGTTGTCTAACTTCTAAGAATCTTCATTCTATTTCAGCCAGACACAAGTGTGCAGTGAGAACAATCAGAAGATAAATAACAAATTACCCCAATCTCATGACATCTGTTGACAAAATACTCGAGCAGATGAAGCCCTCTTATTCAGTCCTGCTGCTTTACACTTTTGAAATCTTCAGGTGATGCATATATACTATCCATGTCATCAAAACCTAGCCAAATTTTACAATAAACCATTGTCATATAGTATTCTTCATACTTGATGCACATTAGCAGCACAAGGTAGCTTCTAAATCTGCCTCAACCCAGAGATAGTTTATTTGTAATTAACACCAAAGAAATTGAATTGAACATCCATTTGATGGCAGCTACTAAATCTCACGAACAGGCCATACAAAATTTAATCAGCGGTGTTCAATTTTAATTATTCCTCCCTTCTACTTTTCTTGAACAAGTGAGCAACCAAACAAACTAAAAACACAATAACAGTGCAAACAACACCACAAATAGAGCTCATAGAGTTTGTATAAGTTCTCAATCAAATCAAGCACCGAAAAATCGGTGATCCATCAAATTAGCAGGCCAAGATTGTCACGCTAGTTCAGTGATTAGTTCCATTTCAGCCTTTACAAGTTCATTTCCACACAATCAACTCATTTTCACACAACAAAAGTTAAAGAACAAAGCACAAACAAACCCTAACCACTACAAGACATATAAGAGGAAGAGAGAGAGAGAGAGATAACCATCTTCGTCGAGGACTTGGACGTGGAGGAAGTGAAGTCTGAAACCAGAAGTGTTAGAGCGAACGATCTTCCGTATAGTCCACTCGAAAGCTCCTCTACTTCTTATCAACGCGTACGGGTACCCTCTGATCTTCGATTCGCTCACCGCCAACAAAACCCGAGTTGGCTTGCTCTCCATCTCTAACTCACCGAGTAAACCGAGTCAACTCTCTCTCTCTCTCTTTCAATTTCAGTCTTTTATTAAATTGAGCAATTTGTGGGTCATTATGAGAACGATAGGGAGAACCAAAATCTATCTCAATCAATTCCAACATATGTAGGGATTTTGGTTCAGTCAACTGAAGGAGAAGAAGAGAAGGGCAGTTTAGTCTTTACACATTGCTAAAGGGTAATTTAGTCATTTTGTAGGGTTTAATTGTGGAGGGTATTATTGTCTTACAAAGGCTATTAAATATCAAAAAAGGCTAAATATGCACTTTTTTTCCTAATGGGCTATTTCCTAAAAGTGAATGTTGGGAAAGGCTATATTTGCAAGGCTTTACATATATATATATATATATATAAAGCTAGTTGATGGACTAACTTCTTGTTTCTCTCTTGTAAAAAAAAAAATCTTGTTTCTTGCTGGAGGAGGCCTGGCTTGAGGAGGCAAGTTAGCTTGCCTCTTTCATTGCCAAAAAAAAAATGGACAGATTTTCCTCTGTCGACGTCAATGGAAGAGGATCCGACAACATCTATGTCGTTGGATGATGCCGGTACTTCTCTGGCATCCGTTGTCAATGGTGGTTGCCACCATTGTGCAATTTTTATTTTTATTTTTAACTTTAACATTTTTCAGGATTTAAAAATATTAATATTAAATATGAGGATATTATTGTCTTTTTATTAAAATGGTGAGGGTATTATGGACATTCGGGATTAGCTTCTCTAATAATCAGCTTTAAAGCAACCTCCAACAAACTTCTCAAAATCATATTATAGGAAAAGCAGATTATAAAATAAACGGATTTTGAAACGTTTACCAAAGGTATTATTGCTTATAACTTATGAAATAAGTGATTATTTTTCAAGTAGAAGCAATCCCAAACGCACCCGCGGCCTGTTGTTTGTTTTTTTGTCTAAAGACTGAACAGCCCTGAATTTGACTGAAAACTGAATAGTGACTGAAATCTGAATCTGAATGACATGTTTATTTTTTTTTTTTATCACCTCCGAATAGAATGTCAACTTGCTTTTTTTAAAAAAAAAAAAAAATATATATATATAAAATGGTTTAAAAACAAATAATTTGACATTTATACCCTTGTTATTATTAATTTTTATGTATTTTCATTTTATATGATACAAATAACTAAATAAAAATAATTAAACAAATCTTAAACCATTTTTATGTAATAGTTGCAATATATTATTCATGATTAAGATATGATAAATAATTAATTTTTTTTAAAAAAAGAAATAGGATAAATGATGATTTAGAAATGGTTTTGATTTAAAAAATAAAAATAGAATTGAAGGTTCAAAGATGATATTGAAAGGTACAATGTGATTAATTTTTTTTAGATGTTTATCATAAGTAATAGGTTAAAAGAAATAAATTTGTATAATATAAAATTATAATAAAATTGGAAATATGTTATCTTCGTTAGGATAATTTTGGAAGAAAATATATTAAATGCAATCTAATGATTCATAATTAAGTTAAGTCAGGATTTCTTACTTTTTATTTTAACCTTTTTTTTTTTTTTTGGTGGTATTTTTAAGTTGTTTGACCACTTAAAAAAACAAACAAAATAACTTAATAATTATGATTAAAACCCATCAAGTTTTAAATGGAAAAAACAAACGATCCTTTAATCTTGCTTACTTCAAACCTTACTAAAAATCATCCTTTCACATTCAAAAACTTTATGTTTGTTTCTGTATGCAGGTAGAATTATATTTTATATTTAGATCCATGCACAACACTGTTTGCTTCATTATCAATACGCTTTAAATTTTACTACACACATTTCAATTCAAACATAAATCAGAAATTTTTAATCATTTCTTATCATCAAAAAAAAATTACTAACACGATTAATTATTCATGTCATCCTAACTCACTAAATTTGTTCATATACATATCGTGTCATTTCTTATCATCAAAAAAAAATTACTAACACGATTAATTATTCATGTCATCCTAACTCACTAAATTTGTTCATATACATATCGTGTTCATATAAGTCTGTTATGTTGAGTTTTCATGCTTGTGATACTTTCTATATCATATATATCAGTGGATGGTCTTATAATTCAAAAACAAAAAATTACTATATTAGGTTGTGACATTCATATATATATATATATATATATATATATATATATAGCGGTTCTCTAGTAAGAACGTCATGAAATTATAAGTTAAGAACGTCCAATCACCGCCACACATTCATATTGGGTGTGGGTATTTGTTAATATGGGGCTGTGGATCCACTGTGAATGTGTAGCTGTGGTTGAACGTTCTGAAATTATAAAGTCAGGATGATCCTGATAGGAGAAGTATTATATATATATATATATATATATATACTTTCCCTTGGCTTTTGCATTTTCAAAGACCTATTTCTGTATTGTCCGTCCCACAGGTGATGGTGGTGAGAGTTGAGACGAAGTGACAAACTCATATAAGTTATTCTTTCCTGTCCTTTTTTTCTCCTTAGCTTTAAACTAAATATTGACATCTAAGTATTAATGAAAATACAGAGTCACGATTTATTAATTTCTTTTGAAAAAACAAAGCAAATGACAGAACCTTAACTCGAAAAGTGAACTTGTACAGTATGACACGTACAATATCAGAGATAGAACCTAATTGACACGCATATGTTGCATGTCAAAACTCAAAACTGAACTTGCAGACGCGTACAAAATAAGAGACAGAACCAAGTTGACACGCATGTGCTGCATGTCAAGCATCTAAAGACCTTATAATAAATAGCACTGCAACTTTGAATCAATTCATAAAATACAATTTGTTTCCATTCACATCAAACTCAAAGCTATCCAAATTATCAGCCATGTCGATTCAGTTACTGGTTACTTCATTTTTTCTCTGCTTTCTTCCGTTAATACTTATCTTCTTCCTCTTCACCAAAACTACAAAAGCCAAAGGATCGTCCCCCACCTCCAACAATCTCCCAAAACCTTACCCAATAATTGGACATAATTTCCACATTTTATCAAACAGAAACCGACGATTCGATTGGATAACTTCCATTCTCCAAAACGCACCCTCTGCAACTTATACAATCTACCCTTTACAGGGTCCAGCTCAAATCTGGACTGCAAATCCTGCTATTGTCCAGCACATTCTTAAAACTCAATTCCACAACTACACCAATGGCATCCATTTTCGAACATCTCTCTTCGACATTCTTGGTAATGGAATTTTCAACGTCGACAATGGCGATAGCTGGAAATTCCAACGACAGATTTCCAGCCACGAATTCAACACCAATTCTCTTCGAAAGTTTGTGGAAATCGCTGTCGAAACCGAATTATCAGAGCGACTTATTCCTTTCCTCTCTGCTGCTGTGGCTAACAAAGCTGTGATTGATTTTCAAGACATTCTTCAGAGGTTCGCGTTTGATAATATTTGCAAGATCGCTTTCGGGTACGATCCTGCTTATCTGTTACCGTCTCTGCCACAAGCAGAGTTCGCACGAGCTTTTGATGATGCTATCAGGCTAAGCGAGGACAGATTTCAGGAGCTTTCAATTTTGGTCTGGAAAGCAAAACGGCTTCTGAACATCGGTTCTGAGAAACGTCTCAAAGTCGCAGTCTCTCAAGTGCACGAATTCGCTAAAAACATCATAAGAGATAAGAAAAGGGAACTCCAAGAAAAGCCCTCCTTTGAATCCATTGATCTTCTCTCACGGTTCTTGATCTCTGGCCAATACGATGATAACTTTGTCAGAGACATAGTCATCAGCTTTACACTCGCCGGACGTGACACCACATCGGCAGCTTTGACATGGTTTTTTTTGGTTACTCTCTAAGAACCCAGAAGTTGAAAGAGAAATTCTCAACGAAATCAAAGGAAAATCCAACACCCCAGGTTTCGAAGACATAAAGGAGATGGTGTTCACTCACGCATCACTGTGTGAGAGCATGCGATTCTATCCACCGGTGCCAGTAGACGGCAGGAGTGCAGAAAACGACGACGTTTTGCCAGATGGAACTGTGGTGAGGAAAGAAGAGGCAGTTCAGTACAGTCCGTACGCAATGGGGAGAATGGAGAGTATTTGGGGAAAGGATTGGGCGCAATTCAAGCCGGAGAGATGGTTGAAGAAAGAGGAAGGTGGCCATGGAGAGAAGTGGAGTTTTGTAGGGAGAGATCCGTACACATACCCTGTGTTTCATGCGGGGCCGAGGATTTGTCTGGGGAAGGAGATGGCGTTTTTGCAGATGAAGAGAGTGGTGGGTGGGGTTCTGAGGAGGTTTAAGGTGGTACCTGCTATGGAGGATGGTTTTCAGCCTCTATTTATCGCTGATATGACTGCCAAGATGAAAGGTGGCTTTCTTATTACCGTCCAAGAGAGGAATGACTAGTATTTAATATTCAAAATTGTTAATTGTAAATTTGAAACTTTCAGTAACTATGCTGTCCTTTTAAGGAACTTTTCCTATGATCTAATGATACGTGGCTTTTAAACTTTTAAGGTTCTAGTGATATGTGGGTAAAATAAATAACGTTGAATTTTCCCTTTGTTAAACCATATCGACATACTGTCCTTTTAAGAATTTAGTAACATGTGGCTTTTTCCCTTTGTTAAACCATATCTACATACCGTCCTTTTAAGAATTTAGTAACATGTGGCTTTTAAAAAAAAGGGTTAATAGCACCAATACACTTGAACTTATAGTACGGGTGTATAGTGCTCCCTAAACTTTTTGTCTTGACATTAAACTCCATAAACTTTCATTTATTGATAAAAGCTGACAGAAGAGTAACGGACGTCAAGAGAAAATTACACTTACAAACCCTGATTATATATATAATTGTATTAAAACTGGAAAAATATAATAATAACACAAACATACCCTTGACCTGTTGACTAATGTCCAAAAAATAATAATAATAATATTAATAAATTTTAAAAATTATATTATTAGTTTAAAATGAAAAGAAAAATAAAAATAAAATACTCTAAAAAAATACAAGTGGAGATCAAAACTTTTTTTTTTTGAAATACTAGACTCATTTTTATTCCTTTTTTATTTTAAAAACAAATTTAAAAGTTTTGATGAGATATGGAAATCTATATCTCTTAAAAAAAAAAAGAGATCAATTTCAATGGACTAATTTCTTCAATTAAATTCTTAAAAAAAAAAAAAAACATCATCATCATTCAGATTCATCCTCATCAAACCCAAAATTTAAATTTATTTAAAAAATTTTAAAAATACAAATTTTCTATCATTTTCTCACCTAATCTCCAAATTATTTCTATCATCAACACCACCCAACCAAATCAAAAAAATCATCATAAAAAAAAAATAAAAATAAAAATAAAACTAATTAAATTTATAATTAATTAAATTTAAAAATAAAACTAATTAAATTTATAATTAGTGAACTTTCACAAAACTCACATCTCATCATCATCATCTTCATCAAAACCTAGCCACCACCCTAAGATGCGTCGATCTTCTCCAATGGAGGAGATCGAACCCAGCAAAACCATCTCCTGTCTCTCATCGACTCTCTCTCTCTCTCCTCATCTATCTCTCTTTCATTTGATGGGAAGGTGGAGAAGGTAGTGGTGTTTGTGGCAACGAGGGAAGCTAGATTTGTGGCGGCGAGGGTTTGTGGGTTGGCAAGGTTTGATTTTGTGGTTTTGTGGTGCTTTGATTTGAGTGGTGGGAGGGGCTGTTGGGGTTGATTTTAGTGGTGGGAGGGTTTTTTGGGTTCATTGTGGCGGCGGCGGCGATGGTGGCTGGTTCGTCGACAACAGCGGCGATAGTTGCCGGTGGTATTTTTTGTGCGGTGGTGTTTGTGGGTTTGGTGGGTGGAGATTTGATTTTTTGTTTGTGATTTTTAGTTGGTTTGGTGGTTGAAGATCTCCAATGAGATTTTGAGTTTTTGTGTGAGAATGGAGAAGTTGTTGATGATGATTGAAGAAGAAAATGGAGATCTAAATTTTATGGAATTTTATTGAAGAAGAAGATGATGTCTGGAGGGGATTAATTTTTAATTTTTTTTAATTTTTTTGATTTGGTGGAGATCCACCTAATTGAAAAAAAAAAAAAAAATTCCTTTAAATTTATTTGTATTATTATTTTTATTTATGAACTAGATATAAAACATTTCTTGATGATTTTTTTAAAAAAAGATTTAATTAATGAAAAAATATTTGAGAATAATTATTATATATTTGGTCAACATATGAAAGTGAACTTTCAACCGGTCAAAGGGTGTTTGGGTGTTATTGTTATATCTTTCCAGTTTTAATACAATTATGCATATAATCAAGGGAACTTAGTGTAAATTGCCATGACAGAAAAATGGACGGCATTACAATTCCGTCAGCTTTTGCCAATAAATGAAAGTTCATGGGGTTTAATGCCAAAAAAAAAAGTTTAGGGGCACAATGCAACCGCGCTATAAGTTCAGGGGGCGTTGGTGCTATTAACCCTTAAGAAAATGTGGTTGAGATTGATTTTCTAATTTATTCTTCTTAAATAAAATTTAAAACTATACTGTTTTGTTGTAAAACCAAATCTAAGGAGGGTGTATTCAATTAAGATTCTTAAGGACATTTAAAGACATTTTTTAAGTGACAGATTTTCATGGATTTATACAGACTTTTATAAATCCACATGGATTTTCATTGATTTGTTTAGACATTTATCTTATACTTTTATGGATTTGTTTAGACATTTATCTCATACTTTTATGGATTTGTTTAGACATCTATCTCAGACTTTTATGGATTTGTTTAAACATCTATCCTAGATTTATATTATTGATAGATAAATTATACCAGTCTATGGCCCAATAACACAATCTTTACACTCAACCATATGATTCATTAATACAATTTGCAGTACTAACAACAATGTAATACATTTAGGCCCAATTGTAATACCTTACAAGATTATTATTATGTCTAGTACTTGCAACTGAGAAAATGTCCACACCATATGGAAATGATGTGCAACAAGACAGTATAAAATTATTGCCAAGTCACAATCAAAATATTTGCATTTTATTCCAACTATAAGTTTTTTAATATTTGGCTTGTCAAATACTATAAGATCAAATTCAACTCTAGATAGGTAATTTGGATCCCAGTTCTTATTCTCTTGGATTGTTTGTACCAATCTTGTATTGTCTTTCAATTGTAGTGGCATCATTAAATATCTTTCAATTGTACCCATGTTTGTGTTTTTGATCAAATGGGTCGGTTTAGTTTTCTAACTTTGTTGTCACTTTCTCTATGTTTTCTAATTATACCACTTTCTCTTGCAAGTATATACATTCATACATTGCAAGTTTTTTTAAATTGATCAAAACTTTAAACACTTTGGCTTGCTTCAATGTTTTACAACACTATTGATGTTAAAAAAAAAAAACCAGTAACAAAAGGGGAGAATTGTATTGTTTATATTGAAAGACATAGAATTGATATGAAAACAAAAACAGAGAAGATGAATATGTTGTAAATGATAACTATGTTAAATAAATTTGTATTATCTTTGTATTTATCTCTTAGGTTAATTCCTTGTATTTATCTCTAGATTAGTTCTCTTATCTTTAGGAATCATAAGTTTACTTAAACTAGGCTTCTTCAAAGCAATCTCCTATATATGTACTTCAACATTATTATTCAAGATAATATACAGAAAATATATTCAAACTTTATATGGTATCAGAGCTCCCATAACTCAAAAGAGTCCAACGATCCAACATGGCCACGATCATCTCTTCCTCCTCCTTATCTCATGACGTAACCTCTTCCGCAAACACGATCATCTCCATCAATATTGTCGCCCAAGCTCTCTTAAAACTCACTGCAACAAACTATCGCTCCTGGAAACTCCAGTTTCACACTCTTCCTATTGGGTTTGATCTTATGGGATTCATCGATGGACAACGTCCATGCTTGCTGGCCACTATCACAACCAATGACACAACCACATCAAACCCGGCCTTCAACAGCTGGAATAGGCAAGATCAGTTACTTCTGAATGCAATCCTCGGCTCCATAACTCCATTTATTATCCTTTTTATTGCTTCTGAAACAAATTACAATGTGTTCAATATTAATCTAGAGGGTGAGGAGGGGGGGGGGGGGGGGGGGGGGGGGTGAATAGATTTTATCCGATTTTACCCAATTTTCGTGTATGGTCAAGATTACGAAAATACCCCTAATAGTCAATATAATATAGCAAGTGTAATATGGTGCGAAATATAAATAACACTTGATATTTACGTGGAAACCCTCACGGGAAAAACCACGGGCTAGTACGTGCGCCACACTCGAACCTCGAATCCACTAAATGTATTAAAGATTACAACCTAATCCCGGTATAAGTGGACCTAGTCCAATTGCTTGTAATTTAAGCAACCTAATCCCGGAAGCAACACAAGACTTACTTCTCAATGAAGAGATAATATGGCCTATGTGAATATGTATGAATATCCAAAATGCACAAAGAGCTAGGGAACCCTATATGCTTATCTAGGATGATAAGATGGCAATACAATCAATCCTAGATATCAAATGCTAGATGACATGGCAAAAAGCATGGCTAAACATAGATTAGGCAATCCTATGTAGCTACCACATTACAACACTCAATCAATACATCACAAATAATCTCTAACTTGTATTTAGCATATGATCTAAAAACATACAAGTAATTAAAGAGATGTCTTAATATGCAAAACACTAAAATTAGATGAAGTTAGTGAAGAACATACCAAGGAAGATGTGATAATGCAAAACCATGCATGGATGCATCCTATATGGTCATGGATGATTTTAGATGAACTTTGATGAACAAAGGAAAAGCTTTTAGTGTTTAAAGGTGAGTTCTTGTGAATTTTTTCTTTCTTGAAAAATGTTATAAGTAAGAAAACTGATTTGAACTCTCTCAAAATGACCTAGAGACATAAGTGATACTTATATAAGTGGTCTCTTTAAAGCACGGTCGTTTTGGTCAATTTTTAAAAACATTTTGGCTGAATTACCGCTTCCCATACCGCACCCTATGCAAGTGCCTAGGGAGCGGTACACATAGCGTGAAAGCTTTGCTTTCAACCGCTGGGTAGACCGCCCCATAGGCATGTGCCTAGGCCGCGGTATGCGCGACGCAAAAACATCATGTGTTTCAACCTGACTTGGACCGTTGCGTAGACCGCCTCATAGGCATGTGCCTAGGTTACGGTACAGGCAGCGGTCAAAGAGAATTTTTTCTCTTTTCAAAGTTAATTCACACTTAGTCTAAAATGAGCAATTTTGTGCAAGTGTGAAAATTGAAATGAATGCATCTTAATGCCTAAAGTGTTATGGCATTGTTATGAACAAGATGCAATCAATTACCATATGCAAGAAGAGAGATGAATGAACATGAATGCACCTATAAAACATACACAACATACAAGATATAAATATATGTATGAGTTGTGTGTGTGTGCAACTATATCTCTTCATTTGCAGGTAAGCACTTGAAATTTACCTTTGGAGTGCTTATTACTTTAGAGGTCTTGAGAGGGCATTGAGCTTGATCACAATTCCTAAGCTACCCTTACATAAACCCCACATGTGGTTTGTCATCGAAATACGCCAATCAAACTAGAGGCACTTACAATCTCCCCCTTTGGCTATTTCGTGACAAAACCACCACTCACATTGATCGTCACAACATAATTGAAACTAAGGGATAACAAAGATATTCTACATTACAAAGAGATATAAAAATAAAAAAAACTTAAAGTCTTAAATCTCTTGTAGAACTATCAACCCTTCAAAACAAAAGATTACACTTTCCAAAGCAAGTGTATGTGAGATGATCAAGTGAAAATAAAACAAACATTTGCATATAAAGAATTTAAGCACAACATCATACAATGTATGTGTATGCAATGCTCCCCCTCAATGGGTTACTCCCCCTTAATGTATATTCTCCCCAACATGCATAATTTGTTACTACAATTTGCAACTCCCCTTACCCACATTATACTCCCCCTTTTTGTCATGATATAGGCAAAGGGGTAGTCCCCAACTGGGTCACTTAGCAAAGAGAGATGATAGCATACTCATATAAGCCACTTTATGCAACTCAATTAATTGGAGAGAAACAAGGAGATTTATTTAAAGAAAATATGCGAATCAAAAATGCTTTGCATACAAGACATGTAGCATTCAAATCCAAAATACAATGGTATTTAGCAAAGCAAATGACAAAGGTTTCTAATAAGAATTCAAACCAATTTTACCATTGTCATGAGAGAAGCAAGGATATAGAGATTTTAATGATTTCAATTTAAGAGTAACTATATCCAACTTTATAAGCGAAACATGGCATGAGCGACTTTTTGCACCCTATTTGATTTTTCCGAGTGAGATACCCGTATGATAGTGGCCATGTTGAACTAATAAAGAAAGAGAGACATTTGGATTATAAAACCCTTTGAACGGATACAAGATCCTTTATTCATTTTGAGTCTCATAAGCTATTTCAAACAAGTTTTGCATTTAAGAATATGCAATCATCAATTCATGCTTTTTCATTTGAGCATGTCATATGAATTTCATGCTTTTCATTTGTCATTAGCATGTAATAAAAGAATCATCATGTCATGGAGATAACTATAGGTCATTCAAATCATACTTCCTATGTAAATCTCTTAGTCCAAAAATGCATGTTTGAACATAAATGTGACATGGATTGTAAATAAAGCATGGTTCACACTTATTGAATTGAAAACATACATACATATGTGCAACCAAGCTTACTCAAGCAATTAAAAAAAGAAGCATAAGATATTTCAAATTTTTGCAGGTGACAAGTATGCAAAATAGCTCTCCTTACTTGAGTTCCCCTTATGGGGTCAATCACCAAAACTCATCACTCCACGAGACAAATCCCAATAGATCTACTAAGTGTTCTAAATCGAGTAGCATCTAAGGGTTTAGTAAATAAGTCCACTAGTTGATCATTAGTACCTACATGTTCAAGTACCATGCATTTATTCTCAACTAGTTCTCTTATGAAATGATGGTGGATGTCAATATGCTTAGTTCTGGAATGTTGAACCAGATTTTTGGAAATATTAATAGCACTCATGTTATCACAAAAGTGAGTGAGTGTACCTTGGTTGAATCCGTAGTCTACAAGCATTTGCTTCATCCAAAGGAGTTGTGTGCATCCACTCCCTGCGGCTATGTACTCGGCCTCGGTCGTGGACAAGGAAATCGAGTTTTGCTTCTTGAAAAACCAAGACACCAAGTTGTTGCCTAGGAAGAAGCAACTGTCCGATGTGCTTTTCCTATCATCACAATTTCCTGCCCAATCCGCATCACTAAAGCCAATAAGACTAGCATTCGTGTTAAACGAGTACCAAATCCCATAGTTGGATGTCTCATTCACATAGCGAATGATTCTCTTAACCGAAGAGAGATGGGACTCCTTATAATCCGATTGGTACCTGTTATAGGTAAAAATAGTCGTGATAGACACGTCATCACCATGGAAGGCCAGGTCAGCAGAGGTCAAGATAAGTCAGCTTATGGAGTAGAAACCTTCACGATAACTTACTCGGAAAAGAGGATAAGTAGTCCGACCACAAACAAAGACGATCAGCTTGAGCAGCAGATCGGATTCGGGCACACTCGGGCACACTCGGGCACACTCGGGCATACTCACTCGGGAAACAATAAAACAGTCGCCAACACTTGCAATCAGCAGCCAGCAGGTCCACGATAAGCAACGATGTGGACCATAAGAGGTAAAAAAGGAAACAAGCAGCTCTCCCGTGAATAAAGGAGAAAGAATCCCATTCAGAATTGGATACAGCCGAAAAAGGGAAGCACAATCTAAATAGGACTAGGAAACCGCTTGAGACTTGGGGGCCACAACACTAAACCCTAGCGGTCATCTTAAAACCCTAGAAGCAACATGTATAAATACCCCCTCTATTCATAAACAGGGGTACGCGAGAAGGAGAATAGAGAGAGAGAGAGAGGATCATAGTGCAAAGTTCTTGTAATCATTCTTTATCGTTCTTCATCTTGTAATCGTGATTCATAGTGGATTTGACTTTGTTGCTAGAAGCAACAATCCCGTGGATGTTTCTCCGATCTTTTGGAGTTTTACCACGTAAATCACCTGTTATTTCTTTACAATCTTTGACCATACTCAAGTATAAACTGCAGCGATTCAAAAACGAATCATTGACTTGGTGATCACCAAAAATCACCGTCAACAATTGGCGCTAGAAGAAGGGGGACCCAAAAATTTATGACAACAATGGCTGGCGATGGAGATGGTAGCGATTCCAGGTACAGTCAAGGCATGCCAAGTAACGAATTGGAAGATGACACCGCGCTCAATACGGCGGATGCAGCTTTGACGACAGCAGACCAGTCAGCTGCCCTGGTTGGTATTCAACGTTTACCTACAGCTAATGAAGAAATCGCACAACGACTCCGTGCTTCTCTACAACAACTCATATCAGACGCAGCAAGGCAGGGAATTGACCTCTCTGTTACAGAAGGTTTGATGTCACCTCATGAACTGTCCGCCCCAAGCCAGCAGACAGCAAGGCTGCGTTCCGCAGTGGTGATACCAACCCCTGATGCACCCCCAAAGGCGAGACGAGATCCCACAGGCAGACCAGAGATGCTATCTGAAAGAGTGGCCAGGAGAAGTAGGGAGCACAGAGAGGGGAATGATTCCGACAAAGAGTACGATCAAGATCGGGTAGCCGGAGATCGAGACCGCCCCAGGAGGCGTGGCCACCGGAGAGACCGGTCATCCTCTGAAGAAAGTGAAGCAGAATCATCATCGCAAGCGCCAAAGGGGCACAGTCCGGCTGCATGGCCTAAACCGAGATCATAGAGAGTTGAATCCCGAGGAGAGGGGCCAAAAACTGACCATAAGCCAAAACTTCAATGCGTTAGGAGAACCTGAAGGGGACAGAGACATACTTATACAGAGCCTCACTCGGGAAGTTCAAAATAATCGTCGGCAAATGGATGCTTTGGTCAGGCGGTATGGGCGTAATGAGCTGTCAGATGATGAATCCGGAAGCCCTTTCACCAATGGGGTTTTGAGGATGCCTTTCCCAGAAGAGATTAGAATGCCCCACATTGAGCTGTTCAAGAAGGATACCGACCCAAAAGAACACGTCAGGAGGTATAGGAGCGCTATGGCGCAATATGTCCATAATGATGCACTACTATGTTTGAATTTTCCCCAAACTCTTGGGGATCTAGGCTCCTGGTGGTTTGGAAGATTGCCAGCAGCAAGCATAAGTAGCTTCGGCGAACTGAGCAAGGCTTTCTCAAGGCAGTTCCTCGGGAATGTACACAGGAAAAAGTCAGTGGCTCATTTATCCCAACTCAAACAGGGAAAAGACGAGTCGCTGAAGAAGTATCTAGGGAGGTTCGGTCAGGAAGTGTCCTGAGATTGGAAGTGCAAACGACGAAGCAATAATTGCCGCATTCATTAACAACCTTCAGAACGGCCAATTGTCCTTTGACCTCAGAAGAGCCCGACTAACCAGCTATGCCGATATGATGGACATGGCAGGGGGTTACTGCCTTGGCCGAAGAAGAGGAAATTGCCACAGGAGGTTACTTTCGTACATGGCGGTCGCCCAGAGGGATCCAAAACCAAGGACCAGACAAAGATGCCCGATACCAAAGGTGACAAGCAGAAGAATAAAGCACGGGATGGTCGGGATGGTCGGGATGGACGACGAGCATACGACCCAAAAACCGATCAACCACGGCAGAGGTTCCAGGGCCGATACACAAATTATACCCCGTTGAAGAAAGATCAAGAAGAAGTCCTGGCAATCCTAGAAGAGAAGAACATGTCCTAAAGAACCACCTAAGCAATCGACATATGCTCGGAGGGACACCACCAAATATTGCCGTTTCCACAAAGAGAATGGACACGAGACATCCAAGTGTTTCCAGCTAAGGGACCACATCGAGACTCTCATTAGAGAAGGGCATTTGAAGGACATTGTTTTCAAAAAGACAGGACAGGGCAGATGGGCAGAAAGATAGCCGACAGGACGGACGGGCAAGAAAACTGAGTCCAAAGAAAGCCGAGGATGAAGGGGCAATCAACACCATCTTCGGAGGACCAGCAACGGGCAAGAGTAACAGGGAAAGGACCCAGGAGATTCGGGAGGCCATGGAGGCACGGAGAGACCTGGACGTCAATTCTATTGAGCCCGACCCGAAAAGAATCAAGGAGGGCTGGGACCCGATCGTGTTCACAGAAGCCGACTCACACGGAGTGGATGTTAGGCCAAATGATGCGCTGGTGATCAGCGCACGGATCGGCCATAGAGAAGTTCATCGAATTCTGATCGACAATGGGAGTTCAGCAGACATTCTTAGTGCAGAAGTATATGACCAGCTGAGGCTAGACAGGAAAGACCTACAGCCTTTTCCCACACCCCTTAGAGGATTTGGAGGAGTCGAAGTAAGGTCACTTGGCACGGTTAAGCTACCCGTGAAGATCGGGAAAGCCCCTTGCCAGAAAACAGTGCTGCTCGACTTTGTGGTGGTAGATACGGAAAACTGGCCGTATAATGCTTTACTGGGCCGACCATTTTTGAATAAAGCCAAGGCGGGTGACAGCAACTTATGCCCTCATGATGAAATTCCCGACCGAATATGGTGTGGGAGTGGTCAAAGGGTCACAAGAGATGGCCCGAAGAGCAAACTTGTCAGTATATAAAGATAGGGAGGTACGCCAGGTATACATGGTAACGGTCCAGCAAAAGGCTAGAGAACCTGAAGAACAGGCAGAAGTGCCGAAAGATTTTGAGTTGGATCCCAGAGAAGGACCGGAGGATAGGGAAGACGAGCCGACTCAAGAAGTAGGCACTAGACCCAGAAGATCCGGGTAGGACAGTGAAGGTAGGGGCAAGTTTGAGCGTACATGTCAAAACCTTACTTATTGCGCTGCTAAGAAACTACAAGGACGTTTTCGCTTGGAGTCATGAAGATATGCTGGGGGTAGACCCGAAGGTGATTTCACATCATCTTTCCACTAACCCAGAGTTCCGACCCGTGGTACAGAAAAGAAGATTATTCAATCCAGAAAGAAGCGTCGCAATCAAGAAGGAGGTGGAAAAGCTGCTCTCCGCCGGGGTCGATAAGGGAAGTCAAGTATCCGGAGTGGGTAGCCAATGTAGTGTTGGTCAAGAAAAAGAACAAACAATGGAGGATGTGCGTAGACTTTACTAGACTTGAACAAAGGCTTGCCCAAAAGATAGTTTCCCACTACCGAGGATCGACCAGTTGGTAGATGCGACAGCAGGACATGAATTGTTGAGTTTCATGGACGCCTACTCGGGTACAATCAGATCCGAATGAATAAGGCAGATGAGGAAAAGACATCGTTTACCACGGACCAGGGCTTATATTGCTACAAAGTGATGCCATTCGGATTGAAAAACGCCGGGGCAACATACCAGAGGTTGGTAAATAGGATGTTCGCCCGGCAGATTGGGAAAAATATGGAGGTTTACGTGGATGATATGTTGACTAAGAGCACCACTGCAGAAAAACACACGGAGGATTTGAAGGAAACCTTTGACGTCCTAAGAAAGTATCAGATGAAGCTCAACCCAAGCAAGTGTGTGTTCGGGGTACCTTCGGGAAGGTTTCTAGGTTTTCAGGTGCACCAGAGGGGAATCGAAGTAAATCCCGAGAAGATCAAAGCATTAGAAGGAATGGCTTCACCCAGGACACTAAAAGATGTGCAGAGGCTAACGGGATGCCTTGCGTCACTCAACCGGTTTATAGCCAAGTCAACAGACAAATGCGCCCCATTCTTTAAAGCAATAAAAAAGGGAAAAGGGCTCGAATGGAGTACAGAGTGTGAAGAAGCCTTTCAAAAATTGAAAGAGTATCTGGGGAGAGCACCCATCCTTTCAAAACCGGTGGTAGGAGAAACATTGTACTTATACCTCTCGGTCACCGAAGTGGCGACGAGTTCGGTGTTGATCCGACTGGAGGAAGGAATACAAAAGCCAGTGTACTATACAAGCAAAGCGTTGTTAGCGGCGGAAACCAGATACTCGCCGGCAGAAAAAATAGCGTTAGCTCTGATCACATCGGCCAGGAAGCTGAGGCCATATTTCCAAGCACATACAATAGAGGTATATACAGACTGCCCACTGAAACTCATTCTTCAAAAGCCAGAGGTGTCAGGAAGGCTGACCAAATGGGCGGTAGAGCTCAGCGAATATGATATCAGATACACACCAAAAGCGGCCATCAAAGGGCAGGCGGTATCCGACTTTATAGCAGAATTCACCGAGCCAGACGCCGAGGTAAGGAGGGCAATGGAAGATGAACAGACTACTAAATTCCAATGGAAATTACATGTAGATGGGTCATCGAACACGCATGGCAGCGGGGCAGGAATAGTCATAACGACCCCCGAGGGGGATACTGTAGAATGTGCCATGAGGTTCGATTTCAAGGCAACCAACAATCAAGCAGAATATGAAGCCTTGCTGGCCGGCCTAAGGGTCTGCATAGCATTAGGGGCAGATGAGCTGGAAGTTTACAGTGATTCACAGGTCGTGGTCCATCAGGTACTGGATGAATACCAGGCCAGGGAAGAGCACATGATAGCTTATTTGGACATTGCAAAAAAACTACTTAAAAAGTTCAAAGCATACAGAATCTCTCAGATCCCTCGGGAAGAGAACGAAAAAGCAGATGCTTTGTCCAAACTAGCTTCAGCCACCACAAGCATCAGATCCAAAGCAATACCAGTGGCACACCTGACTAAACCAAGTACAGCGGAACCTGAGGAAATCATAATAGCAGAGATCCGACCTAGCCCGGGCGACTGGACATACCAACTCAGAAAGTACTTGGAGGAGAACATACTACCGGAGGATGCTGTGGAAGCTAAACGCATCAGATACAGGTCGGCTCGATACACGATTCTGAGAGGAGAATTATATAGGAGAGGATTCTCAAAAGTGCTGCAGAGATGCATTTCCGGTGAAAAGACTGGAGAGATCCTGAGAAGTATCCACAGTGGAGTATGTGGGAACCACACTGGGGGTAAAAGCTTAGCACACAAGATACTCAGGCAAGGATTCTACTGGCCGACTCTGTTCGCGGAAGCGCAGCAATTCGCAGAGAGTTGCGAAACATGCCAAAGAGTAGCAAATGACATTCGGCGACCCCCAGAGTTGCTTAGAAGCTTAACCTCGCCTTGGCCCTTTGCCATGTGGGGACTCGACCTGATAGGACCAATGCCCACAGGAACGAAGGGAGGAGCAAAGCATGCTATTGTGGCAGTGGATTATTTTACCAAATGGGCAGAGGCAGAAGCACTTGTACACATCACCGAGGCAAACACCACCATGCTTCATTAAAAAGAATATAATATATCGATTTGGGATCCCGAGCATCATCATAACAGACAATGGGACTCAATTCGATAATAAGAAGTTCAGAGAAATGTGTGAAGAGTTCAAGATCGCGAAACTACTATGCATCGCCTGCTCACCCTCAAACCAATGGCCAAACGGAGGCCGTGAATAAAGTGATCAAGCACACATTGAAAGCAAAGCTAGAGGCAAAGAAAGGTGGCTGGGCAGACAAACTGCCTGAGGTGCTATGGGCATACCGAACAACTGTAAGGTCTTCCACAGGGGAAACTCCTTTCGCGCTGGCATTCGGGACAGAAGCTGTTATCCCAGCAGAAACTACTTTTACATCCCCCAGGGTCCAGTTATACAGTCCCGAGCACAATATAGACATGCTGCAGCAGAACCTAGACGAGCTTGAAGAGATCAGAGACGCAGCACAAGTAAGAAATTCCGCATACCAGCAAAGGGCCGCTAGGTACTACAACTCTCATGTTCGGGAGCGGAGATTCCAACTCGGGGATCTAGTGCTGAGAAGAGTATCCCCAAATACCAAGGATAAATCATCAGGATCCCTCGCCGACAAATGGGAAGGGCCATATATCATCAAGAGAATCGTAGGGCACGGGGCCTACATGATAGCCCGACCAGAAGGTAGCCTGGTACCCCGACCATGCAACGCACAATATCTGAAGATCTTCTATCCCTAAAAGAATCCGGTTATGGTTCTACAGTTTATTTATTCTGCTTTAGCCTCAGTTTTTAGTTTCTGCGTTGAAATTTCAGATTTGTTTATTAATTTCATGTTCATGATCATCTAATAAAGTTCAGTTGCTAATACGGTGTGGCGGAATCAATAAAATCCATGAGCAATATTTCAATGGCGGCCACTCAAGGCGACCGAATAAACGTCCGAAAAGAGTCGAGCGCTATAAGGCCGCGAAAGAGCGGACGAGTGGTGCTCGAAGGGCGGAAAAGCTGTAGTAGCATGCCCGCCTAGTTAAGGCGATGCAAACGCGTCCCTTAGCAAAAAGGCAAAACCGAGGCACCAGGACAACTGGGAAAATGCTCGGAGCGCCGCTAGAAAGACTAGTGAGATGCGCAGTCGTGTTGGCCGGTACAAATTACCCCAACGATTCGACAAACCCTTGCACAGATAAAACCAGGAGACGTCCTAGGTGACTTGTGCAAGGACCTCAACGTATGGTCGCGGCGAGCCTCGACGTAACGTGGAGGTTAAACAACCCCAAAAATCAAAGGGTGTAAGCCAGTTACATAAGATACTCGGCAAAAATTAGTTACCAGTTAAATAAGATACTCGGTCTAAATTGATAAGCCAGTTACATAAGATACTCGGCAAAAATTAGTTAACCGGTTAAATAAGAAACTTGGTCTGACCGGGTAAAAAGCCAGTTACATAAGATACTCGGCTGAAATTAATTGCCAGCCACAAGATACTCGGTCAAAGCATAGCTAAAGGTGCCCGAGGGATCCATAAATTCAAAGATGGTTAGTACAGGCAAACGGTCGTCCCATTTAGGCGTACAGTAAAATCAGTAAGAATGTAAGAGTGAAATTTATTCTTATTGTATGTATAGAAAGATACAATGTATGATATGAAAAATATATGAAAAATATACAATTATAGTTACAAAAAGGCTTGAAAATCAAGAGGAAGGCGCCGGGGGTGGTGAGCTGCTTCTGCCAACGTCAGGGTCAGGCTCCATCACGTACTCGCTCAGAAGACTGTCATCCGAAGGCCACACGATCACATCTTCCTCGTCATCCATCCAGTGACTGTAGTCGGTACCAGGAACGGGCCCCAAGTCGGGTATCTCATTGTTGAACCCCGCCCTTTCACTGGCGTAAAAAGTAGAGAACGACTCGGCGGTTGGAACCTCAAGGTGCATGGGATGTGGCGTTTTTCCTTTACTTCTACAATACGCCCGCCACTCCTTCATCTGGATCCGAAGAGACTCCAAGGATGTGTCCACATGCTTCCTAATTGAGAGGCTCCAGTTGGCCCGAGCCCGATCAGTCACCCTGTTCTTTTGCTTAAAAAATTCGCCGACCGAGACCATTCCCCTCTGGAACTCCCGAAGAAGCAGGGCATCATAGGCTGGAGATCTCTTAAAACGGTCAACGCTTTGTAGCTCCATTTCCAGCCTAGCTCCCTTCGACAGCTCCTTAGCCGTCAGGGCTTGACACTCCAAGTCGTCGATTCGACGTTCATAAGTAGACTTGGCGTCTTCGGCGTTCTGTTTGGCCCGAAGCAAGGCTTCCCGGGTGGATGACAGTTGATCCTGCAGAGTCCTGACCTCCTCCGCAGCAGAAGATGCCCGTTGCTCGGCTTCCATTTGCCGTGCTAAGCACTGATTTAGAAGCATCTCACTCGACTTGGCCTCCTCCTGACGAGCTAACTCAGCCCGAGAGCAATGATCTTCGCTCTCCTTCAATTGGGCTTCCAGCCTTCTTATTGTCACCGCTTGGGCTTCGCCAGCTTGGCAAGCCCCAGACATCTCGGCCACCATCTGCAACAAGTAAACAACAAATAGAAATAAGAAAAGGAAGAATGCGAAATGACGCATATGAGCGAAAGCGTCACTCACGTAGGAAGCGCTGTTAAAAAATTGCAGAGTCGGTCAGACACAGTCCCGGTCCTGAAATGACTCCAGTGATCCTCCCCAATATAGGCTCGGCCTGAAGCCATGGCCCTGAAAATGGTCTCGGGGGTGGGATCATCGATTTAGGGAGAGGAGCCCATACCACCCACATCGCCTTCGGGGAGTTCGGCGGATGGGGCCGCCCGAGGAAGGTCGGTTGAGCCACCAGCACACTCTCTGACCTGCTCCCGCGGAGGGGTCACGCTCGCATCACCCTCCCCCTCATCCTCCGAAGAGGAATTTACATACACGACTACTCGGGGAATCTTGGGGAAAGGGCGACCAGAAGAAAACGAAGCTTTCCTCTTCTCAGTCTGCCCAGCTTCAGTGTTGCTGTCCCCAGGGGTAGAAATCGGATCAGCAGAGGCTGGAATCTCCGAGGAAGAACGATTCGGTTCAACTGAAGTCGGAAACTCCGGAGCTACCACACCTGAAGGCCCCCCAACTGCTTCAAAAGGGACGTTTGGCATATCAGCAGTAGAGTGGGGAGAACCAGATCCGCTGGGGAGATTCGCCTGCTCGGGCTCAGGGAGATCCCCTACTTTCTCTTTCCCCTTGGAGGAAGGACCTACGGGATTGCCCGAATCAGCAGAGGTCCTACTTACTCCAAAGTTCCCCGAAACGCCCTCGGCTCCCGCCGAACACACGGTCGGTTCTTGATCATGAGCCTCCTCGGGCACATAATCGGGTACTCCCTCTTCATCATCTCCCTCGGGAAGGTTCTCGGGAGTACCCTCATCAGATTCGTCTTCGGGAGGGGCTATCCCAGCATCTCGCTGGCGAAGGACTGCCTTTCGACTCGCCTCCACGATGCCTTTCATCCGGCGTGCCAGAGCATCGCTGATTATATCTACATCAAACACTTAAAAAAAAAAAAGAGGAGTCCGAGTTAGCAAACAAACTTGGGAATCAGGTTGCAAATAAAAAATGCATACAACAAGTAAACTTACGGCGTTTGCGGCACGCAGAAATCTGAGGGAAGAGACGGGCCTTAATCATCTTCCCCTCTTTGTAGAGATAGGGTTTCCCCCTTTTCTCTAGGGGGCGGACTGCTGCCCGAGCCAAAGTCTTCAGCTCCTCATCAGTAAAAGCTGAAGTCAGATGGTTCCACTGCGGCGTGCAGAAGTACCGAGGAACCCGGCAAGTCATCTGGGTGCCATCCAAGTCAAAGCTGATCGACTGGCCCCAGTCTTTGCCTACGAAGAACCAGCTGTTCTTCCAAAACTTGTTTGAGGTCGGGAAGCCCCAAACGAATCCTTTCATCTTTTCGTCCGTAGTCGGTTCGACACTACCCTTGACCACGACGTTTTTTGGAATCCAGAACTCGGGCTGGTTCGACTGGAGAAAGTAAATCCCGGTCTTCCCCACTGGCCTCAGCGAATAGAAGTGGCGAACCTCGCGAGGGGTGGGAGGTGGCCACTTCATTCTATGCCACATGTGCCACATGCACATCAGGATGCGATAGCTGTTCGGCGTTAGCTGTGCCGGAGCAAGTCGGGCTTCAGCCAAGAACCAAGTGATGAAAGGCTGGAGAGGAAGAGTAACGCCACAGGTGAGCATGGACCCGTAAATTGCTACGTGGCCAGGGGGTGGGTTGACTGGGTTCCATGCAGCCCGACCTTCGGCTGGAATCAGCGAAACCTCATTGCTGTCCAGATCGAACCGCCGCATGTATCGCATTATCTCATCAGGGCCGACCACGTTCGGCTCAACATCATAGATGCAAATACGCTCGGGGGAGAAGGGAATGCGAGCGGCCCTGTGCTCCTCTTCAATGTCGTCTTCAGTAATCCTTTGGGCCGCCACTCGGCTTTCCCGAGAATGCGAGTCTTTGTAAACTTTGCGAGTGGTCATCCTCTTTCCTGGTCTTCTGCTCGGGCGAATATCAGTACAAGCAGAAGAATCCGACCAAGCTTCAGGCTGGTATGAGTAAGGTGGTGATGAACTGGCAGAAGCAGAAGGGATCTCTGAAGCAGGAGGAACCTCAGAAGTTGCAGGCCTTTCCCGAAAAAGTCCAGAAATATCAGCGTCGGTATAGCGCGGCTGATCAAAACGGGGCTCGTCTAATAACCTGTGAACAACCGACGCAGTGAAAGCATCATTTCGCTCAATAGCAATCATACCAACAGTAAAAAGACGATATCTAGCTCCAGAATCCATAAAGACTAACCTTGATGTAGTAAAGAACGAAGACGACGCAGATCGCAGAAGAAAAGGTCTCCGAGGAAAAACCTAGAGGTGGAAGCAGGTAAACTCAAGGATAGCAGGGTTAGAAAAAACGGGCTAGTAAACCAAACAGAACACAGAGAATCAAAAGGCACAGATAAAACCTCCTTCGAAGAACACGCAAAGATACTGGAAGAGAAGATAAAAGCGAAAAATGGAAGAAAAAGGTGAAAGTGAAAAAATCGAAACCGGAATATATAGGCGACGTCTCGATTTCAAAAATACCAAAACCCTAGGAGAGGTTGCAGAAAAAGCGGGGAAAAAAGAGGGGTTTGGACTGATGACGTAGGTTGAGCTCAGGCGAGCAGAAAGGTCACATCCCATAAATACACCGTACCACAGCCAAACAAATAGGGACAAGTGGCAGCAAGTGAACGTCAGGCGCCGCCGGAGAGCAGAAGCATCGCCATCATAAAGATTTGAAATGATTGATAAATCAAACGTGTGCGGTCGCAATTAAGACGCGTCATTTAAAGCTCTGATCCAAACGAGGATACTTTAATGCAGGAAACGACAAATGAGGATTAATCATAAAGAAATATTGAAGTTAAATATTAGACCCGAGAGGGCTTGACTAAGCATGATCGGCTCAAATATTTAAGGGGGTATTGTTATAGGTAAAAATAGTCGTGATAGACACGTCATCACCATGGAAGGCCAGGTCAGCAGAGGTCAAGATAAGTCAGCTTATGGAGTAGAAACCTTCATGATAACTTACTCGGAAAAGAGGATAAGTAGTCCGACCACAAACAAAGACGATCAGCTTAAGCAGCAGATCGGATTCGGGCACACTCGGGCACACTCGGGCATACTCACTCGGGAAACAATAAAACAGTCGCCAACACTTGCAATCAGCAGCCAGCAGGTCCACGATAAGCAACGATGTGGACCATAAGAGGTAAAAAAGGAAACAAGCAGCTCTCCCGTGAATAAAGGAGAAAGAATCCTGAATGTACACAAACGAAGTTAAATTGCTTAAAGCATACCTAGAAGGGGGGGGGGGGGGGGGGGGGGGTGAATAGGTTTTTACACCTTTTTTCAAACCCTTGAACAAACATCCGTTTGTCCCTCAAGGTAGCCTTACACACAATACTATAATCCAAGATAGACATACATAGACAATATGATGACACAATCATAATTGAAATGTCTAAGTATATCAACAAGTCATGTGAGGTAAAATATCAAATAATCATAACAACAAAATAAACTTGTATTTCATAAGATGTTCAATGTGTTACAAGAGTGAGCAAAATGTCACTAAACAAATATTACAATATACAAAAGAATCAAAGATACAAATTGATCTATAGAATGAATACACTAATCACACTATACAAAGACTTGATTCAAAATACATCACAAGTCAATATTATGAATCAAGACAATAAAATATACAATTAAAATATAAGAGAAGAGATAGAAAGAATTAACACAAGGGATTTTTTAACGTGGTAAAACCTCCAAGGAGGAAACATCCACGGGTTGAATTACAACCATTGGGTACTATATTATTGGAAAGTAAACATAGAACATTCACAAAGTGACCAATCTTTAGCTCACCCAACCTAGTGAAGTCTAAGCCTACCCAACCCTATTGGAAAGTATGAAATCCCTCAATGATGCGGAACCACCATATATTGGACAACACACTCAACCAACATCGATGGTAGATTAGAAATTCCTCAAGAGTGCATACACATCCCGTGTACCCCGCTCTATCGGAGTCTATGTCTAACCATACGCCTAGGCCTACCAATATGTTAGCCAACTCCCTATCCAAGGCACTCTTGCCTCTAGGGAGCCTCCCATGCATGACTATCCGAGTCCTCCCGACTCTAGCCATGACTTCTTGCTTACCTATCCGAGTCATCCCGACTCTAGGCAAGACTTCTTGCTTGGCTATCCGAGTCATCCCGACTCTAACCAAGACTTCATGCCTTTTACAAGGACTTCCTAGTGTGATCATGTGAATGCAAATGATGCAAACATTCATTTCAACATAGAACATGTGATCAATACATTCTATGGCACAAATAGACCTAAACATGTGAAAACACAATTAATCAAGTCTAGATGCAAAAATCCATGAATAGAAACCTAAGCATGTGAAACACCTAACACATATACTCAAAGTCTCATTCACACATATAACACTTGAATCACAAAATGTTCATTAAGTCCTAATTCAAGATGCTATCAATATACAATCAAAGTCTAGATATATGAGATTAAAATCAATCAATATACTAGACAAAAATATAGAGCAAGGTTTTGAGATTTACATCAATCAAAACCTATATTCTCTAAATCACAACCAAATACACAAATCCTTGATTTCTTCAATCAAAGGACCAAATCAAATCTCAAAGTCATTTTAACACAAAATTAATTCAATTAAGTATCAAACAACCTAAGATGCCATTCTAATCACAATACAACTCACAAACAAATGTAAAACTTAGAATCATAAAATCTAGTCAACATAAGTCCACAAATTGAGTTTCAATTGGAATGATAATCAAGCTACCTTTTCAAATAGCTTTCATAAAACAATAACATATATATAGAAGAAGAAATCCCAAGCAAATGGAAGGTGAAATAACAAGAAATCCCAAAGTTGAGACTCAAACCTCGAATTCTGCAGCTGGTACGAATTGCAGTGTCCAACCACTTGAAATCACGATCAATCAGCCACCAAATCACTTGGAGATGTTAGAGGACTCAAATATGAACACTCTCCAACTTGAATCACTCAAATCCGACTCCGGATGAGGAAGATATGGTGTTTTGAAGTTTGGAAAAATTGGAGAGAATTCTAGACGGGAAACCTGAAATTTTCTTCTTAGAAATTCAAAATGAGAGAGAGAGGGAAGAAATAGGAGGAGAGAGAGAGGTCTTTTTGACCAATCATGTGGTGCCACGTCACCCCCAGGCCATGGGGGGCGCGTGGCCCACATGGGAGCAGAAGGGGCTCCAGGCCGTGGGGCCCACGGCCTCAACCACGGCCAGCCCATGTGGCCCACGGCCTGGGCTGTCCTCTCCCGCGCACTCTCGGTTCGTCGGCCCGTATCTCGAGCGTCCGAACTCCGAATTCGAATCCGTTTTCGGATTACGAACCGTGACTCTATCACACACAAAAACGACTATACAACTTTGAAAAACGGTTGAGAAATCATCTCGGAAATCATCGATGAAGTCAACACAACGTAAGAGAACGTAAAGTGGCATAGTCAACACGTTTGGACTCGAAACCTTATGAATGAGTAACCGAAACGACTGGAACTCAATAAGGCATTGAATAAGAACATGTTCAAGTCCTAAACACAAAATACGGAAACATACAAACACAAATACACACACATATGCTAGTTTCCGGACATAGTCCTAGAAAATGCAAAACACAAAGTTTATTAACTAAATGTGAATGCATGAGCATATTTTGCCAAGTGTGTGAAAGTGAAATGTAAATGAAATAAAATCATGAAGGGACACACAAAAATGATATGTGTGAGTGTGTGCCTAGCCTTGTAAGAGATAAGAGGTCATGTATACCTTTGTAGACCGATAATGTCCGAAACTCTTAAAAACCGGCAACTTGAACGAATAATGGTTGAGACGTCCTTCGTCTTCGAAATCCTTCATTTACTAACCACTAAACATTACAAGTAAAACACGTTTTGATATGGAATTAATGCCAACACTAATTATCAACCTAACAAATCCCATTCAGAATTGGATACAGCCGAAAAAGGGAAGCACAATCTAAATAGGACTAGGAAACCGCTTGAGACTTGGGGGCCACAACACTAAACCCTAGCGGTCATCTTAAAACCCTAGAAGCAACATGTATAAATACCCCCTCTATTCATAAACAGGGGTACGCGAGAAGGAGAATAGAGAGAGAGAGAGAGGATCATAGTGCAAAGTTCTTGTAATCATTCTTTATCGTTCTTCATCTTGTAATCGTGATTCATAGTGGATTTGACTTTGTTGCTAGAAGCAACAATCCCGTGGATGTTTCTCCGATCTTTTGGAGTTTTACCACGTAAATCACCTGTTATTTCTTTACAATCTTTGACCATACTCAAGTATAAACTGCAGCGATTCAAAAACGAATCATTGACTTGGTGATCACCAAAAATCACCGTCAACAGTACCTAACACACACACCCACCCACACTAAAAGAGATATCGGGCCTACTTGCGGTCAAATAAAGCAAGCTACCAATCATGCCCCGATACAACGTTTGTTCCACACTTTTTCTACTAGCATCCTTGCTTAGCTTCAAAGTGTTACTCATCGGTGTATCACAATGTTTGGCATTTTCAAGACCAAACTTCTTCACTAGGTTTTTGGCATATTTGGCATATTTGGCTTGGGTAATAAAAATCCCATCTTCTAATTGCCTAATTTGCAAACCTAGGAAGTAACTAAGCTCACCAATAAGACTCATCTCAAATTCATGAGACATAACATCAACAAATTGTTGGACCTTGGTGCTGTTGGTGGAGCCAAACACTATATCATCAACATATATTTGATCTATAAAGAGCTCATCATTGTCTTTCTTGATGAATAGAGTCTTGTCAACACTACCCCTTGTGTAGTCATTGTCAATAAGAAATTGAGTGAGGTGCTCATACCAAACCCTCAGTGCTTGTTTTAACCCATAAAGAGCCTTCTTGAGGCGATAGACATGGTTGGGGTGGTGAGCATCCACAAACCCCTTGGGTTGTTCAGCAAACACTTCCTCTTGTAGAAGCCATTGAGGAAGGCACTCTTGACATCCATTTGGTGCAATTAGAACTTGTGCACACAAGAAATGGACAAGAGAAGCCTAATAGACTCTAAGCGGGCAATGGGAGCAAATGTCTCCTCAAAGTCGATACCCTCAATTTGAGAGTACCCTTGTGCGATAAGTCTAGCCTTGTTACGCACTATGTTGCCATCCTCATCGGATTTGTTCCTATATATCCATTTGATGCCTATGACATTAGTGGTCTTAGGCCTAGGAACTAAAGTCCAAACCTCATTCCTTTTGAATTGGTTTAGCTCTTCTTGCATGGCAAGAACCCAAAATTCATCATTTAAGGCTTCATAAACCTTTTTGGGTTATATTTGAGAGGTGTAGCATGTAAAGCTAACGAGATTAGCTATTTGACGCCTAGTTTTAACACCCTAATTAACTTTTCCAATGATGTCATTTTTATCATAGAGTTGTCTAACCCATGGAGCGGGTTCTTTAGAGTTCAAGAGAGGAACTCTATCAATAGGTTGTGTGTCCTCATTATCACCATTGGACGTCCCAACATTGGGAGTCTCCACAACCTTCTCCAAGAGAGAGTCATCATCTAAAACAACCTCCTTATCATGGTCATTAGACTTGAGCCTTGTATCATCAATGACAACATTGGAAGATTCCATGACGGTTCGAGTCTTCAAATTGAAAACTCTATAGGTTCTACTATTCGAGGCATAGCCAATAAATATACCCTCATCACTCTTAGCATCAAACTTGCCAAGTTGATCACGGTCATTCAAAATGTAGCATTTGCTTCCAAAGGTGTGGAAGTAGCTAACATTTGGCTTCCTACCTTTCCATAACTCATAGAAGGTATTCCTAGATCCGGGCCTTAGGAAAACTCTATTCCTTATATAGCAAGCCGTATTGACGGCTTCGGCCCAAAGGTTCCTAGGGACATTGTTGCTAAGCAACATCACACGGGCCATCTCTTGAAGGACCCTATTCTTCCTCTCAACAACTCCATTTTTTTGAGGTGTCCTAGGAGTCGAAAACTCATGGGAGATCCCTAAGCTATTGCAATAGCTTTCAAATAGGGCATTCTCAAACTCCCTCCCATGGTCACTTCTAATCCGTTTAATGCTTTTAATGTTTGAGTTCATTTTATTTTGAATTTTAGTGCAAAGTATTTTAAACTTATCAAAAGTTTCGGATTTTTCTCTAAGAAAATATGTCCATGTGAACCTAGAGAAATCATCTACGCAAACAAAAATGTATCTCTTTCCACCTAAACTCTTGGTTTGCATGGGACCCATAAGATCCATGTGGAGAAGCTCTAGGGGCTCCTTGGTGGAGAGATACTTGCCCTTTTTGTGCATGCTTTTAGTTTGTTTTCCTTGTTAGCAAGGTCCACAAACACCATTGGCTTTCTTCCCAAGTTTGGGAAGGCCATGCACACTATTGAACTTATGTAAGATTCATAAATCCCGAAAGTTCATGTGGCCAAGTCTTTCATGCCACAACTCAATTTGCTCATCCTTAGACACATTGTTTGAGACTATTCTAGCTTCAAGATAATAGCAATTGTTACTAGATCTCATACCTTTCAACAAGGTTTGTCCATCGGGCTTTAGGATAGAGCAATCATTTTTGCTAAACAAGACGGAATATCCTTCATCACTAAGATGAGAAATGCTTATCAAATTGGCTTTCAAGCCATCAACAAATAAAGCATTGGAGAAGGAGGGTAATCCGGGAATGGAAATGGTTCCTTTCCCTATGACTCTCTTTTTAGATCTATCACCAAAGGTGACACATCCTCCTTCCTCCATGACAAGAGTCTTAAAGAAACTCTTGTTTCCCGTCATGTGCCTAGAGCACCTACTATCTAAATACCAAAAGTTAAAAGAATTTGCCTTTAAGGCAATTTGTGCAACATGGCAAACATTTTCATTTTATCTAATCCACCTAGGTAAAACATTTTCTTTCCTAGTGGTTTTTGGTACATGGGCTCTAGATGTCCTAGGATCATGCAAATCAATCTTATCATTCCTAGGAACATGCATTATGGCTTTATTCTTTTTCTTCTCAATCATCCTTCTAGTTCTACATATTTTAATATAATGAAAGCACCTTGGTCTAATATGACCATCAAAACCACAAAAATGACATGTAGGAATAAAATAAGGAATCATACCTTGTCCTTGTGCGTACATAGGAGCTTTCCCATGTCTTTTTGGTTAAGTAGGTTCAATCCATCTTCGTTGTTGAATCGGTTTAGCTTGCTTCTGAGGTCTAGCTTGCACGATTGGTCCCTTTCCTTTATGAGCCAAAGGTTGAGAAATGTTAGTTTGAAAAGCTCTTGTAGGTTGAGCTTGAGGTTGCCTTCTTGGCGCCACCTTCATTTGTGCACTATTTGAACATTGTCCTAGATCAATTTTCTTCCTAGGAGTTTGCACTGGCGAAGCTTCTTTGTTGCCCAAGCTCTTGACAAACACGGTCTTGTTAGAGGTTGAGATCTCCTTACCATCTTCATACCCAAGACCCCTTGTTAACCGAAAATTGTCACTGGGGTGATTTTTCCAATTAACAATTCAAGGGACTGGAATCGGGGTAGATTTCAGTCGGCGGGATATCAAGTAGTTCGATACCCTTAGCTTCCTAATAGAATCAACAAAAAACAATGATCATGGTAGGCAAAAATTAATGTAGTAAAAGGATCACTCGTAACACTTTTTATTGATAACAGACAAATAATAAGAATACAGTGGAGGATTTTAGACATCTATGGTGATGGGAAAAACACTCAGTGGGCAATGGCGATGGAATTCTCATGCATGTCGATAAGTAGAAAAAAATCTCTAGTAAGGTTTGGCACTCAAGCTGTGATCCAGTCCCTTTTTTTGTGTGATAATACGTTGTATATATAGGTCTTGTTTCATGCCTAACACTCCTTTGAATTCGGTCTTGTGACCTAGAGTTTTTCGGAGCATTCAGTGGCGATTGGTGAGAAGATCGTTTCTTTCCTTCTAGGAATCTATAGATCCCTTATTTGGTGGACTTCTGATGGAGTTGACTTGTATTTCAAATAGAACTCTTTAAGTGGCGAGAAAGAAACCACTTCCTTGTTATTAAAAAGCTGTCATTATGCTTGTGCTTTCTATGTAGTTTGATCTTCGGCGTACTTGATGTTGTCTTGATACTTGGTAGTTCGCTAGCTTGATACTTACTGCTTGGTTGGCTAGCTTTAGGTGGAATCGGGGTACTCGGGTATTTGCCTTCTTTCCGTTCATTTAACTTTGTATAAGTGTATCGGGGTACTAGGGTACCGGGATTCTGGATGGCAGAGGGGTGTTAGGATCCTACAGTAGTGGCGTCCCTAGAATTTTGCCTTCTGTGTTTCCTGGTACCTTTTGAGTCTAAGGACCCTTGACTCTGATTTGGGCTGGTAGGAGGTTGTACCCGGCCAATTTGTAAGGTGTCGGGGTATCTGGATGCTCTTTTATGATGTCTTTCTATCTCGATTTATCTTCCAATGTTGATGGAAAATTCTTCGTTGACCCTTGCCATTTTTGGCGGTTAACACCCCTCTTGTCACACGGACTCTTTCCAACACCAAGTATGTGGTCAAGCTTCTTGGTTCTAGAAGCCATCCTAGTTAATGACTCTATAGCTTCTTTAAGCTCCCTCTTCAAACCTTCTTCATTCCTCTTTGATAAGACTAACTCCTCTCTTAGCTTATCTTCATTCTTTGTGGATCTCACTAATTCTTCACTTAATTGGTCTATATGTGTTGAGAGCTCTAGGTTTTCCTCCTTCAATCTCATAATTTCTCTCTTGTTGTTTAACCTTGAATTCTCAAACTTGACCATGTAGTCTCGAAGATCCATCCTATCCACATTTCCATTAGTGGAGTGAAATGAAGAGCCATCATCACTTGAGTCAATTTCCTTTTGACTCTCATTCTTTTCTTCACTAGAACCTTTGCTTTTGTGGGAGGAGGCAAAGGCTATGAAGTTAGCCATGAGCTCTTCATCATTCGAAAACTCATCTCCCTATTTAGAGTCATCACTTCCACTCCATGTGGCAACCATCACTTTTCCCTTTTTCTTGTCATTGTGATTAGCACATTCGGGGGCAAAGTGACCTATCCTACCACACTCATAGCATCAGACCCCTTTCCTTTCGGTCTTCTCTTGCCTAGGCTCAAACCTCTTGAACGGAGTCTTTTTCTTGAAGTTTAGGCCCTTGGATTCGAAACCCTTCTTCTCGGACTTGTAGTATTTCTTGAACCTTATCATCAACAAGGCCATTTCTTCGTCCGAGTCATCATTCTCCTCCTTCTCATCTTTGGAGGCTTTCAAAGCAATTCCCTTTTGCTTTTTAGGAGGTGTGGAGGTAGGACCCTTCATAGACTCATCAGCTAGAAGCCTTCTAATCACCTCACTCGGCTTCATATCCTTGTAGGAGCTATTCTCCTCTAAAACCGTCACCTTGGACTCAAATCTATCGGAGAGAGATCTCATAATTTTTTGCTTGATTCTTTTATCTGAATACGGGTCACCAAGTTGATGACTTTGGTTCACAATGTCCATCAACCTTACTTCGAAATCGTTGAAGCATTCGTTCTCATCCATCATAAGCAATTCGAATTGCGTTTGGAGAACTTGAAGCTTCGAGTCCTTAACAACGCAACCTCTAGGATGTCCCATGCCTCCTTAGCTATCCTAGTGTTTTGAATCAACTTATATTGATTCTCATCCATTGCACATAGGATGGCATGCATTGCCTTCCTATTCCATTTTGATGACTCAAACTCTTGTGCGTTCCATTGCGCTTTAGGTTTGAGCACATCCTCTCCTCCACCCGTAGGAGTCATCATAGGCGATGTGTAACCGTCTTCAACCGCGATCCATGCCCTATCATGGATTTGACAAATATACGACTCCATCTTACCTTTCCAAGAGGCATAATTCAACCCGATGAGTAGGGGAGGTCTCGTGTTAGAAGCACCTTCGTTGCCACCTCCATTTTCACCGTTTCCACTCATAGTGTTTATTAATGAATGAAATGAATGCAAATGTATGAATGATCAAAAATCACACAAAATGCAAAACACACCAAAATGAGCAAGGATCACCTAAGTATATCTAGGAACCCGTTATGATACAAATTGAAACAAATTACGATGTGCTCAATATTAATCTAGAGGGGGGGGGGGGGGGGGGGTGAATAGATTTTATCCGATTTTACCCAATTTTCATGTATGGTCAAGATTACGAAAATACCCCTAATAGTCAATATAATATAGCAAGTGTAATATGGTGCAAAATATAAATAACACTTGATATTTACGTGGAAACCCGCACGGGAAAAACCACAGGCTAGTAAGTGCGCCACATATGAACCTCAAATCCACTAAATGTGTTAAAGATTACAACCTAATCCCGGTATATAATCACACACCTACCTAATCCCTATATAAGTGGACCTAGTCCAATTGCTTGTGATTTAAGCAACCTAATCCCGAAAGCAACACAAGACTTACTTCTCAATGAAGAGATAATATGGCCTATGTGAATATGTATGAATATCCAAAATGCACAAATAGCTAGGGAACCCTATATGCTTATCTAGGATGATAAGATGACAATACAATCAATCCTAGATATCAAATGCTAGATGACATGGCAAAAAGCATGGCTAAACATAGATTAGGCAATCCTATGTAGCTACCACAATACAACACTCAATCAATACATCACAAATAATAACTAACTTGCATTTAGCATATGATCTAAAAACATACAAGTAATTAAAGAGATGTCTTAATATGAAAAACACTAAAATTAGATGAAGTTAGTGAAGAAAATACTGTAAGGATTCCCGTAGTTTTTAATTGGCTTATTTCGTGATCAAACCATATGTGGGGATCATGTAAGGGTAGCTTAGGAATGTGTTCAAGCTCAAGGCCCTTGCAAGTGTTAAGCACTCCAAAGGTAATACTCTAAGTGCTTACTTGTCTTGAAGAGATAGTTGCACACACTTACAACTCATGCATATGTTTTATCCTTGTATGTTGTGTGTCTTATTTGTGTGCATTAATGCTTATTTTCATCTCTTCTTGCGTGTTAGTTTGATTGCATCTTGCACATCCAATTGCCTTGTCATGCTTAGTCTTAGGATTGCATTTTTGCATTGGGCGCTCCCAAAAGCGCTCTACAGAAGCGCTGTACGAACAGCGCCCATTGAGCGCTGTTCAGACCTGATCGATTTAATTCGGTCGCTGTACGAGCGCTGTACAGGCGCTATACAAAGCGCTGTACAGGGCGCTGTACGTACAGCGCCCCTCTGTTTTCCCGAGAGAATAGAGCAGGGGCGCTGTACAGAAGCGCCCTACGTACAGCGCCCAAGGCAAATGTGAGGCAAACTTATCAAAACGACCACACTTTGTTTTGGCCTCCTATATATATGCCACTTTGACTTTAGGTCAATCACAAGAGTTCATATTCAGATTTTATACTTAGGATATTTTTCAAAGAGAAGAAAAATTCCAAGAACTCATTTTTAATTACTCAAACACTTTTTCATGATCATCAATCATCATCTAGCATCATCTTTGATCATCTAGATGTCATCTTGCATGGATTCTTCATCATACTTTGCTTGGTAAGCTTTTCACTAATATCTTACATATTCTGTGTTTCTCTTAACAAGCAATCTCAATTAATTACTTGTATGTTATTTTATATACTTTGAATACAAGTTTGAGATTAGTATGATGTATGTTTGAGAAGTTGTATTGTGATAGCTAATTAGGTTTTGTGCTTAATCTTGATTAGCTAAACTATTTGACATGTCATTTAGTTTTGATATCTAGGATTGTTCTAATTGCATATTAATCATCTTAGATAAGCATATAGAGTTTCCTTTGCCCTATGTTGCATTTGGATATTCATATATTCACTTAGGGTTGTATTCTCTTCATAGAGAAAGTAAGTCTTGTGTGTAGCTTCCGGGATTAGGTTGCTTAGATCGCAATCAAATTGGACTAGGTTCACTCATACCGGGATTAGGTAAGTGTGTGATTACTTCCGGGATTAGGTTGTAATCGTTTTACACATTTAGTGGATTCGAGGTTCGAGTGTGGCTTACTTACTAGCCCGTGGTTTTTCCCGTGAGGGTTTCCATGTAAAAATCAAGTCTTATTTAATTTCCGCATTTTATACTTGATTTGTTGATATATCTAGTTAGGGGTAAATTCATAATTTTGACTTAATACGAAAAATTGGGTAATAAGCTTAAAATCTATTCACCCCCCCTCTAGATAGTTTTATACACACTATGCTATAATTTGTTTCAATTGGTATCAGAGCGGGTTCCTAGACATACATAGGTGATCCTTGCTTATTTTGGTGTGTTTTGCATTTTGTGTGATTTTTGATCATTCATACATTTGCATTCATTTCATTCATTCATAAACACTATGAGTGGAAACGGTGGAAATGGTGGTGGCAACGAAGGTGCTTCTAGCACAAGGCATCCACTTCTTACCGGTTTGAACTATTCCCAATGGAAAGGGAAGATGGAATCCTACATATGCCAAATTCACGACCGTGCATGGATAGCGGTGGAAGACGGATATGATCTACCCAAGATGACTCCCGGTGGTGGAGGAGAAGAAGTTTTGAAGCCTAAGGCGCAGTGGAACGCGCAAGAGTTTGAGGCTTCAAAGTGGAATAGGAAGGCGATGTATGCCATCTTGTGTGCTATGGACGAAAATCAATACCAATTGATTCAAAATACTAGGATAGCTAAGGAGGCTTGGGACATCCTAGAGATTGCACATGAGGGAACCGAAGTGGTGAAGGACTCTAAGCTTCAAGGCCGCCAAACTCAATTCGAGATGCTTAAGATGGAGGAGAATGAGTGCTTCAACGACTTCGAGATCAAGTTGATGGACATAGTCAACCAAAGTTATCAACTTGGTGATCTATATTCGGATAGGAGAATCAAGCAAAAGATTATGAGATCTCTACCCGATAGGTTTGAATCTAAGGTGACGTCTTTAGAAGAAAATAGTGGATATAAGGATATGAAGCCGAGTGAGGTGATTGAGAGACTTCTAGCTTATGAGTCTAGGAAGGGGCCTATCTCCACACCCACTAAAAAGCAAAAAGGAATTGCTTTAAAAACCTCCAAGGATGAAAAGGAGGCAAAGAAGGTTGACTCGGATGAAGACCTTGCCTTGTTTGTAAAAAGGTTCAACAAGGTTATGAAGTTTAGAAGAAAGAGCTTTGGGTCAAAAGGTCAAGATTTGAAGTAAAAGGGCTGTTTCAAGAAGTTTGAACCTAGGCAAGAGAGGACCGAAAGGAAAGGGGTCCGATGTTTCGAGTGTGGTGGCATAGGTCACTTTGCCCCCGAATGTGCAAATCACAATGAGAGGAAAAAGGGAAAAGTGATGGCCGCCACTTGGAGTGGAAGTAGTGATGACTCCATTGAGGGAGATGAGTCTTCGGATGATGAAGAGCTCATGGCTAATCTCCTAGCTTTTGCCTCCTCCCATAAGAGCAAAAGTGGTAGTGAGAGAGAGGAAATGAGTCAAGAAGAAAATGACTCAAGTGAAGTAGAAAGTGATTCCTCTTCTAACTCCATGAATGGATTTGTGGAGAAAAAGGTGCTTGCTAAATATCATGCCGAGTTTAATGATTTAGCAATCAAGAGCACAAGAAAGATCAAGATGTTGAGAGAAGAAAATCTTGAGCTTGCATCTCATAATGACCACTTAAGTGAACAAGTGGAAAAATTCAAGAAGATGGAAGATAAGCTAAAAGAGGAGTTAGTCTTATCTAGGAGGAATGAAGATAGTCTAAAGAGGGAGCTTGAAGAAGTTAGAGAATCTATGACTATGATGGATTCTAGCACCAAGAAGCTTGACCATATGCTTGGTGTTGGAAAGAGTCCATGTGACAAGAGGGGTCTTGGGTATGAAGATGGCAAGAAGATCTCAACCTCTAACAAGACCGTGTTTGTCAAGAGTTTGAGGAAAGAAGAAACTTCATTTGTGCAAATTCCTAGGAAGAAGTTAGAAGTAGGACAATGTTCAAATGCACAAGTGAAGATGGGGCCAAGAAGGCAACCTCAAGCTCAACCCCCTAGGGTCCCTCAAGCCAACATTCCTCCACAAATGGCTCACAAAGGAAAGAGGCCTATCATGCAACCTCAAGCTAGGAAGCAATCTAGACCGGTTCAACAACGAAGACAGATTGAACCCTTTCATCCACAAAGACAAGGACAAGGTATGGTTCCTTATTTTTCTCCCATATGTCACTTTTGTGGATTTGATGGTCATATTAGACCACATTGCTTTCGATATATAAAAATGTGCAAAACTAGAAGCATGATAGAGAAGAAAAAGAAAAGAGCCATGATGCATGTTCCTAGGAATGATAATATGATTATGCATGATCCTAGAACATCTAGAACCCATGTACCAAAGACCACTAAGAAAGCTAAGATTGTTTCTAGGTGGATTAGAAAGAATGAAAATGTTTGCCATGTTGCTCAAATAGCCTTGAAGGCAAATTCTTCTAATTTTTGGTATTTAGATAGTGGGTGCTCTAGGCATATGATGGGAAACAAGAGTTTCTTCGAGACTCTTGTTATGGAGGAAGGTGGATATGTCACTTTTGGTGATGGATCCAAAAAGAAGGTTGTAGGGAAAGGAACCATTTCCGTTCCCGGTTTACCTTCCTTATCCGATGCTTTATTTGTTGATGGCTTGAAAGCCAATTTAATAAGCATTTCACATCTAAGTGATGAAGGATATTCCGTCTTGTTTAGTAAAGATGATTGCTCAATCCTAAAGCCCGATGGACAAACCTTGTTGAAAGGTATGAGATCTAGTGACAATTGTTATTGTCTTGAAGCTAGAATAGTCTCAAACAATGTGTCCATGGATGAGCAAATTGAGTTGTGGCATGAAAGACTTGGCCATATGAACTTTAGGGATTTAAGAACCCTTGGAAAGTTCGAGTATGTGCGTGGCCTCCCTAAGCTTGGGAAGAAAGCCAATGGTGTTTGTGGACCTTGCCAACAAGGAAAACAAACCAAAAGCATGCACAAAAAGGGCAAGTATCTCTCCACCAAGGAGCCCCTAGAGCTTCTCCACATGGATCTCATGGGTCCTATGCAAACCGAGAGTTTAGGTGGAAAGAGATACATTTTTGTTTGTGTTGATGATTTCTCTAGATTTACATGGACATATTTTCTTAGAGAAAAATCCGAAACTTTTGATAAGTTTAAAATGCTTTGTACTAAATTACAAAATGAAATGAAATCTAACATTAGAAGCATTAAACGGATTAGAAGTGACCATGGGAGGGAATTTGAGAATGTCTCTTTTGAAAGCTATTGCAATAGCTTAGGCATCTCCCATGAGTTTTCGGCTCCTAGGACACCTCAACAAAATGGAGTTATTGAGAGGAAGAATAGGGTCCTCCAAGAGATGGCCCGAGTGATGTTGCTTAGCAACAATGTCCCTAGGAACCTATGGGCCGAAGCCGTCAATACGGCTTGCTATATAGGGAATAGAGTTTTCCTAAGGCCCGGATCTAGAAACACCTCCTATGAGTTATGGAAGGATAGCAAGCCAAATGTTAGCTGCTTCCACACATTTGGGAGCAAATGCTACATTTTAAATGACCGTGATCAACTTGGCAAGTTTGATGCTAAGAGTGATGAGGGTATCTTTATTGGCTATGCCTTGAATAGTAGAGCCTATAGAGTTTTCAACTTGAAGACTCGAACTGTCATGGAATCATCGAATGTTGTCCTTGATGATACAAGGCTCAAGTCTAATGACCATGAGGAGGAGGAAATTTTAGATGATGACTCTCCTTTGGAGAGGGTTGTAGTGACTCCCAATGTTGGGACATCTAATGAAGTCACACAACCTATTACTAGAGTCCCTCTCTTGGACTCTAATGAACCCGCCCCATGGGTTAGAAAACTCCATAACAAAGAGGATGTTATTGGAGATGTTAATGAGGGTGTTAGGACTATGCGTCAAATAGCTAATCTAATTAGCTTTACATGTTACACCTCTCAAATAGAACCCAAAAAGGTTGATGAAGCCTTGAATGATGAATTTTGGGTTCTTGCCATGCAAGAAGAGCTAAACCAATTCGAAAGGAATGAGGTTTGGACTCTAGTTCCTAGGCCTAAGACCACTAATGTCATAGGCACTAAATGGATATTTAGGAACAAATCCGATGAGGATGGCAACATAGTGCGGAACAAGGCTAGACTTGTAGCACAAGGGTACTCTCAAATTGAGGGTATCGACTTTGAGGAGACATTTGCTCCTGTTGCCCGTTTAGAGTCTATTAGGCTTCTCTTGTCCATTTCTTGTGTGCACAAGTTCAAATTGCACCAAATGGATGTCAAGAGTGCCTTCCTCAATGGCTTCTTGCAAGAGGAAGTGTTTGTTGAACAACCCAAGGGGTTTGTGGATGCTCACCACCCCAACCATGTCTATCGCTTCAAGAAGGCTCTATATGGGTTGAAACAAGCACCGAAGGCTTGGTATGAGCGCCTCACTCAATTTCTTGTTGACAATGACTACACACGTGGTAGTGTTGACAAGACGCTATTCATCAAGAGAGACAATGATGAGCTTTTCATAGCTCAAATATATGTTGATGATATAGTTTTTGGCTCTACCAACAACACCAAGGTCCAACAATTTGTTGATGTCATGTCTCATGAATTTGAGATGAGTCTTGTTGGTGAGCTTAGTTACTTCCTAGGTTTGCAAATTAGGCAATTAGATGATGGGATTTTCATAACCCAAGCCAAATATGCCAAAAACCTAGTGAAGAAGTTCGGTTTAGAAAATGCCAAACATTGTGACACACCCATGAGTACCACTTTGAAGCTAAGCAAGGATGCTAGTGGTAAAAGTGTGGAACAAACGTTATATCGTGGCATGATAGGAAGCTTGCTTTATTTGATCGCAAGTAGGCCCGATATCTCTTTTAGTGTGGGTGTGGGTGTGTGTGCTAGGTACCAAGCGGATCCTAAGGAGTCCCATCTCTCTTCCGTAAAGAGAATCATTCGCTATGTGAATGGGACATCCAACTATGGGATTTGGTACTCTTTTGACACTAATGCTAGTCTTTTAGGCTTTAGTGATGTGGATTGGGCAGGAAATTGTGATGATAGGAAGAGCACATCGGGCGGTTGCTTCTTTCTAGGCAACAACTTAGTGTCTTGGTTTTGCAAGAAGCAAAACTCGATTTCCTTGTCCACGGCCGAGGCCGAGTACATAGCCGCGGGAAGTGGATGCACACAACTCCTTTGGATGAAGCAAATGCTAGTAGACTACGGATTCAACCAAGGTACTCTCACTCTCTTTTATGATAACATGAGTGCTATTAATATTTCCAAGAATCCGGTCCAACATTCTAGAACTAAGCATATTGACATCCGCCATCACTTCATTAGAGAGCTTGTTGAAAATAAATGCATAGTACTTGAACATGTAGGTACTAATGATCAACTTGCGGACCTATTTACTAAACCCTTAGATGCTACTCGATTTAAAACTCTTAGTAGATCTATTGGGATATGTCTTGTGGAGTGATGTGATTTATGATTGACCCCATATGGGGAACTCAAGCAAAGAGAGCTATTTTGCATTCTTGTCACTTGCAAAAAATTTGAAATAACTTATGCCTCTTCTTTTGATTGCTTGAGTAAGCTTGGTTGTACATATGTATATATGTTTTCAAATTCTATAAGTGTGAACCTTGCTTGTTTACAATCCATGTCATATTTTTGTTCAAACATGCATTTTTGGACTAGGAGATTTACATAGGAAGTATGATGTGAATGACCTATAGTTATCTCCATGACATGATGATTCTTTTATAACATGCTAATGTCAAATGAAAAGGCATGAAATTCATATAACATGCTCACATGAAAAGCATGAATTGATGATTGCATATTCTTAAAATGCAAAACTTGTGTGAAAGCTTATGAGACTCAAAATGAATAAAGGATTTTGTATCCGTTCAAAGGAATTTATATTCCAAATGTCTCTCTTTCTTTATTGGTTGAACATGGCTACTATCATACAGATATCTTATCCGGAAAAATCTAATAGGGTGCAAAGTTGCTCATGCCATGTTTTGCTTATAAAGTTGGATATAGTTGCTCATAAATTAAAATCAAAACTCTATATCCCTGCTTTTCTCATGACATTGGTGAAATTGGTTTGAATTCTAATTAGAAACCTTTGTCATTTGCTTTGCCAAATACCATTGTTTTTTGGACTTGAATGCTATATGTCTTGTATGCAAAGCATGTTGGATTCACACATTTTCAACAAATAAATCTCCTTGTTTCTTTCCAATTGATTGAAGTGCATAAAGTGACTTATACATATATGTAAATATCTTGCATGCTTCTATCTCTCGTTGCTATGAGTGACCCGGTTGGGGACTACTCCTTTGCCTATATCATGACAAAAAGGGGGAGTAGGATATGGTAAGGGGAGTTGCAAAATATAGAGGAAAGTGTGCATATTGGGGAGAACATACATTGAGGGGGAGTAACCCGTTGAGGGGGAGCATTGCATACACATACATTGCATAATGTTGTGCTTATTTTTTTTGAAAAAAATGCAAATGCTTGTTATTGTTCTCACATGATTAATCTCACACTTTACTTGTATTGGAAAAATATAGAAACTTTGTTTTGTAGGGTTGGTTGTTCTACAAGAGATTGGAGCATTGAAGATTTTATTTTGTTTATTATCTCTTTGTATTGTAGAAGATCTATGTTATCCCGTTGTTTCTATTTTTATGTGAGGAATCAATGTGAGTGATGGTTTTGTCACGAAATAGCCAAAGGGGGAGATTGTAGGGATTCCCGTAGTTTTTAATTGGCTTATTTCGTGATCAAACCATATGTGGGGATCATGTAAGGGTAGCTTAGGAATGTGTTCAAGCTCAAGGCCCTTGCAAGTGTTAAGCACTCCAAAGGTAATACTCTAAGTGCTTACTTGTCTTGAAGAGATAGTTGCACACACTCACAACTCATGCATATGTTTTATCCTTGTATGTTGTGTGTCTTATTTGTGTGCATTAATGTTTATTTTCATCTCTTCTTGCATGTTAGTTTGATTGCATCGTTCACATCCAATTGCCTTGTCATGCTTAGTCTTAGGATTGCATTTTTGCATTGGGCGCTCCCAAAAGCGCTCTACAGAAGCGCTGTACGAACAGCACCCATTGAGCGCTGTCCAGACCTGATCGATTTAATTCGGTCGCTGTACGAGCGCTGTACAGGCGCTGTACATGGCGCTGTACGTACAGCGCCCCTCTGTTTTCCCGAGAGAACAGAGCAGGGGCGCTGTACAGAAGCGCCCTACGTACAGCGCCCAAGGCAAATGTGAGGCAAACTTATCAAAACGACCACACTTTGTTTTAGCCTCCTATATATATGCCACTTTGACTTTAGGTCAATCACAAGAGTTCATATTCAGATTTCATTCTTAGGATATTTTTCAAAGATAAGAAAAATTCCAAGAACTCATTTTTAATTACTCAAACACTTTTTCATGATCATTGAAAAGTCCTAGAGGTGTGTTCAATATTAATCTAGAGGGGGAGTGAATATATTTTAGCTATTATTACCCAATTTTTGCATACATGTCAATATTACGAAAATGCCCCTACTAGTTAAATATACAAGCAAGTGTAATATAGTACGGAATTAAAAAGACACTTGATGTATACGTGGAATCCCAACCACTGGGAAAAACCACGGGCTGTTTAGTGCGCCACACTCGGAACTTGAAATCACTAATTGAAATGAAGTTTACAACCTATGTAGACCTCGTCTAACACTCCGGTCTGTAACCCCTCACTTCTACCCAGTGGGCCTTTATTAGCAACCCTATTCCAATTTGCTTGAGGCCTAAGCAATCTTAGCCTCAAGTCTTAATTCTCTAAGAAGAGATTATGCAACCTATGTGAATATGTATGAATATTCAAATAACAAACAAGGCTAGGGAACCTTAGATGCTTATCTAGGATGATGATATATTCAATTAAATCAAACCTAGATATCAAATGCTAAATGACATGTCAAATAGCTTAGCTAATCAAGATTAATTAAAAACCTAATTAGCTATCACAATACAACACTCAATAAATTCATCACAATTAATTCTCTAATCTTGTATTTATCATATGATCAAAACATACAAGTAAATTAAAGAGAATAGCTTGATAATAAAAATACTCAAATAAGATGAACTTAATCAAAATCTTACCAAGCAAGTTGTGATGATGCAAACCCAATCATGGATGCTTTCTATCTAGACATAGAAGATGCAATATGAACTTTGATGCACAAAGGATTTGATTTGAGTGGTTAAAGGTGAGTTCTTTGTATTTTTCTTTGCTTGAAAAATATTCTAAGTATGAAATCAGAAAATCAACTCACTTGATTGACCTAAAGTCAAAGTGGCATATATATAGGGTGTCAAACCAAAGTGTGGTCGTTTTGAATAGTGACACATATTTTTGCCTTGGGCGCTGTACGTAGAGCGCCCCTTGTACAGCGCCCCTACTCTGTTCTCTCGGGAAAACAGAGGGGCGCTGTACGAATAGTGCTTTGTACAGCGCTCGTACAGCGCCTTCCAAAATTGCATCAGACCTGATGCATTTAAAAATGCATTTTCGACCAGGTCAGGATGGGCGTTGTACGAACAGCGCTTCCAACAGCGCTTTGTACAGCGCCTGTCACTATGTATGAAATCTTAAGAACATGCATGGAATGGCATTGGTCATACAAGATGCAATCATGTAAAGCATGCAAGAAGAGATGTTAATGAGCATTAATGAGCACATAATAACAACACATACACATCATACAAGAAAATGAATTAAGCATGAGATGTGAGTGTGTGTGTGCAACTAATCTCTTCAAAGCAAATTAAGCACATAGAAGTTTACCTTTGGTGCTTATCAACCTTGAGGACATGAGAGGGTCTTGAGCTTGAATATCACTCACTTAAGCTACCCTTACATACAATCCCCAACATGTGGTTTGTCCACGAAATAAGCCAATCAAGATATGGGAATCCTAACAATCTCCCCCTTTGGCTATTTCGTGACAAAACCATCACTCACATTGATTCCTCACAAAAAATAGAAACTATAGGTCAACAATGACTATCTACATTACAAAGAGATATTTAAAAAAAATCTTGAAGTCTTCAATCTCTTGTAGAATAATCAGTCCCTAAAAGCACAGTTTCTAAACTTTCCAATACAAGTAAAAAGTGAGATGAATCAAGTGAGAGCATAAACAAGCATTTGCATTCTAAGAATTTAAGTACAACTAAAACAACATGCAATTATTGTGAATGCAATGCTCCCCCTCAAAGGGTTACTCCCCCTCAATGTATTGTCTCCCCAACATGCATAATTGCTACCACAATTTGCAACTCCCCTTACCACCATTCTACTCCCCCTTTTTGTCATGATATAGGCAAAGGAGTAGTCCCCAACCGGGTCACTTAGCAAAGAGAGATGATAGCATTCAAGTCATTTGCATAATCATTAAATGCACTTTATGCAACTCTATCAAATGGAGAGAAACAAGGAGATTTATTTTGATAAAATGTGTGAATCAAAAAATGCTTTGCATACAAGATATGTAGCATTCAAGTCCAAAATACAATGGTATTTGGCAAAGCAAATGACAAAGGTTTCTAATAAGAATTCAAACCAATTTCACCAATGTCATGAGAGAAACAAGGATATAGAGTTTTCATTGATTTTAATTTATCAGCAACTATAAGCATCTTTATAAGTCAAACATGTCATGAACAACTTTGCACCCTATTTGATTTTTCTGGGAATGAAACCCGTATGATAGTAGACACGTTCAACAAATAAAGAAAGAGAGACACTTTGGAATATACATTCCTTTGAACGGATCCAAGATCCATTATTCATTTTGAGTCTCATAAGCTTTTTCATACAAGTTTTGCATTTAAAAAATGCAATCATCAATTCATGCTTTTTCATTTGAGCATGTCATATAAATTTCATGCTTTTCAATATTCATTAGCATGTCATTAAGAATCATCATGTCATGGAGATAACTATAGGTCATCCAAATCATACTTCCTATGTTAATCTCCTAGTCCAAAAATGCATGTTTGAACATAAATATGACATGGATTGTAGATAAGCAAGGTTCACACTTATTGAATTTAAAACATATATACATATGTGCAACCAAGCTTACTCAAGCAATCAACAAAGAAGCATAAGATTTTTCAAATATTTGCATGCAACAAGTATGCAATAGCTCTCTTGGCTTGAGATCCCCATATGGGGTCATTACCAACCTTCATCAATGAAGGTCATGAGGTCCTATGGACCTCCCAAGTCCATTTGACTTGGATGAACCTATTTGAGACTTGTTAGTCTCGTAGCAAGCGGGTTCATTTTTCCTTACCCACATAGATATAACTTTTTCCTTCCTAGTGGTTAAGGGTTCAAGAGTTCTAGAAATAATAGGATTATGAATATGAATGTTTTCCTTCCTATTAGCATGCATTCTAGCTCTTGTCATTCTCTTTTCAATCATGCTTTTGATTCTACATAATTTAATGAAATGAAAGCAATTTGGTCTAATGTGACCATTAATACCACAAAAGTGACATGTAGGGATAAATTTAGAATTCATACCATGTCCTTGTGCATGCATAGAAACCATCCCATGACTTTGTGGTTGAGCGGGTTCAAATCTTCTTTGTTGTTGAACCGGTCTAGCTTGCTTCCTTGTTTCATTTTGCATGATTGGCCTCTTCCCTTGATGAATATGAGCTTTAGGGAAGTTAGGTTGAGGAACTTTTTGAGCTTGAGGTTGTCTCATTGGAGCTTCCTTCACTTGTGCACTTCTTGAACATTGTCCTAGATCAATTTTCTTCCTAGGAGTGTGCACCGGAGAGGCTTCTATCTTGTCCAAACTCTTGACAAAGACGGTTTTGGTTGGAGTAGTGATCTCCTTGGTTTCTTCATACCCAATACCTCTCTTGTCACAAGGGTTCTTTCCACTACCAAGAATGTGGTCAAGTTTCTTGGTGCTTGTAGTCATCCTAGACAATGACTCTATAGCTTCATCAAGCTCTCTCTTCAACCCTTCTTCATTCCTCTTAGACAAAGCTAGCTCATCTCTTAGCTTGTCTTCAATCTTCTTGGATGCTTCCACTTGATTACTTAAGTGGTCATTGTGTGTTGAAAGTTCTAGATTTTCATCCTCTAAAATCTTCAATTTTCTATTGTTCTTCTTCAATGAACTTTCACACTTGACTATAAAGTCATTTACATCAATTTTCTCTACACTTCCATTTGTAGAGTTAGATGAGGAGTCATCTTCACTTGAGTTATCTCCTCCACTCTCTTTCTCACTAATGGAGTCATTTCCCCCATTAAGACCTTCACCTTGGTCTCTTGAGTCAATAAGAGCCATATCCCAATGAGTAGCTACATTTATCTTCTCTAGAGCTACTTCTTCATCTTTTTCTTCTATGGGATCACTAGTCAAGTCATTCTTACCAACAACTTTATCTTCTACACAAGTGGCCCTAAATGCCGTGTAGTCGATGGTAAGCTCATCATCACTTGATGACTTGTCTCCCTTTCCGGAGTCATCACTTTCACTCCACGTGGCGGTCATCACTTTTGCCATCTTGTTCTTCAAGTTCCCACAATCCGGTGAGATGTGACCTATACCACCACACTCATAGCATTGGACCCTTTTCTTCTCACGCTCTTGCCTAGGCTCAAAACTCTTGAAAGGAGCTTTTTTCTTCGAGTCTTGGCCTTTGGATCCAAAGCCTTTCTTCTCGAACTTGACGAATTTCTTGAATTTTCTAAGCAACAATGCCATGTCTTCGTCCGAGCTACCTTTTTCCTCCTTCTCAACCTTGAAAGCTTTCAAAGCAATTCCTTTTTGCTTTTTAGGAGGTGAAATACTAGGAGCCTTCCTAGATTCATAGGCGAGGAGTCTTCCAATCACCTCGCTCGGCTTCATATCCTTATATGTACTATTCTCCTCTAAAGCCATCACTTTTGATTCAAACCTAGCGGGGAGAGACCTCATAATTTTCTGCTTAACTCTCCTATCCGAATAAGGATCACCGAGTTGATGGCTTTGATTCACAATATCCATCAACTTGACTTCAAAGTCATTGAAGCACTCGTCCTCCTCCATTTTAAGCAACTTAAATTGCGTTTGAAGGACTTGTAGCTTGGAATCCTTAACGACATCGGTTCCCTCATGTGCAACCTGTAGGATATCCCATGCCTCCTTGGCTATCCTAGTGTTCTGAATCAGTTTGTACTGATTTTCATCCACTGCACATAGAAGAGCATGCCATGCCTTCCTATTCCATTTTGAAGTCTCAAACTCTTCAGGTGACCACTGGGCCTTAGGCTTGAGTACTTCTTCTCCACCACTCGTGGGAGTCATCATAGGAGGTGCATACCTATCTTCAATTGCCATCCATGCCCTATCATGGATTTGGCACACATATGCCTCCATCTTGCCTTTCCATGAGGCATAATTCACACCGGTGAGGAGAGGAGGCCGTGTGCTTGAAGCACCCTCATGGTTGCCACCGAATCCACTCATTGTATCAAATGAATGAATGAAATGTATGCAAAATGTATGAATGAGCAAAAATCACACAAATGCACAACACACCTAAAATGAGCTAGGATCACCTAAGTATATCTAGGAACCCGCTCTGATACCAATTGAAAAGTCCTAGAGGTGTGTTCAATATTAATCTAGAGGGGGGGTGAATAGATTTTAGCTATTATTACCCAATTTTCGCATACAAGTCAATATTACGAAAATGCCCCTACTAGTTAAATATACAAGCAAGTGTAATATAGTGCGGAATTAAAAAGACACTTGATGTATACGTGGAAACCCAACCACTGGGAAAAACCACGGGTTGTTTAGTGCGCCACACTCGGAACTCGAAATCACTAATTGAAATGAAGTTTACAACCTATGTAGACCTTGTCTAACACTCCGGTCTGTAACCCCTCACTTCTACCCAGCGGGCCTTTATTAGCAACCCTATTCCAATTTGCTTGAGGCCTAAGCAATCTTAGCCTCAAGTCTTAATTCTCTAAGAAGAGATTATGCAACCTATGTGAATATGTATGAATATTCAAATAACAAACAAGGCTAGGGAACCTTAGATGCTTGTCTAGGATGATGATATATTCAATTAAATCAAACCTAGATATCAAATGCTAAATGACATGTCAAATAGCTTAGCTAATCAAGATTAATTAAAAACCTAATTAGCTATCACAATACAACACTCAATCAATTCATCACAATTAATTCTCTAATCTTGTATTTATCATATGATCAAAACATACAAGTAAATTAAAGAGAATAGCTTGATAATAAAAATACTCAAATAAGATGAACTTAATCAAAATCTTACCAAGCAAGTTGTGATGATGCAAACCCAATCATGGATGCTTTCTATCTAGACATAGAAGATGCAATATGAACTTTGATGCACAAATGATTTGATTTGAGTGGTTAAAGGTGAGTTCTTTGTATTTTTCTTTGCTTGAAAAATATTCTAAGTATGAAATCAGAAAATCAACTCACTTGATTGACCTAAAGTCAAAGTGGCATATATAGAGGGTGTCAAACCAAAGTGTGGTCGTTTTGAATAGTGACACATATTTTTGCCTTGGGCGCTGTACGTAGAGCGCCCCTTGTACAGCGCCCCTACTCTGTTCTCTCGGGAAAACAGAGGGGCGCTGTACGAACAGTGCTTTGTACAGCGCTCGTACAGCGCCTTCCAAAATTGCATCAAAAAATGCATCAGACCTGATGCATTTAAAAATGCATTTTCGACCAGGTCAGGATGGGCGCTGTACGAACAGCGCTTCCAACAGCGCTTTGTACAGCGCCTGTTACTATGTATGAAATCTTAAGAACATGCATGGAATGGCATTGGTCATACAAGATGCAATCATGTAAAGCATGCAAGAAGAGATGTTAATGAGCATTAATGAGCACATAATAACAACACATACACATCATACAAGAAAATGAATTAAGCATGAGATGTGAGTGTGTGTGTGCAACTAATCTCTTCAAAGCAAATTAAGCACATAGAAGTTTACCTTTGGTGCTTATCAACCTTGAGGACATGAGAGGGTCTTGAGCTTGAATATCACTCACTTAAGCTACCCTTACATACAATCCCCAACACGTGGTTTGTCCACGAAATAAGCCAATCAAGATATGGGAATCCTAACAATCATCAATCATCATCTAGCATCATCTTTGATCATCTAGATGTCATCTTGCATGGATTCTTCATCATACTTTGCTTGGTAAGCTTTCCACTAATATCTTACATATTTTGTGTTTCTCTTAACAAGCAATCTCAATTAATTACTTGTATGTTATTTTATATACTTTGAATACAAGTTTGAGATTAGTATGATGTATGTTTGAGAAGTTGTATTGTGATAGCTAATTAGGTTTTGTGCTTTATCTTGATTAGCTAAACTATTTAACATGTCATTTAGTTTTGATATCTAGGATTGTTCTAATTGCATATTAGTCATCTTAGATAAGCATATAGGGTTTCCCTTGCTCTATGTTGCATTTGGATATTCATAAATTCACTTAGGGTTGTATTCTTTTCATAGAGAAAGTAAGTCTTGTGTGTAGCTTCCGGGATTAGGTTGCTTAGATTGCAAACAAATTGGACTAGGTTCACTCATACCGGGATTAGGTAGGTGTGTGATTACTTCCGGGATTAGGTTGTAATCGTTTTACACATTTAGTGGATTCGAGGTTCGAGTGTGGCTTACTTACTAGCCCGTGGTTTTTCCCGTGAGGGTTTCCACGTAAAAATCAAGTCTTATTTAATTTCCGCATTTTATACTTGATTTGTTGATATATCTAGTTAGGGGTAAATTCGTAATTTTGACTTAATACGAAAAATTGGGTAATAAGCTTAAAATCTATTCACTCCCCCTCTAGATAGTTTTATACACACCGTGCTATAATTTGTTTCACATACCAAGAAAGATGTGATGATGCAAAACCATGTATGGATGCATCCTATATGGTCATGGATGATTCTGGATGAACTTTGATGAACAAAGGAAAAGCTTTGAGTGTTTAAATGTGAGTTCTTGTGAATTTTTTCTTTCTTGAAAAATGTTATAAGTAAGAAAACTAATTTGAACTCTCTCAAAATGACCTAGAGACATAAGTGATACTTATATAGGTGGTCTCTTTAAAGCATGGTCGTTTTAGTCAAATTTTTAAAACATTTTGGCTGAATTATCGCTTTCTATACCTCACCCTATGCAAGTGCCTAGGGAGCGGTACGCATAGTGTGAAAGCTCTGCTTTCAACCGCTGCGTAGACCGCCCCATAGGCATGTGCCTAGGTCACGGTATGCGCGGTGCAAAAACATCAGGTGTTTCAACCTGACTTGGACTGCTACGTAGACCACCCCATAGGCATGTGTCTAGGCTGCAGTACAGGCAGCGGTCAAAGAGAAGTTTTTCTCTTTTCAAAGTTAATTCACACTTAGTCTAAAATGAGCAATTTTGTGCAGGGGCTCTCTGCCCCCGTGTGGCCCATGCACCCCCCACGGGCCTGGGCTGAGGTGGCCCTCTTTGATTGGCCAAAAATCCTCTCCTCTCTCCTCTTTTTATTTCCCTCCATTCCCTCCATTTTATTTCAAGAAGAAAAATTGCAAAAATCCCGTCAGATTTTTCTCCCAAATTTTCTCATCTTCCAAACACCATAACTTCTTCATACTAAGTCGGATTTGAGTGATTCAAGTTGGAGAATGTTCGTAATCAAGTCCTCTACCTTTTCCAAGTGGTTTGGTGGCTGTTTTATCGAGTTTTCTGGTGGTTCCACATAGAAATCCGAACCAGCTCGTGAATCCAAGGTATTGGTCTTATCTTTGGGGTTTCTTTCTTTTTAACCTTCAATTTGCTTGGGGTTTCTTCTTCTATATGTATGTTTATGTTTGGTGAAAGCTATTGAGAAGGATAGCTTCATAATCATTCTAATCAAAAGTCTATTTAGAGACAAATGTGAACTAGTTTCTATGATTCTAGGTTTTTCACATGTTTGTGAGTTGTATTGTGATTAGAATGACATCTTAGGTTGTTTGTGACTTGATTGAATCAATTTTGTGATAAATGACCTTGAGATTTTATTTGATCCTTTGATTGATGAAATCTAGGATTATTGTATTTGTACGTTTTTTAGAGCAATCTAGGATTTAATTGATTTATATCTTAAATCCTTGCTCTATATTTTTGGCTAGAATATTGATTGATTGAATCTCATATATCTAGAATTTTATTGTATGTTGATAGCATCTTGAACTTGTACTTCATGAATATATTTTATTCAAGTGTTGTATGTGTGAATGAGACTTTGAGCTTATGTGTTTGGTGTTTACACATGTTTTAGGTTTTATTCTTGTATTTTGCATCTAGACTTTTATTACTATCACATGTTTAGGTCTATTTGTACCATGGAATGTATTGATCACATGTTTATGTTGAATTGATTGTTTGCATCATTTGCATTCACATGATCACACTAGGAAGTCCTTGTAAAAGGCATGAATTCTTGGTTAGAGTCGGGATGACTCGGATAGCCAAGCAAGAAGACTTGCCTAGAGTTGGGATGACTTGGATAGGTAAGCAAGAAGTCATGGCTAGAGTCGGGAGGACTCGAATAGTCATGCATGGGAGGCTCCCTAGAGGCATGAGTGCCTTGGATAGGGAGTTGGCTATTATATTGGAAGGCCTAGGCATATGGTTAGACATAGACTCCAAAAGAGCGGGGTAAACGGGAGGTGTATGCACTCTTGAGGAATTTCTAATCTTCCATCGATGTTGGTTTTGTGTGTTGTCCAATATATGGTGGTTTCGCATCATTGAGGGATCTCATACTTTCCAATAGGGTTGGGTAGACTTAGATTCCACTAGGTTGGGTGAGCTAAAGATTGGTCACTTTGTGGATTCTCTATTTTTATCATCCAATATATATAGTACCCTAATGGTTGTATTTCAACCCGTGGATGTTTCCTCCTTGGAGGTTTTACCACGTTAAAAAATCTCTTGTGTTAATTCTTTCTATCTCTATCTTTTATTTTTTATTTGTGTATGTTATTATCTTGTTTTATATTACTCACTTGTAATGTATAGTGAAGCAAGTATTTGTAAAGTGTGATTTGTGGATTCATTCTTTTGATCATTTTGTATATATGATTCTTTTGTATATTGTAATTTTTGTATAGTGATATTTGATCACTCTTGTAACTCATTGAACATCTATTGAAATACAAGCTTTCTTTGTTGTTGTGTTTATTTGTTCTTATACCTCACACAACTAGGTGATATACTTGGACCTTGTTCACATGATTATATTCTCATATTGTCTATGTATGTCTTTCTTGGTTCATTTTGTTGTGTGTAAGGCTACCTTAAGGGACAAACGAAAGTTTGTTTAAGGGATTGGAAAAAGGTGTAAAAACCTATTCACCCCCCTCTAGGTATGCCTTAAGCAATTTAACTACGTTTGTATACTTTCAGGTTTCAACACCTCTCCCTACAGACCATGATCTCAAGCTCCTTGACGGCACATCCTTCATGGATGTAACTGAGTTTCGTCAAGTAATTAGTGCCCTACAGTACTTATCATTCACTTGACCTGACATCGCTTTCGCTGTTAACAAGCTTGCTCAATTCATGCATTGCCCAACAACTGAACAGTGGTCCCTGGCGAAAAGGCTCTTGCGTTATTTGTGTGGCACAACCGACCACGGCCTACTACTACGCCGCGACACTTCTCTCTTATTGCATGCGTTTTTCGACTCCGATTGGGCCGACAATCATGATGACCACACATCCACAAGTGCATATGTGGTCTTTCTTGGGTCAAATGCTATCTCTTGGTGCTTTCACAAACAACCCTCAGTTGCTAGGTCTTCAACTGAAGCTAAATACAGAGCCGTTGCCACCACTGCCTCTAACGTAATTTGGCTCACTTCCCTCTTGTGGGAGATGCAAATCACTACCCCAAATCCACCAACCATCTACTGTTATAACATTGGGGCTACCTACCTGTGCTCCAATCCCATTTTTTATTCAAGAATGAAACACATTGCCATTGACTTCCATTTTGTTCGGGAAAAGGTTCAAAGCAATCAGCTCTGAATTTCGCATGTGTCTTCTTCAGATCAGTTGGCTGATTCGCTCACCAAATTGCTCTCCAGGACAAGGTTTTGCCTATTACGGTCCAAGATCAGTGTTTCTAAAATACCCACTGTCTTGCGGGGGCGTGTAAAGGATAACCATGTTAAATAGATTTGTATTATCCTTGTATTTATCTCTTAGGTTAATTCCTTGTATTTATCTCTAGATTAGTTCTCTTATCTTTAGGAATCATAAGTTTACTTAAACTAGACTTCTTTAAAGAAATCTCCTATATATGTACTTCAACATTATTATTCAAGATAATATACAGAAAATATATTCAACCTCTATAAATGTTGCCAGAAAGAAAATACAGACACTAATTTTATTATTATATATCCAGACATTACAAGATTATTATATCTGATGATGAGCTTTGCTTTACATTACAATACCGAGCTTACAACCATTTCAGGTGATAAATATGTTAGGATTATGCTCAATAGCAAGAGTGTAATGTTGTAATTAACAATCTTTTTCATATTAATAAAGTGATTTCTGGTTTAACAAATCGTATAGCATTTATAGTTTAATATTATAATTGTCAAAGTAAATAATCATAAGGTCTAAAGACTATGGGAAAAGAAGAATTGTTCGTACATCTGGATATGTATGTGGTAGACACAATTCTTTAGTTAGTCTTGAATAATGTTCACAACTTAAGTTAAAGGTTGGGCACCTTTATCTTGTTAAAGTTGTAGAATTCTTTTGCTAGCATTTGAGTGGGATCAAATGAGATATGATGAGTCTAAAATCATCGGAGTGTCTTCGAGCAAAAGGATCTAGTGCACTGGGTGCATTGAACTGGATCACAATGAAATACTTTATCTATAACCGTCAGTAGATAAAAGTCTTTTCATTATCAGGACAATCGGAGAGTCTATCTTAATCCTGAGATAAATGATGGACTTATGGTTGCAAGTGATATCATTTGAGTTATCAATGAGTACGATTATATCGCATAGTCTATCCTCGATAGTTTGGTGATATTCATTTGTTAATCGATAGAGGACTTCATTTATAGATATGGACATCGTGGCTCCATTTAATTAAATGAGAGTATAATATCATCATATGGATGTTTTGAGGTAATTGGATATTAAATCTCAACGTTGAGTTTTCGATAGTGTCTATTGAAAACATGGCTTCTGGACAAGTCAAAATATCTAAGTTCAAAACGTAGTCATATGAGTAAATATGGTAACTTGGAGAGTTATAGGCGGTCTATGAACTCTTGGCGATTACTGATATTAATCACGAGGATACACTATCTCCAATATGATTGTCTAGGGTATGAATGAGGAGCATCTTCCTTTTCTATCTTTATTTAAGAGTTCAGTTTTAGCTCTTTAGTGGAATGAGTTAAAATTAATGGATCGGACCTAAGTGAATCATTTGTTGATTGTGATTAGGTTATGTCTATTGAAGCTTAAATTTAGATGACCCGCCAAGATCCCCAATCCACACGGACTTGCATGGATCACTTGATATATTCTACCGGACCAATTTAAGGGTCCATCTAGAATTGCATTTAATATATTAAGAATATAATTTGCACATTATTTTAGTAATGGGCTGCTCAATTATATTAATATATTAATGAAAGACATGTGGGCTTGTTTCTTTTAGTAAGAATGGGTCTGGTTCACATGTGGGCTTTTTTATTTAAAGTCCAATGGATTAAATGAAATAAGAAAATAATAGTTTGGCCCATTTACTCTAAGTGGGGAGGCAAGGGTTAGTTTAACCTAATATATTATTTTGTTTATTGTTTTAATTAAATAAGAATTAATTAATTTATTAATTAATTGTTTAATTAAAGAAACAAATCTTTTCTAATCAGGAAATATATTTCCTAAAAGTAAAAGTAAAAGACTTGTTTGATAAGGAAATAAATAATTAGTTTTATTTATTTAATCAAATAAGAAGTCTTTTTATTTAGTCAAAATAAAAGAATAAAAGATCTATGAGTTGGATTAGGGTTTGATGTCTTAAAAACTAGATGGAAATTAGGGTGCAACATAAGCCTATGGTGGGCATGTGATTTCGGCAACCCTAGTTATTTCTAGGTTAGGATTTCGGCAACACTAATAATAAAAGAAAAGAAGAAGCAAACTTAGGCCACCTATATATTGACAAGTATAGATTTCGGCCACCACATGTTTTCATGATACAAATTTCTTCTTCTTCTCAATTCATAGAAAGCTTTTTATTCTACTAAAACAAAAAGGAGTGTTAGATTATTCTTTGATAGTATACTATTTGCTTATTCATCAATAAGCTTGTGTATACGATATCGATCTAGGTTCACGCGAGTTTAGATCATTAGATTGAGAACTCAAAAGTGACCGGAATAATCTTAGTCATTCTTTTGATTGTTTTTGTGACTAACAAAGAAAAGAAAAGTTTGTTTTGTCCATTCACAGGTTTGCAATTCAAAGAAAAGGGAGACCACGCTCCTAGGTGATCCACGTTCGTGCTAGGATTGAAGATCTTGCGGATTACCATCGACGTAAGTCAATCGGATCACGCGACAAAAGGTATTCTACTTTTTGTTATTGTATATGTATGTTTAATTAATTAAAGGGTTTAAGGTTCATAAAGGAAAATTTTTTTAAAGTCACTAAATCTAATTTTTAGTATCGCTTCCGCTGCGTGCACTTCTTTGGTATTTTTCCCTACAAAATAAACTCAACTAGGAATTATGACAAATGGGTACACAATTCAACACAAATCTTTTGTAATCAAATTGTCAAAGAGGAATTTTATCGAACATTTTCAAGGCATTCTCAAAATAATCAATTTTTGCAATACAAAACACGCAAAAAAGGCAACAGAAACAATTGATAATGTTGCAAAACCAAATTATGAAAATTTAAAGCTAATAGAGTGATAGTGTTACAGATTCAGATGCAAAAGAAGCAGATTTTAGCAACACTATCTGTTTACATTTTTAGTATTTGTATGTCATTATTTTCTCACTCTCTCATTAATTTTACAAGCTTTTCTGAGGCTGTGGAACTTTCTTGCAATATTGTACTAGAGCCGCCAATGGAAAAATATTCTTGTACAATCCATAGTGTAATACTCCAGTTTACATGAAAGTTCTTGTGATTCCTGCAATATAAATCCAAGTCCATCAAAATCTTTGGGAAGAAAACTTGACTTATTATGGTCTTTGATATTTATACCTTTCACCATCAAGTTCACCAAAATCCAAGACCTAAGAAAATCCTTTAAAATCTAGTCCCAATTGAATACACCTTAATTTTTGTAAACATTTTTAAAGTCCCAGTTCAATACACCCGGATTTGGATGGATTCTTTAAAAGTCTATAGAAATCTGAATTGAATACTATTAGATTAATATAAACTCTTTTAAAATCTTTAAATGCCCGAATTGAATACACTAGGATTTATAAAGTCTTTAAATGTCTTCCAGAATCCTAATTCAATACCCCCCCCCCCCCAAAGCCAATACCAAAATTCTAAAAATTTTCTTTTATCATCTTCATCTTGTCTTCTCACGCCATTCCGGCAACTTCTCACATCTTTTATGGTCAATTTTCAATCAGTTTCCTTTTCAGTTTTGATTATATTAGAATAAGTAAATGGTTGTTGTGAAGTTTTTCGACAACCGAAACATTTCCATTAAAATTTGATTTTTTTTTTAAAGTTATGTTGTTTACAAGCAGTAATTTCCTGTTAGGATTTTGAGTTGTATTGGCACTATTCTATATCAAAACGACATTTCCTTTGAATTAATTAGTTGTCTAGGATTTTGAGTTGTGCTGGCACTATTCTATATCAAAACGACATTTCCTTTGTATTGATTAGTTGTCTAGGATTCACGGTTTAACAACCTTTAAGGAAATTGGACAACATATCAAGCAAAGTGAAGCCTTCAAGAGGAGAAATCATCAAATGTATACTTAGAGGTGTCAAAAGGGCTGGGTTGGGCCAACCCGGCTTGAAATTTTTAGGCCTAATTACTGTGTGCACCGGGCTGGGCTGGATTGGATTTTTAATTTCAAAACATTGTGTTAAGCCCAGCCCCTAAGCCTAAAGTGTTAACAGGCCGGGCCGGATTACACTCAGGTTGGGCCCTTAACAAAATCAATTTTATTTTGAAAATGATAAGAGTTGGATTGGAATCAAACCTTTGTCACAGTTAAAGGTTGACTTGCCAGTTGCCACTAATCTAAACAACATTTGTTGATATGTATTTCAACATTTACTTATAAATATAATATAATTGAAACATGGGCTTACATGAAAACTTGCCAACGTCTCCCTCTACCCTTTTCAGTTTTCAATGTATCTTTAATTATTTATTATCTTTTATTATTTTAATATTTAAACTTTAACTTCTTTTAAAAAAATTATTATTTAATATATGTTGGCCTTTGGGATATAAGAAATCTTACAAATCTCCACAAATGACAATTATAAAGTCTTTTTAAATATGTATAAAAATATTTTTTACTGTCTTTATATTTCCTAGTGGCCAAGTCATTGTTAGCTTTTTTTGTTATTTAAAGAAATGGTCTTTTATTAAAATTATTTTTAAAGGTAGTTTGACTTGATATAGTTTTTAATAAATTATTAAAAGTTACTATGCGGGCTTAGGCTTTTCGGATTCGGACCGGGCTTGGCATGCACAGTAATTTTTCAAAGCCCAACCCTATTTCTGATTTATACAGTAAAGGGCCGGATCGGACCGGACTCGGACAGAGCCGGATAAATCCGGCCGTTTTGACACCTTTAGGTATACTTAGACCTCTATTCTCTTGCAAGGCCTTAAGGCACACACACACACACACATGACATTCATATGTGTCTCTACATAGTTGTACACCATTAGTATAACACATTCACACACTTGTTGATGTATGCACATACATTAGATTTAATTTGATAAACATTGTGAAATTGTATGCTCTAGGACTATCTCTAGGAAATGGCATACTTGTGTGACTTTGTATTTTTTTTTTGTTTTATTGTTTTTGTACTTGAACATGATCTTATATGATTCCTTATTGAGTCCTGGTCATTTCAGTTACTCACTCATTAGGTGTCGAGTCCAAACTAGGAAGTTACGCTACTTTACGTTCTCATACGATGTGTTGTCTTCGTCGTTGTATATCGAGTTGAATTCTCAACCTTTTGTCAAAGTTTCATAGTCTTCCTTGTGCGTGAGGGAGTCATGGTTCATAATCCGAAGACGGATTTGAATTTAGAGTTCGGAGGCCCAAATACGGTCGAAGAACGCGAGGAGGCAAGAATGGTTGAAGGCCATTTGGGGTGTGTCCCGTGAGGAGTGCGTGAGGCTCACTGGCCAGCCACTCCTATGCCCTGTGAGGCTCATGTGCCTATCACAGGCAGCTGATGTGGCCACTCTTGATTGGCCATCGAATTCCCTCTCTCTTTTTCATTTAAATATCCTCATTTCCCTCCCATTTCATTTGTAGAAGACAAACTTGAAAACACTTGTGCAAAATTTTCTCTCCAACTTTCTCATCTTCCAAACACCATAACTTTCTCATTCAGACTCCAAATTGAGTGATTCAAGTTAGAAAATTTTTGTAATCAAGTCCCCTACCTTCTCTAAAAGAGTTTGCAGTTGTTTGATCACGTTTTGTGGTGTTTCTTCACTCAAAACCGAAACTATACAGGATTCTTAGGTATTGAATTAAACTTTGTGATTTCATCCTTTTTGATCTTCAATTGCCTAGGGTTTTCTTCTTCTATATGTATGTGTATGTATGATGAAAGCTATAGAGAAGGATAGCTTCAAATCAAGGCTAATATAGTCTAATTAGTGACTAAACGTGAACTAGTTTTCTAGGATTCTAGTTTTTCACATGTTTGAGTGTTGTATTGTGATTAGCTTGATATCTAGGGTTATTTGTGATTTGATTGAATCATTTTATGATTAATAATCTTAGTATATGCTTGGATCCTTTAATTGAACAAATCTAGGATTAGCACATTTGATTTTGTGTTTAGGGCTATCTAGGATTTAATTGATTATTAATTATATCCTTGCTCTAAATACTTGCTAGAATATTCATTGATCATATTTTGTGATTCTAGCATTTTGTGTATGTTTCTAATATATTGAATATGTGCTTCATGTATATGATTTATTAAAGTGTTAAGCTTTCTGAATGAAACTAGGAATCACATATGTTAGGTGTTTCACATGCTATAGGTTTCAATTCATGTTTTGTAACTAGACAATTTTTGATTTGTGTGCTCACATGACTAAGTCTAGTTTCCATGGGATGTATTGATCATATATTCTATGTTGCATGTGTTTGCATCATTTGCATCACTTAGATTATTTATCTTGCAAAAGGTGGAAGTCTCATATTGGAGTGAGTGAAGCTTCAACTTGAGCATTAAGTCTAGGCTAGGAGTGTGAGGCTCCGGATAGTCAAGTAAGGAAGTCTTGCATAGGACAAGTGGTCCGGATAACCAAGCAAGAAGTCTTAGCTAGGAGTGTGATGCTCCGGATGGTTGAGCTAGGGAAGCTTAACTAGGATCTTTGTGATCTGGATAGCTAAGCAAGGAATCTTCCTAGAGACGTGAGCGTCTTGGATAGGAAGTTGCTTTCTAGAGAAATGAGTGAAGTGTCTTGGATAGAAAGTAGGCAAAGTGATTCACTAGGCCCGAGGGTAGAATAGAAGTTGATAGCTTGGAGAGTGTATCATGAGATTGGTTATGTCTTTGAGTGTGTATCTTTTATTCGTCATAGTGGATTACGGTTTGTCGGTGGTTGTGGATTCAACCTGTGGATATTTCTTCTTCGGAGGTTTTACCACCTAAAAATCAATGTTTCAAATGTCTCTATCTCTATCTCTCTATATTTGTATGTATGATCAATATATTTTGCTTAAGATATTCATTTCCTCACATCCTTGTAAACAAGATTTTTGTAGAGAAAGAGATGCTCACATTATTTGTTGAATCAACATTTATCTCTTGTATCTTTGTAAGTGTTTAAACATTGTATCTTGTGATATCCTATAGCAAGTTGTAGAGTTCTACTTAGTGTACTTACATTGTAATATTCAAAGTACAACTTATGGAATTTGCTCTTCATTGAATATACTTGTATATGAGATACATTGTTTCTTGGTATATGTTTGTAGACTAAGGGTGGTGAATTGAGCATACATGTGTTAATTGTTTTCTCATAACAATCATGTTAAATGTTAATTTGTATGCTCACCAAGATTTTGACAAAAGTCACGAAAGAGTTCTAAAATTAGGGTGTCAACCTATTCACCCACCCTCTAGGTTGTTTAGACCTTGAAACTAATTAATGCACGGTGTGTATAAAACTATCTAGAGGGGGGGTGAATAGATTTTACGCTTTTTACCCAATTTTTTGTGTTAGTCAAAATTACGAAATTACCCTCAAGATAAAATAAACAAGCAAGTGTAATATGGTGCGGAAATTAAATTGACACTTGATTTTTACTTGGAAACCCTCACGGGAAAAACCACGGGCTATGTAAGTAAGCCACACTCGAACCTCGAATCCACTAAATGTGCAAACGATTACAACCTAATCCCGGTAGTAATCACACACCTACCTAATCCCGGTATGAGTGAACCTAGTCCAATTTGCTTGCGATCTAAGCAACCTAATCCCGATTGCTACACACAAGACTTAGCTTCTCTTGAAGAGAATACAACCCTAAGTGAATATATGAAAATATCCAAAATGCAACATAGAGCAAGGGAAACCCTATATGCTTATCTAAGATGATTAATATGCAATTAAGAACAATCCTAGATATCAAAACTAAATGACATGTCAAATAGTTTAGCTAATCAATATCAAGCACAAAAACCTAATATGCTAGCACAATACAACTTCTCAAACATACATCATACTAATCTCAATCTTGTATTCAACAAATATAAAATCACATACAAGTAATTAAATTGAGATTGCTAGATAAGAGAAACACAAAATATGTAAGATATTAGTGAAAAGCTTACCAAGCAAAGTATGATGAAGAATCCATGCAAGATGTCATCTAGATGATCTAAGATGATGCTAGATGATGATTGATGATCATGGAACAAGTGTTTGAGTAATTAAAAATGAGTTCTTTGGAATTTTTCTTCTCTTTGAAAAATCTCCTAAGTATGGAATCTGAATATGAACTCTTGTAATTGACCTAAAGTCAAAGTGGCATATATATAGGGGGCCAAAACAAAGTGTGGTCGTTTTGATAAGTTTGCCCACTATTTGCCATGGGCGCTGTACGTAGGGCGCCCTTGTACAGCGCCTGTACAGCGCCCTTGCTCTGTTTTCACGAGGAAACAGAGTGGCGCTGTACGTACAGCGCTTTGTACCGCGCCACGTACAGCGCCCCAACAGCGACCCAACAGCGACCGATTAAATCGATCAGGTCTGAACAGCGCTCAATGGGCGCTGTTCGTACAGCGCTTCTGTACAGCGCTTTTGGGGGCGCCCAGTGCAAAAATGCAATCCTAAGTCTAAGCATGACAAGGCAATTGGATATGCAAGATGCAATCAAACTAACATGCAAGAAGAGATGTTAATGAGCATTAAGGCACACATAAAAGACACACAACATATAAGGATTAAACATATGCATGAGTTGTGAGTGTGTGCATCTATCTCTTCAAGACAAGTAAGCACTTAGAATATTACCTTTGGTGCTTGTCAATAGTGAGGTCTTCAAAAGGGCCTAAGCAATAACACAACATCTAAGCTACCCTTACAAAGCATCCCCACATGTGGTTTGATCACGAAATAAGCCAATTAAACACAACGGGAATCCTAACAATCTCCCCCTTTGGCTATTTCGTGACAAAACCACCACTCACATTGATTCCTCACATAGAATTAGAAACTACGGGACTACAATGATTATCTACATTACAAAGAGATAAGAAAGTAAAAACTTCAAGTCTTCAATCTCTTGTAGAACAATCAAGCCCTGAAAATAAAGTTTCTAGCATTTCCAATACAAGTAAAGTGTGAGATTAATCATGTGAGAACAATACCAAGCATTTGCATTTTTAGAATTTAGGCACAACATTAGCAAATGTATGCAATGAATGATAAATGCAATGCTCCCCCTCAAAGGGTTACTCCCCCTCAATGTATGTTCTCCCCAAAATGCACAAAAGCTTCTATATTTTGCAACTCCCCTTACCATTTCCTACTCCCCCTTTTTGTCAAGATATAGGCAAAGGAGTAGTCCCCAACCGGGTCACTCATAGCAACGAGAGATAGAAGCATGCAAGATATGCATATACATATAAGTCACTTTATGCACTTCAATTAATTTGAGAGAAACAAGGAGATTTATTTGAGAAAATGTGTGAATCCAACATGCTTTGCATACAAGACATATAGCATTCAAGTCCAAAATACAATGGTATTTGGCAAAGCAAATGACAAAGGTTTCTAATTTGAATTCAAACCAATTTCACCAATGTCATGGGAAAAGCAAGGATATAGAGATTATTGATTTCAATTTTAAGAGCAACTATATCCAACTTTATAAGCGAAACATGGCATGAGCGACTTTGCACCCTATTTGATTTTTCCGGATAAGATATCCGTATGATAGTAACCATGTTCAACTAATAAAGAAAGAGAGACATTTGGAATGTAAATTCCTTTGAACGGATACAAGATCCTTTATTCATTTAGAGTCTCATAAGCTTTCACACAAGTTTTGCATTTTTAAGAATATGCAATCATCAATTCATGCTTTTCATGTGAGCATGTTGTATGAATTTCATGCTTTTTCATTTAGCATTAGCATGTTATTAAAGAATCATCATGTCATGGAGATAACTATAGGTCATTCACATCATACTTCCTATGTAAATCTCCTAGTCCAAAAATGCATGTTTGAACATAAATATGACATGGATTGTAGATAAGCAAGGTTCACACTTATAGAATTGAAAACATATATACATATGTACAACCAAGCTTACTCAAGCAATCAAAAGAAGAGGCATAAGTTATTTCAAATTTTTTGCAAGATACAAGAATGCAAAATAGCTCTCTTTGCTTGAGTTCCCCATATGGGGTCAACATAGAACATCACTCCACAAGACATATCCCAATAGATCTACTAAGAGTTTTAAATCGAGTAGCATCTAAGGGTTTAGTAAATAAGTCCGCAAGTTGATCATTAGTACCTATATGTTCAAGTACTATGCATTTATTTTCAACAAGCTCTCTAATGAAGTGATGGCGGATGTCAATATGCTTAGTTCTAGAATGTTGAACCGGATTCTTGGAAATATTAATGGCACTCATGTTATCACAAAAGAGAGTGAGAGTACCTTGGTTGAATCCGTAGTCTACTAGCATTTGCTTCATCCGTAGGAGTTGTGTGCATCCACTCCCTGCGGCTATGTACTCGGCCTCGGCCGTGGACAAGGAAATCGAGTTTTGCTTCTTGCAAAACCAAGACACCAAGTTGTTGCCTAGAAAGAAGCAACCGCCCGATGTGCTCTTCCTATCATCACAATTTCCTGCCCAATCTGCATCACTAAAGCCAACTAGACTAGCATTAGTGTCAAAAGAGTACCAAATCCCATAGTTGGATGTCCCATTCACATAGCGAATGATCCTCTTCACACAAGAGAGGTGGGACTCCTTAGGATCCGCTTGGTACCTAGCACACACACCCACACTAAAGATATATCGGGCCTACTTGCGGTCAAATAAAGCAAGCTACCTATCATGCCACGATATAGAGTTTGTTCCACACTTTTACCACTAGCATCCTTGCTTAGCTTCAAAGTGGTACTCATGGGTGTATCACAATGTTTGGCTTTCTCTAAACCAAACTTCTTCACTAGGTTCTTAGCATATTTGGCTTGGGTTATGAAAATCCCATCATCCATTTGCCTAATTTGCAAACCTAGGAAGTAACTAAGCTCACCAACAAGACTCATCTCAAATTCAAGAGACATGACATCAACAAATTGTTGGACTTTGGTGTTGTTGGTGGAGCCAAAAACTATATCATCAACATATATTTGAGCTATGAAAAGCTCATCATTGTCTCTCTTGATGAATAGTGTCTTGTCAACACTACCTCTTGTGTAGTTGTTGTCAACAAGAAATTGAGTGAGGCGCTCATACCAAGCCCTCGGTGCTTGTTTCAACCCATAAAGTGCCTTCTTGAGGCGATAGACATGATTGGGGTGGTGTGCATCCACAAACCCCTTAGGTTGTTCAACAAACACTTCCTCTTGCAAGAAGCCATTGAGGAAGGCACTCTTGACGTCCATTTGGTGCAATTTGAACTTGTGCACACAAGAGATGGACAAGAGAAGCCTAATGGACTCTAAGCGGGCAACGGGAGCAAAAGTCTCCTCAAAGTCGATACCCTCAATTTGAGAGTACCCTTGTGCTACAAGTCTAGCCTTGTTCCGCACTATGTTGCCATCCTCATCGGATTTGTTCCTAAATATCCATTTTGTGCCTATGACATTAGTGGTCTTAGGCCTAGGAACTAGAGTCCAAACCTCATTCCTTTCGAATTGGTTTAGCTCTTCTTGCATGGCAAGAACCCAAAATTCATCATTTAAGGCTTCTTCAACCTTTTTGGGTTCTATTTGAGAGGTGTAGCATGTCAAGCTAATTAGATTAGCTATTTGACGCCTAGTTCTAACACCCTCATTAACATCTCCAATAACATCCTCTTTGTTATGGAGTCTTCTAACCCATGGAGCGGGTTCATTAGAGTCCAAGTTAGGAACTCTAGTACTAGGTTGTGTGACTTCATTAGATGTCCCAACATTGGGAGTCACCACAACCCTCTCCAAAGGAGAGTCATCCTCTAAAACATCCTCCTCCTCATCATTTTTGGACTTGAGCCTTGTATCATCAATGACAACATTTGATGATTCCATGACGGTTCGAGTCTTCAAGTTGAAAACTCTATAGGCTCTACTATTCAAGGCATAGCCAATAAAGATACCCTCATCACTCTTAGCATCAAACTTGCCAAGTTGATCACGGTCATTTAAAATGTAGCATTTGCTCCCAAATGTGTGGAAGTAGCTAACATTTGGCCTCTTGCCTTTCCATAATTCATAGGAGGTGTTTCTAGTACCGGGCCTTAGGAACACTCTATTTCCTATATAGCAAGCCGTGTTGATGGCTTCGGCCCATAGGTTCCTAGGGACATTGTTGCTAAGCAACATCACACGGGCCATCTCTTGGAGGACCCTATTCTTCCTCTCAACAACCCCATTTTGTTGAGGTGTCCTAGGAGCGGAAAACTCATGGGAGATGCCTAGGCTATCACAATAGCTTTCAAAAGAGGCATTCTCAAACTCCCTCCCATGGTCACTTCTAATCCGTTTAATGCTTCTAATATTAGAATTCATTTCATTTTGCAATTTAGTACAAAGCATTTTAAACTTATCAAAAGTTTCGGATTTTTCTCTAAGAAAATATGTCCATGTAAATCTAGAGAAATCATCAACACAAACAAAAATGTATCTCTTTCCACCTAAGCTCTCGGTTTGCATAGGACCCATGAGATCCATGTGGAGAAGCTCTAGGGGCTCCTTGGTGGAGAGATACTTGCCCTTTTTGTGCATGCTTTTGGTTTGTTTTCCTTGTTGGCAAGGTCCACAAATACCATTGGCTTTCTTCCCAAGCTTAGGGAGGCCACGCACACACTCGAACTTTCCAAGGGTTCTTAAATCCCTAAAGTTCATGTGGCCAAGTCTTTCATGCCACAACTCAACTTGCTCATCCATGGACACATTGTTTGAGACTATTCTAGCTTCAAGACAATAACAATTGTCGCTAGATCTCATACCTTTCAATAAGGTTTGTCCATCGGGCTTTAGGATTGAGCAATCATTTTTACTAAACAAGACGGAATATCCTTCATCACTTAGATGTGAAATGCTTATTAAATTGGCTTTCAAGCCATCAACAAATAAAGCATCGGATAAGGAGGGTAAACCGGGAACGGAAATGGATCCTTTCCCTACAACCTTCTTTTTGGATCCATCACCGAAAGTGACATATCCACCTTCCTCCATAACAAGAGTCTCGAAGAAACTCTTGTTTCCCGTCATGTGCCTAGAGCACCCACTATCCAAATACCAAAAATTAGAAGAATTTGCCTTCAAGGCTATTTGTGCAACATGGCAAACATTTTCATTCTTTCTAATCCACTTAGCAACAATTTTGGCTTTCTTAGTGGTCTTTGGTACATGTGCTCTATTATTCCTAGGATCATGCAAATCAATATTATTATTCCTAGGAACATGCATCATGGCTCTTTTCTTTTTCTTCTCTATCATGCTTCTAGTTTTGCACATTTTTATATAGCGAAAGCATTGTGGTCTAATATGACCAACAAATCCACAAAAGTGACAAATAGGAGTAAAATAAGGAATCATACCTTGTCCTTGTCTTTGTGGATGAAGGGGTTCAATGCGTCTTCGTTGTTGAACCGGTCTAGGTTGCTTCCAAGCTTGAGGTTGCATGATAGGCCTCTTTCCTTTGTGAGCCATTTGAGGAGAAATGTTGGCTTGAGGAACCCTAGGGGGTTGAGCTTGAGGTTGCCTTCTTGGCCCCATCTTCACTTGAGCATTTGAACTTTGTCCTATTTCTAACTTCTTTCTAGGAAGTTGCACAAGTGAAGTTTCTTCTTTCTTCAAGCTCTTGACAAATATGGTCTTGTTAGAGGTTGAGATCTTCTTGTCATCTTCATACCCAAGACCCCTCTTGTCACATGGACTCTTTCCAACACCAAGCATATGGTCAAGCTTCTTGGTGCTAGAATCCATCCTAGTCATAGATTCTCTAACTTCTTCAAGCTCCCTCTTTAGACTATCCTCATTCCTCCTAGATAAGACTAACTCCTCTTTTAGCTTATCTTCCATCTTCTTGAATTTCTCCACTTGTTCACTTAAGTGGTCATTTTGAGATGCAAGTTCAAGATTTTCTTCTCTCAACATCTTGATCTTTCTTGTACTCTTGATTGCTAAATCATTAAATTCGGCATGATATTTAGCAAACTCCTTTTTCTCCATAAATCCATTCATGGAGTTAGAGGAGGAATCACTTTCTACATCACTTGAGTCATTTTCCTCTTGACTCATTTCCTCTCTCTCACTAGCACTTTTGCTTTTATGGGAGGAGGCAAAAGCTAGGAGATTAGCCATGAGCTCTTCATCATCCGAAGACTCATCTCCCTCATAGGAGTCATCACTACTTCCACTCCAAGTGGCGGCCATCACTTTCCCCTTTTTCTTCTCAACATGGTTTGCACAATCGGGGGCAAAATGACCTATGCCACCACACTCGAAACAACGGACCCCTTTCCTTTCGGTCCTTTCTTGCCTAGGTTCAAACTTCTTGAAAGAGCCCTTTTTCTTCAAATCTTGACCTTTTGACCCAAAGCTCTTCCTTCTAAACTTCATAACCTTGTTGAACCTTTTTACAAACAAGGCAAGGTCTTCATCCGAGTCAACCTTCTTTTCCTCCTTTTCATCCTTGGAGGTTTTTAAAGCAATTCCTTTTTGCTTTTTAGTGGGTGTGGAGATAGGCCCTTTCCTAGACTCATAAGCTAGAAGTCTCCCAATCACCTCACTCGGCTTCATATCCTTATAACCACTATTTTCTTCTAAAGCCGTCACCTTCGATTCAAACCTATCGGGTAGAGATCTCATAATCTTTTGCTTGATTCTCCTATCCGAATATGGATCACCAAGTTGATGGCTTTGGTTGACTATATCCATCAACTTGATCTCAAAGTCGTTGAAGCACTCATTCTCCTCCATCTTAAGCGTCTCGAATTGAGTTTGGAGGACTTGAAGCTTGGAGTCCTTCACTACTTCGGTTCCCTCATGTGCAATCTCTAGGATGTCCCAAGCCTCCTTAGCTATCCTAGTATTTTGAATCAACTTGTATTGATTTTCGTCCATGGCACACAAGATGGCATGCAACGCCTTCCTATTCCACTTTGAAGCATCAAAGTCTTGCGCGTTCCATTGCGCCTTAGGCTTCAAAACATCTTCTCCTCCACCCGCGGGAGTCATCATAGGGAGATCATATCCGTCTTCCACCGCCATCCATGCACGGTCATGAATTTGGCATATGTAGGATTCCATCTTCCCTTTCCATTGGGAATAGTTCAATCCGGTAAGAAGTGGAGGCCTAGTGCTAGAAGCTCCTTCGTGGCCACCACCATTTCCACCGTTTCCACTCATAGTGTTTATGAATGAATGAAATGAATGCAAATGTATGAATGATCAAAAATCACACAAAATGCAACACACACCAAAATAAGCAAGGATCACCTATGTATGTCTAGGAACCCGCTCTGATACCAATTGAAACTAATTAATGCACGGTGTGTATAAAACTATCTAGAGGGGGGGTGAATAGATTTTACGCTTTTTACCCAATTTTTTGTGTTAGTCAAAATTACGAAATTACCCTCAAGATAAAATAAACAAGCAAGTGTAATATGGTGCGGAAATTAAATTGACACTTGATTTTTACGTGGAAACCCTCACGGGAAAAACCACGGGCTATGTAAGTAAGCCACACTCGAACCTCGAATCCACTAAATGTGCAAACGATTACAACCTAATCCCGGTAGTAATCACACACCTACCTAATCCCGGTATGAGTGAACCTAGTCCAATTTGCTTGCGATCTAAGCAACCTAATCCCGATTGCTACACACAAGACTTAGCTTCTCTTGAAGAGAATACAACCCTAAGTGAATATATGAAAATATCCAAAATGCAACATAGAGCAAGGGAAACCCTATATGCTTATCTAAGATGATTAATATGCAATTAAGAACAATCCTAGATATCAAAACTAAATGACATGTCAAATAGTTTAGCTAATCAATATCAAGCACAAAAACCTAATATGCTAGCACAATACAACTTCTCAAACATACATCATACTAATCTCAATCTTGTATTCAACAATATAAAATCACATACAAGTAATTAAATTGAGATTGCTAGATAAGAGAAACACAAAATATGTAAGATATTAGTGAAAAGCTTACCAAGCAAAGTATGATGAAGAATCCATGCAAGATGTCATCTAGATGATCTAAGATGATGCTAGATGATGATTGATGATCATGGAACAAGTGTTTGAGTAATTAAAAATGAGTTCTTTGGAATTTTTCTTCTCTTTGAAAAATCTCCTAAGTATGGAATCTGAATATGAACTCTTGTAATTGACCTAAAGTCAAAGTGGCATATATATAGGGGGCCAAACAAAGTGTGGTCGTTTTGATAAGTTTGCCCACTATTTGCCATGGGCGCTGTACGTAGGGCGCCCTTGTACAGCGCCTGTACAGCGCCCTTGCTCTGTTTTCACGAGGAAACAGAGTGGCGCTGTACGTACAGCGCTTTGTACCGCGCCACGTACAGCGCCCCAACAGCGACCCAACAGCGACCGATTAAATCGATCAGGTCTGAACAGCGCTCAATGGGCGCTGTTCGTACAGCGCTTCTGTACAGCGCTTTTGGGGGCGCCCAGTGCAAAAATGCAATCCTAAGTCTAAGCATGACAAGGCAATTGGATATGCAAGATGCAATCAAACTAACATGCAAGAAGAGATGTTAATGAGCATTAAGGCACACATAAAAGACACACAACATATAAGGATTAAACATATGCATGAGTTGTGAGTGTGTGCATCTATCTCTTCAAGACAAGTAAGCACTTAGAATATTACCTTTGGTGCTTGTCAATAGTGAGGTCTTCAAAAGGGCCTAAGCAATAACACAACATCTAAGCTACCCTTACAAAGCATCCCCACATGTGGTTTGATCACGAAATAAGCCAATTAAACACAACGGGAATCCTAACAGACCTTGTAGGTATTTTCACTTCCGTATCTTCAGAGAATATTTCTATTAAAATTTGATTTTTTTTTTTCTTTTTTTTAAGGTTCTGTTGTTTACTAGCAGTAGTTTCCATATCTTCATAGAAATAAAAACCTAAGGCTTAGTTTGGCATTGCTGTGCTGTGGGGGAAATTACTTTTGGTTCTACTGTGGGGATAATTGCTTCTAGATTGCTGTGAGAAGAATCAACTAAGTATTTGGTAAACTAATTTTTAAAACGTGCTGTGTGAACCAAAACAATTTCAATGGTTTGGTAAACTGTAAGTAAAAAGTGTTTGATTAGCAGAATTCTAGAAAGAACATAAATAAAATTGAAGATGTTTTGAAAATAAATAATTTGTTTTATTTTGTTGACCATAAACAATTATAAATACAAATAATACTTCTTTGTTTATTTTTATGTGACCATAAAACACTTATTACCTTTTATTTTTTATTTTTTATTTTTTTTTATCTATTACCATATATATTGCGTATGTATTAATAATCTATTACCTTTTCATTACTGCTTCCCAAAACTGCTATTGGGGAAGCCAAAGTGACCAAAGCATTCCCTGGCATTTTACCAAACACCCTAGGTCCAGTTCGGAATCACTTTTGGCCCCAAAAGCAGTTTAGGAAGCATTCCCAAACTGGGACTAAAAGGCCTCTAAACAATTAACCTTTATCAAAGAAGATCTCCATTTTCCTAATAATAAATCTTCAATACGAGACAACATTTGGGACCTCTAATTGTTTTCAAGAAAACTAGAAAGATCTCCATTTTCTAATAATAAATCTTCAACTACTAGACAACCTTGGGTACCCCTAATTGTTTTTTCTCTTTCGTTGAATCAATAGTCAATTGACAAGTTGTTGTTTACATACCAAGTAGCCTTTAATATTTGATCGAAATTTTTATTGGACATGAGAGAGAGAGAGAGAGAGAGAGAGAGAGGAGAGAGATGAGAGAGAGATGAGAGAGAGAGAGAGAGTTTGATAATGGGGGAGCACAACTATAGTAGTTAAAAAAAAACAAGCCTATGGATCAACATCCAGGCCCGACTAGAAGGCCCAAAATATCCCCAAAACTCTCATTAATAGCAAAACCCATACTGAAACAGGTCCAAAGCCTGACCCACCACCTTTGTTAGGTTTTAGATTTGTGTACTACTTGATTCCATAACAAAACTCTCTTTGTTTGTTATTGTTAGTTTTCCTAGGTGGTTTTGTGAGTTTCGAGCTTCAAGGATGGATGGCAACTTCTCGTGCAAATTAGTCTGCAAGAGGACCTTGCGTTAAAGGATGCTAGGTATTGAGATTCTTCCCCTCTTGTAGGCATAGCGGACAAACATATCATACATTTGTGTCCCTGCATCATTGTGCCTAATTGTATAACACATACACACGCTTTTGTATGCTCATGCATTATATTTTAATTTTATTAAATTCTTATATAAGCATGTTCTAGACTTAGTTCTAAGGATAGCAGTCTTGTGTGTCCTTTGGTTTTATGTGCTTTGTTTGTGTTTTTGTTTGGTTGGAAATCTCAGATTTTTAATTAAATCTTTTTTAGAGATTTTCATTTGTACTTAATTTCAACCACATGTTTAAAAATGTCCCTTGTCGATTTTCGATCGATTCGGTTACTAATTTTAATGTTTCTGGTGATTTTTGAAGCTTTGATTCTTGTTGAAAATAAAGGTTATTAGGTATTAAAAATTGTTTCGAGAATTTACCAAGTGTGGTTGGGTCATTTTAGGTGTTAATGAAGACCGGGTTTGATTTTGGTTCACTTGTTTGCCCAGATTTGGTTCCGGATGAGTTGGGGAAATTTTGTCTTGGTTGTAGCAAAAATGCCTCTGCGAAGGCTAGGGTGCGCTAAACCCCCTTCAGCCCATGTAGGTGAATTGCTTGGCGAGGGCTAGGGTGTGCCAAACACCCATTGCAGCTATGCAGGCTTGGTGAGGTCGTGCGCTAAGAAGAAAAGAAGAACAAGCTAGAAGAGCATGAAGAAGGGTTGCCACATAGCCACATCGCATTATACAGGCGTCGATTATACCCTTTCCACGTCTGCCCTAGAGAAGCCTCGTCTTTGTTAATTATCAAGTGCGACTCAGAACCTTACATCCAAGGTCGAATAGAACATCGACTGAACTCTTGTATTCAACTTGAGATATCAACCACACACAAACGAAATTATCCACATCAGGATAATGTTACTGAAGCATTATCCGCTAAGTCAATAAAGATTGATCTAAATACTCATTTCCTCTTCCTATTTGACACCTATATCGATCTTGTAAACATATCAACCATCCAACTTAAGAACCTCAAGCTCGGAGAGATGGGGACACAAAAATGTAGTAGTCAAAAAATAGCTTACGGCCCAACAATTAGACCTGCTAGTAAAAGGCCCAAATTTGGCCAAACTCTCATTAGATAGTAAAAACCCATGCTGAAGCAGACCCAAAGCCTGACCTAGCCCATCTTAGCAACAGGTCAGCCAAAAATGGTTAAATGAGCCATTAAATGGTCTTAGTTACATCTCTATAACATATCGAGTGTTACGTAAATCACAATGCCATATATAAGCCATCTTGCCAGATTCGTTAGAATTAAAACTGGCAATTAAAGGCCAGAAATCTACGCCTCGTTTAAATGGGACAAACCGTTGAAAGCTCAAAGTCATCACTATAAATGCCAACACCTTTTAGAAAGCTCATATATGTGAAAGCTCTAATACTATTGCTGCACAATTCTCTCCTCTTATTAATTGTCTGTCACTCGACATCAAAGGTGTTGACCCAGTTCCTCGAACAAGACAGTCACATTCCAACCGTAACTAAATCCTCGTTGATCCGAAAAATATTCGTCTGTTACATTCTAGCTTTATCGATTCTGAATATCGACCCTAGAGTATGACTTTACGCCTGATATGACATATCGAGCTCACACTTTGCTATCACTTATCTTAATTAATTTACCTTGCCCTACGATATACTGACTTGAGCGTCGAAGAGTATCGCAAAGGGACCACCCTATTGTTTTTCGACCATCATTATGTTTCTTTTCTATTCATAGCTTGTCAGTGCCTGGCTCGACTATTCAAGTAATTATAGATCCGATCGACTACAACAACACAACATCTAACATAGACAACAACTTCAGCATTGTAAGTTCCTCAAGTTTGATTTTGCTATTTCAGTGACAACCCACAATTGGGGTTTGAAATGTAAGGGTTGCTTAGGTGTTGGTGATCATGCTCAAAGGCCCTTTCAAGACCTTAAGTTGATAAGCACTCCAAAGGTATATCTTGTGCTTAGTTTTCATTGAAGAGATCTAGTTGCAACAACTTCTCATGCTTGCATATATGCTCATTGCTCTTGTGTGCATTCTCTTCACATTTCACCTGCACTTCTTGTTGTATCTTGTAAGTGTGTCTAGTAATTCGTTTCCCGAAGAATGTTCGAACGTCTGATCGCGCTTCAAATGTTTACATTAGCGCCCTTTTTTCCTTGCTTTGTAATCAACTTCTAAGCTTCCATGTGTTTAATTGTGTAAATAAGTATTTTCAGATAAAATAGGTGTTTTCAAGGGCATTTTTGTCCAAAGTGAAGAAATGAGGGCAATTTGGAAGAGAATAGAGAAAAGCAAGAAGGGGGTTCTTGCATTCAGGCCGGCGGGCAAAAGCAGCAGCTCAAAGCCACCGTCATCTAGCGAGATCCGTCGGGGTAAGAAGCCGCCGCCGTGTCCAAGTGAGATCCGTCGGCGTGTAATAAGCCGCCGTCGTCAAGGCTAGATCTTTCGGCGGGAATAAAGCCGCCGTGCATGCCCGCCGCCGATTCTGAGAAGCTGAATTTGACTAAAGCTCGCCCCAAGTCAAAGAAGGCTGCCCCTTCTCCACCTACTGCCTTGGAAGGCCTCCTCTCTCTCATACATATACACGAGGTGTCAAAACAAAGAGAAATACTTAGTTTTAGTTAGAGAGAGAAAGAGCTAGTTAGTTAGAGAGAAGATAGAAAGGAGATATTAAGAGAATTTTGTTCTTAGGAATCAAGAAAGATATTATTTTCTTGGCCATTTCTAGGTAGCCAAACACCACATGTTGGTTACTTAGAGTGATCACCTCACGTTGCCATAGAAGAGTTAATTGCTTGGATTGCAAGAAGATCATTTCCACTTCACAAGTTTGTCCTTGGTGATGGTCCCTTACTGTATATCTTTGTAATTTTGATACTATGTGTACTAATTTTTGTTAGGAATTAGATGTCTTGACTTCCTTGTTATCTAATCAATCAATTTGTAATCCTCTTAAGTCATGTTTTGTGCATTTATATTTGCATGTGGGGTTGCAACCACCTATCTCCTATAGTGCAAAACTTGATGAAATTGTATGCATGTGCCATTTATTGCATATTAATAGTTGAGCACCTATGAGTAGAGATTACTAATTGTAATTCTCTACTATCAAATCACTATTTCCCCTTGATCACTCTCTAATCTTAGATTTCATAGTGGTTTAAGTTGAGAATTAGGTGCTTAGAACATTCATATGGAATATGCATGTTAGTAATTGAAGGTTAGGCTTAATGAATGATTGATTAAAGCTAGAATATTACTTGAATGAATCTAATTCCTTAACAATTCTCAATATAGAATTTACTTCAAGTAGTTGTAATTGCTAATTAGACAACTTCATCTTCGAATAATTAATTTGTTAATCACTAGTTAATTAAGTAAACTTGTTAGAATAATTAGGAAATTGTCGAGTTAATCTAAAGATAAAGCTTTTAGTGCTTACCTAGTGGGAACGATACCCTTACTTGCCACTACACTAGTTTAACGACTTGTGCACTTGCAATAGGGTCACCAGACTCGCACGTCCCGTTAGCACGACCGTGGTAGATTAAGTTATTTCCAGTGACATTGGTAGAACTATTCGGGCGTGTCAACGTCCACGCTGCACGTTGGTGTGCTTGGTTTAGCTAAGATTGCCTTCGGAGAACGCTCTTGGCTTCTCCTTTGGTTTCACTACAATTGGTGAAACGGCGGTTTTAATTTGCGCCCATGACCGCCGAATGGAACCGCTGTTTAAGTCCAAAAGGTTCTTGAGTAGATCTGCGTTTATGATTAGTGGCCCCAACCGCCGTCGAAATCGTCAATGAGACCTAATTGATTTAAATATCTCGATCTCAATTGAGGTTGTAATTGCGACCATGAAACTGCTGATGAAACCCACGTTGATCCCCTGTTCTCTCGGGTTCAATTCGACGGTTATGATCGGTGGTTGGTGGCCGTCGATGAAACCGCCGATTGGGCGTTTCAGTGGTAAACTGTCTTTTCACTAAGCCTGTTGTTGCTCTCTATAAATCCCATTATGTCACTCTCTTTCACTTAGCTCTTTGATCATCAAGACCCCTAAAATAGAAAGAGAGATTTTTAAGAGAAAAAGCATCAAGATGCTCCTTTGATTCTAAACTCATTTCCATGTGCATGAAACTCATCTAAGCTGTTAGGCTTATGCTCAATAGCAAGAGTGTAATGTTGTAATTAACAATCTTTTTCATATATAAAGTGATTTCTGGTTTAACAATCGTATAGCATTTATAGTTTAATATTATAATTGTCAAAGTAAATAATCATAAGGTAAAGACTATGGGAAAATAAAGAATTGTTCGTACATCTGATATGTATGGTAGACACAATTCTTTAGTTAGTCTTGAATAATGTTCACAACTTAAGTTAAGTTGGACACCTTTATCTTGTTAAGTTGTAGATTCTTTTGCTAGCATTGAGTGGGATCAAATGAGATATGAGAAGTCTAAAATCATCGGAGTGTCTTCGAGCAAAAGGATCTAGTGCACTGGGTGCATTGAACTGGGTCCATGAAAAGCTTTATCTAGAACCGTAATGATAATAGTCTTTCATTATCAGGACAATCGGAGAGTCTATTTAATCCTAGATAAATGATGGACTTATGGTTGCAAGTTGATATCATTTGAGTTATCAATGAGTACGATTATATCGCATAGTCTATCCTCGATAGTTTGGTGATATTCATTTGTTAATCGATAGAGGACTTCATTTATAGATATGGACATCGTGGCTCATTTATTAAATGGAGTATAATATCATCATATGGATGTTTTGAGGTAATTGGTATTAAATCTCAACGTTGAGTTTCGATAGTGTCTATTGAAAACATGGCTCTGGGACAGTCAAAATATCCAAGTTCAAAATGTGGTCATATGAGTAAATATGGTAACTTGGAGAGTTATAGGCGGTTATGAACTCTTGGCGATTACTGTATTAATCACGAGGATACACTATCTCTATATGATTGTAGGTATGAATGAGAGCATCTTCCTTTTATATTTTATTAAGAGTTCAGTTTTAGCTCTTAGTGGAATGAAAAATTATGGATCGGACCTAAGTGAATCATTTGTTGATTGTGATTAGGTTTATGTCTATTGAAGCTTAAAATTAGATGGCCCGCCAAGATCCCCATCCACACGGACTTGCATGGAATCACTTGAGATAATTCTACCGGACCAATTTAAGGGTCCATCTAGAATTGCATTTAATATTAAGAAATATAATTTGCACATTATTTAGTATGGGCTGCTCAATTATATAATATATTAAAGAAGGCATGTGGGCTTGTTTCTTTTAGTAAGAATGGGTCTGGTTCACATGTGGGCTTTTTATTTAAAGTCCACTGATTAAATGAAATAAGAAAATAAATTTGGCCCATTTACTCTAAGTGGGGCGGCAAGGGTTATTTTTAACCTAATATATATTATTTTGTTTCATTGTTTTAATTAATAAGAATAAATTAATTGTTTAATTAAAGAAACAAATCTTTTCTAATCAGGAAATATATTTCCTAAAAGTAAAAGTAAAGACTTGTTTGATAAGGAAATAATAATTAGTTTTATTTATTAATCAAATAAGAAGTCTTTTTATTTAGTCAAATAAAAGAATAAAAGATCTATGATTGGATTAGGGTTTGATGTTAAAAACTAGATGGAATTAGGGTGCAGCATAAGCCTATGGTGGGCATGGTTTTGCGGCAACCCTAGTTTTTTCTAGGTTAGGATTTCGGCAACCCTAATAATAAAAGAAAAGAAGAAGCAAACTTAGGCCACCTATATATTGACAAGTATAGAATTCGGCACCATATGTGTTCTTGATACAAATTTCTTCTTCTTCTCAATTCATAGAAAGATTTTATTCTACTAAAAAAAAAGGAGTGTTAGATTATTCTGTGATGGTATACATTTGCTTATTCATCAATAAGCTTGTGTGTACGACATCGATCTAGGTTCACGCGAGTTCCGATCATTAGATTGAGAACTTAAAAGTGACCGGGATAATCTTAGTCATTCTTTTGATTGTTTTTGTGACTAACAAAGACAAGAAAAGTTGTTTTGTCCATTCACAGGTTTGCAATTCAAAGAAAGGGAGACCACACGCTAGGTGATCCACGTTCGTGCTAGGATTGAGGATCTTGCGGATTACCATCGACGTAAGTCAATCGGATCACGCCCGACAAAAGGTATTCTATCTTTTGTTATTGTATGTATGTTTCATGCAAGAAGAGAGATTAATGAACATGAATGTAAGGATTCCCGTTCTTAATTGGTTTATTTCGTGATCAAACCATAATTGGGGATTCTTTGTAAGGGTAGTTTAGATGTTGTTGTTAGTGCATTAGGCCCTTTGAAGACCTCATTATTGACAAGCACCAAAGGTAATATTCTAAGTGCTTACTTGTCTTGAAGAGATAGTTGCACACACTCACAACTCATGCATATGTTTAATCTTTGTATGTTGTGTTTCTTTTTGTTGTGCATCAATGCTTATTTGCATCTCTTCTTGCTTGTTTTTATGATTGCATCTTGTGTTTATAACATCATAGCATTTAGGCTTTTAGGATGCATTTTAGTTTAACTTTGTACCCCTTGCATGATTGCTTGTGGGGTACAAAATTGGGCTGTGCGCTGGTCCACCAGCGTCGGTCGACCAGCGCCGCTCACCAGCGCAAAACGCCCAGTGGAGCGCTGCTGGTCGTGCGCTGGTGTGGACCAGCGCAAGCCACCAGCGCCAATCGCCTAGGTGTGCGCCGCTGGACTGGCGCTGGTGGCAGCACCTGTAGTCCAGCGCTCAAGCCAAAATTGGCTTGTGCGCTGGTCCTGCGCAGGTCCACCAGCACAAGTCCACCAGCGCACAGAGCATTTTTCTGGCGAAATTTCAAAACGACCTCACTTCACTTATGGCCTCTATATATATGCTAACTTGATTTTAGGTCACTTACAAGAGTTCTTATTCATGTTTCATACTTAGGATATTTTTCAAGAGAAGAAAAATACACAAAGAACTCATTTTTAATTACTCAAACACAATTTCATGATCATCAATCATCATCTAGCATCATCTTAGATCATCTAGATGTCATCTTGCATGGAATCTTCATCATACTTTGCTTGGTAAGCTTTTCACTAATATCTTACATATTTTGTGTTTAATTTATCTAGCAATCTCAATTAATTACTTGATTGTTATTTTGTATGCTTTAGATACAAAATTGAGATTAGTATGATGTATGTTTGAGATGTTGTATTGTGCTAGCATATTAGGTTTTGTACTTGATATTGATTAGCTTAACTAATTGACATTTCATTTAGTTTTGATATCTAGGATTGTTCTTAATTGCATATTAATCATCTTAGATAAGCATATAGGGTTTCCCTTGCTCTATGTTGCATTGTGGATATTTTCACATATTCACTTAGGGTTGTATTCTCTTCAAGAGAAGGTAAGTCTTGTGTGTAGCAATCGGGATTAGGTTGCTTAGATCACAAGCAAATTGGACTAGGTTCACTCATACCGGGATTAGGTAGGTGTGTGATTACTTCCGGGAATAGGTTGTAATCGTTTGCACATTTAGTGGATTCGAGGTTCGAGTGTGGCTTACTTACATAGCCCGTGGTTTTTCCCTTGAGGGTTTCCACGTAAAAATCAAGTGTTGATTTAATTTCCGCACCATATTACACTTGCTTGTTTATATTATCTTGAGGGTAAATTCGTAATTTTGACTAACACGAAAAATTGGGTAAAAAGCGTAAAATCTATTCACCCCCCCTCTAGATAGGTTTATACACACCGTGCTATAATTAGTTTTAATTGGTATCAGAGCGGGTTCCTAGACATACATAGGTGATCCTTGCTTTTTTGGTGTGTTTTGCATTTTGTGTGATTTTTGATCATTCATACATTTGCATTCATTTCATTCATTCATAATCACTATGAGTGGAAACGGTGGAAATGGTGGTGGCCACGAAGGAGCTTCTAGCACAAGGCCTCCACTTCTCACCGGTTTGAACTATTCCCAATGGAAAGGGAAGATGGAATCCTACATATACCAAATTCATGACCGTGCATGGATGGCGGTGGAAGACGGATATGATCTCCCTATGATGACTCCCGCGGGTGGAGGACAAGATGTTTTGAAGCCTAAGGCGCAATGGAACGCGCAAGAGTTTGAGGCTTCTAAGTGGAATAGGAAGGCGATGCATGCCATTATGTGTGCAATGGATGAGAATCAGTACAAGCTTATTCAGAATACTCAGATTGCCAAAGTGGCATGGGACATCCTTCAAGTTGCACATGAGGGAACCGAGGTGGTGAAGGAGTCCAAGCTTCAAGTCCTCCAAACTCAATTTGAGTTACTTAGGATGGGAGAGGATGAATGCTTCAATGACTTCGAAATCAAATTGATGGACATAGTAAATCAAAGCCATCAACTCGGAGACCCGTATTCGGATAGGAGAGTCAAGCAAAAAATTATGAGATCTCTCCCCGATAGGTTTGAATCAAAGGTGACGGCCATAGAAGAAAATAGTGGCTACATGGATATGAAGCCAAGTGAGGTAATTGGGCGTCTCCTTGCATATGTGTCTAGGAAGGCTCCTAGCACCACTACTCCTCCTAAGAAGTCTAAAGGAATAGCTTTGAAAGCATCTAAGGATGCAAAGGAGGCAAAGCATGAATCGAATGAAGACCTTGCCTTATTTGTGAAAAGGTTCAACAAGGTTATGGGGTTCAAGAAGAAGAAGGGATTTGGGTCAAGAGGACAAGACTTGAAGAAAAAGAGTTCCTTCAAGAAGTTTGAGCCTAGACAAGAGAGGACCGAAAGGAAAGGGGTCCGATGCTTTGAGTGTGGTGGGATTAGTCACTTTGCCCCCGAATGTGCGAATCATAATGAAAGAAGAAGGGCAAAGTGATGGCCGCCACTTGGAGTGGGAGTAGTGATGACTCCAATGAGGAAGATGAGTCTTCAAGTGAAGAAGAGCTCATGGCTAACTTCCTAGCTTTTGCCTCTTCTCACAAGAGCAAAAGTGCTAGTGAAAAGGAGGATTTGAGTCAAGAGGAAATTGACTCTAGTGAAGAAGAAAGTGATTCCTCTTCTAGTTCCAAAAAGAAGTTTATGGAGCAAAAGGTGCTAAATACCATGCCGAGTTCCATGATTTAGCACTTGAAAGCACAAGAAAGATTGAGAGGTTGAGAGAAGAAAACCTTGAACTTTCGGCTCACAATGACCACTTAAGTGAACAAGTGGAAAGATTGAAGAGGAGAGAGGATATGTTAATTGAGGAGTTAGACTTATCCAAGAGAAGTGAAGAAGGCTTGAAGAGGAAACTTGGTGAGGTTAAAGGGTCCTTGGCTAGGATAGATTCTAGCACCAAGAAGCTTGATCATTTACTTGGTGTTGGAAAGAGTCCAAGTGACAAGAGAGGTCTTAGGTATGAAGATGGCAAGAAAGTCTCAACCTCTAACAAGACAATGTTTGTCAAGAGCTTGAAGAACGAAGAAATTTCATTTGTGCAACCTCCTAGGAAGAAGTTAGAAATAGGACAATGTTCTAATGCACAAGTGAAAATGGGGCCAAGAAGGAAATCTCAAGCTCAACCTCCTAAGGTTCCTCAAGCCAATACTCCTCCCAAATTGGCTCACAAAGGAAAGAGACCAATCATGCAACCTCAAGCTTGGAAGCAACCAAGACCGGTTCAACAACGAAGATGGATTGAACCCACTTATCCACAAAGACATGGACGAGCTCCCATGCGTGCACAAAACGAGGTATGATTCCTTTTTTCATCCCTATTTGTCACTTTTGTGGTTGTGATGGTCATATTAGACCAAATTGCTTTCAATATATTAAAATGTGTAGAAAACAAAGCATGATTGAAAAGAGAAAGAATAGAGCCAAGATGCATGTTTCTAGGAATGAAAATATTGATTTGCATGATCCTAGAAATAGTAGAGCACATGTACCAAAGGCCACTAAGAAAGCTAAAATTGTTGCTAAGTGGATTAGAAAGAATGAAAATGTTTGCCATGTTGCACAAATAGCCTTGAAGGCAAATTCTTCAAATTTTTGGTATTTGGATAGTGGGTGCTCTAGGCACATGACGGGAAACAAGAGTTTCTTCGAGACTCTTGTTATGGAGGAAGGTGGAAATGTCACTTTTGGTGATGGATCCAAAAGAAATGTTGTAGGGAAAGGAACCATCTCCGTTCCCGGATTACCCTCCTTATCCAATGCTTTATTTGTTGATGGCTTGAAAGCCAATTTAATTAGCATTTCACATCTTAGTGATGAAGGATATTCCGTCTTGTTTTCTAAAGATTATTGCTCTATCCTTAAACCCGATGGACAAACCTTGTTGAAGGGCATGAGATCTAGCGACAATTGCTATTGTCTTGAAGCTAGTATTGTATCAAATCATGTGTCCATGGATGAGCAAATTGAGTTGTGGCATGAAAGACTTGGCCACATGAACTTTAGGGATCTACGGACCCTTGGAAAGTTCAATTGTGTGCGTGGCCTCCCTAAGCTTGGGAAGAAAGCCAATGGTATTTGTGGACCTTGCCAACAAGGAAAGCAAACTAAAAGCATGCACAAAAAGGGTAAGTATCTCACCACCAAGGAGCCTCTTGAGCTTCTCCACATGGACCTTATGGGTCCCATGCAAACCGAAAGTTTGGGTGGAAAGAGATACATTTTTGTTTGTGTTGATGATTTCTCTAGGTTCACATGGACATATTTTCTTAGAGAAAAATCCGAAACTTTTGATAAGTTTAAAATGCTTTGTAATAAAATTCAAAATGAAATGAACTCTAATATTAAAAGCATAAAACAGATTAGAAGTGACCATGGGAGAGAATTTGAGAATGCCACCTTTGAAACCTTTTGTAATGGTTTAGGCATCTCCCATGAATTTTCTGCTCCTAGGACACCTCAACAAAATGGAGTTGTTGAGAGGAAAAATAGGGTCCTTCAAGAGATGGCCCGTGTGATGTTGCTTAGCAACAATGTCCCTAGGAACCTATGGGCCGAAGCCATTAATACGGCTTGCTATATAGGAAATAGAGTGTTCCTAAGGCCTGGTACTAGAAACACCTCCTATGAGTTATGGAAAGGCAAGAGGCCAAATGTTAGCTACTTCCACACTTTTGGAAGCAAATGCTACATTTTGAATGACCATGATCAACTTGGCAAATTTGATGCTAAGAGTGATGAGGGTATTTTTATTGGCTATGCCTTAAATAGTAGAGCCTATAGAGTTTTCAATTTAAAGACTCTAAGTGTTATGGAATCATCCAATGTCGTATTTGATGATACTAGACTCAAGTCTAATGATCATGAGGAGGAGGTTATTTTTAGTGATGGTTCTCCTTTGGAGGAGGTTGTGGTGTCACCTAATGTTGGGACATCTAATGTCAACAATAATGACACACAACCTATTGATAGAGTTTCTCTCTTGGACTCTAAAGAACCCGCTCCATGGGTTAGGAAACTCCATGATAAAGAAGATATCATTGGAGAGGTAAATGAGGGTGTTAGGACTAGACGTCAACTTGCTAATCTTATTAGCTATACATGCTACACCTCTCAAATTGAACCCAAAAAGGTTGAAGAAGCCTTAAATGATGAATTTTGGGTTCTTGCCATGCAAGAAGAGCTAAACCAATTCGAAAGGAATGAGGTTTGGACTCTAGTTCCTAGGCGTAAGACCACTAATGTCATAGGCACCAAATGGATATTTAGGAACAAATCCGATGAGGATGGCAAAATAGTGCGGAACAAGGCTAGACTTGTAGCACAAGGGTACTCTCAAATTGAGGGTATCGACTTTGAGGAGACTTTTGCTCCCGTTGCCCGCTTAGAGTCCATTAGGCTTCTCTTGTCCATCTCTTGTGTGCACAAGTTCAAATTGCACCAAATGGACGTCAAGAGTGCCTTCCTCAATGGCTTCTTGCAAGAGGAAGTGTTTGTTGAACAACCTAAGGGGTTTGTGGATGCACACCACCCCAATCATGTCTATCGCCTCAAGAAGGCACTTTATGGGTTGAAACAAGCACCGAGGGCTTGGTATGAGCGCCTCACTCAATTTCTTGTTGACAACAACTACACAAGAGGTAGTGTTGACAAGACACTATTCATCAAGAGAGACAATGATGAGCTTTTCATAGCTCAAATATATGTTGATGACATAGTGTTTGGCTCTACCAACAACACCAAAGTCCAACAATTTGTTGATGTTATGTCTCTTGAATTTGAGATGAGTCTTGTTGGTGAGCTTAGTTATTTCCTAGGTTTGCAAATTAGGCAAATGCATGATGGGATTTTCATAACCCAAGCCAAATATGCTAAGAACCTAGTGAAGAAGTTTGGTTTAGAGAAAGCCAAACATTGTGATACACCCATGAGTACCACTTTGAAGCTAAGCAAGGATGCTAGTGGTAAAAGTGTGGAACAAACTCTATATCGGGGCATGATAGGTAGCTTGCTTTATTTGACCGCAAGTAGGCCCGATATATCTTTTAGTGTGGGTGTGTGTGCTAGGTACCAAGCGGATCCTAAGGAGTCCCACCTCTCTTCCGTGAAGAGGATCATTCGCTATGTGAATGGGACATCCAACTATGGGATTTGGTACTCTTTTGACACTAATGCTAGTCTTGTTGGCTTTAGTGATGCGGATTGGGCAGGAAATTGTGATGATAGGAAGAGCACATCGGGCGGTTGCTTCTTTCTAGGCAACAACTTGGTGTCTTGGTTTTGCAAGAAGCAAAACTTGATCGATTTGTCCACGGCCGAGGCCGAGTACATAGCCGCAGGGAGTGGATGCACACAACTCCTTTGGATGAAGCAAATGCTTGTAGACTACGGATTCAATCAAGGTACTCTCACTCTCTTTTGTGATAACATGAGTGCTATTAATATTTCCAAGAATCCGGTTCAACATTCTAGAACTAAGCATATTGACATCCGCCATCACTTCATTAGAGAGTTTGTTGAAAATAAATGCATAGTACTTGAACATGTAGGTACTAATGATCAACTTGCGGACTTATTTACTAAACCCTTAGATGCTACTCGATTTAAAACTCTTAGTAGATCTATTGGGATATGTCTTGTGGAGTGATGTTCTATGATTGACCCCATGTGGGGAACTCAAGCAAAGAGAGCTATTTTGCATTCTTGTATCTTGCAAAAAATTTGAAATAACTTATGCCTCTTCTTTTAATTGCTTGAGTAAGCTTGGTTGTACATATGTATATATGTTTTCAATTCTATAAGTGTGAACCTTGCTTGTCTACAATCCATGTCATATTTATGTTCAAACATGCATTTTTGGACTAGGAGATTTACATAGGAAGTATGATGTGAATGACCTATAGTTATCTCCATGACATGATGATTCTTTAATAACATGCTAATGCTAAATGAAAAAGCATGAAATTCATACTACATGCTCACATGAAAAGCATGAATTGATGATTGCATATTCTTAAAAATGCAAAACTTGTGTGAAAGCTTATGAGACTCAAAATGAATAAAGGATCTTGTATCCGTTCAAACGAATTTACATTCCAAATGTCTCTCTTTCTTTATTAGTTGAACATGGTTACTATCATACGGATATTTTATCCGGAAAAATCAAATATGGTGCAAAGTCGCTCATGCCATGTTTCGCTTATAAAGTTGGATATAGTTACTCTTAAATTGAAATCAATAATCTCTATATCCTTGCTCTTCCCATGACATTGGTGAGATTGGTTTGAATTCAAATTAGAAACCTTTGTCATTTGCTTTGCCAAATACCATTGTATTTTGGACTTGAATGCTATATGTCTTGTATGCAAAGCATGTTGGATTCACACATTTTCTCAAATAAATCTCCTTGTTTCTCTCAAATTAATTGAAGTGCATAAAGTGACTTATATGTATATGCATATCTTGCATGCTTCTATCTCTCGTTGCTATGAGTGACCCGGTTGGGGACTACTCCTTTGCCTATATCATGACAAAAAGGGGGAGTAGGATATGGTAAGGGGAGTTGCAAAATATAGAAGCTAATTGTGCATTTTGGGAGAACATACATTGAGGGGGAGTAACCCTTTGAGGGGGAGCATTGCATTTATCATTCATTGCATACATTTGGTAATGTTGTGCCTAAATTCTAAAAATGCAAATGCTTGGTATTGTTCTCACATGATTAATCTCACACTTTACTTGAATTGGAAATGTTAGAAACTCTTTTCAGGGATTAATTATTCTACAAGAGGATTGAAGACTTCAAGTTGCATTCTCTTATCTCTTTGTAATGTAGAATATTATTGTAATCCCGTAGTTTCTATTTTTTTTGTGAGGAATCAATGTGAGTGATGGTTTTGTCACGAAATAGCCAAAGGGGGAGATTGTAAGGATTCCCGTTGTTCTTAATTGGCTTATTTCGTGATCAAACCATAATTGGGGATTCTTTGTAAGGTTAGTTTAGATGTTTTTGTTAGTGCATTAGGCCCTTTGAAGACCTCATTATTGACAAGCACCAAAGGTAATATTCTAAGTGCTTACTTGTCTTGAAGAGATAGTTGCACACACTCACAACTCATGCATATGTTTAATCTTTGTATGTTGTGTTTCTTTTTGTTGTGCATCAATGCTTATTTACATCTCTTCTTGCTTGTTTTTATGATTGCATCTTGTGTTTATAACATCATAGCATTTAGGCTTTTAGGATGCATTTTAGTTTAACTTTGTACCCCTTGCATGATTGCTTGTGGGGTACAAAATTGGGCTGTGCGCTGGTCCACCAGCGCCGGTTGACCAGCGCCGCTCACCGGCGTAAAACGCCCAGTGGAGCGCCGCTGGTCGTGCGCTGGTGTGGACCAGCGCAAGCCACCAGCGCCAATCGCCCAGGTGTGCGCTGCTGGACTGGCGCTGGTGGCAGTGCCTGTCGTCCAGCGCTCAAGCCAAAATTGGCTTGTGCGCTGGTCTTGCGCTGGTCCACCAGCACAGGTCCACCAGCGCATAGAGCATTTTTCTGGCGAAATTTCAAAACGACCTCACTTCACTTATGGCCTCTATATATATGCTAACTTGATTTTAGGTCACTTACAAGAGTTCTTATTCATGCTTCATACTTAGGATATTTTTCAAGAGAAGAAAAATACACAAAGAACTCATTTTTAATTACTCAAACACAATTTCATGATCATCAATCATCATCTAGCATCATCTTAGATCATCTAGATGTCATCTTGCATGGAATCTTCATCATACTTTGCTTGGTAAGCTTTTCACTAATATCTTACATATTTTGTGTTTAATTTATCTAGCAATCTCAATTAATTACTTGATTGTTATTTTGTATGCTTTAGATACAAAATTGAGATTAGTATGATGTATGTTTGAGAAGTTGTATTGTGCTAGCATATTAGGTTTTGTACTTGATATTGATTAGCTTAACTAATTGACATGTCATTTAGTTTTGATATCTAGGATTGTTCTTAATTGCATATTAATCATCTTAGATAAGCATATAGGGTTTCCCTTGCTCTATGTTGCATTTTGGATATTTTCACATATTCACTTAGGGTTGTATTCTCTTCAAGAGAAGGTAAGTCTTGTGTGTAGAAATCGGGATTAGGTTGCTTAGATCACAAGCAAATTGGACTAGGTTCACTCATACCGGGATTAGGTAGGTGTGTGATTACTTCCGGTATTAGGTTGTAATCGTTTGCACATTTAGTGGATTCGAGATTCGAGTGTGGCTTACTTACATAGCCCGTGGTTTTTCCCGTGAGGGTTTCCACGTAAAAATCAAGTGTTGATTTAATTTCCGCACCATATTACACTTGCTTGTTTATATTATCTTGAGGGTAAATTCGTAATTTTGACTAACACGAAAAATTGGGTAAAAAGCGTAAAATCTATTCACCCCCCATCTAGATAGGTTTATACACATCGTGCTATAATTAGTTTCAATGAATGTACACATTTAAAAACACACAACATACAAGAATAAGAATTATGCATGAGTTGTGAGTGTGTGCAACTATATCTCTTCAAAACAAGTAAGCACTTAGAAATTTAACTTTGGTGCTTCTTCACTTGAGGACTTAAGAGGGCCTTGGTTGTGCAAAGCACCAACCATTAGAAGCCTAAAGCTACCCTTACATCAAACCCCAAATTGTGGTTTGTCTACGAAATAAGCCAATCAAACTTTGAGGAACTTACAAAATGTAGCACAACGATGCAGGGACACAGATGTATGAATTATGTGTATGTGTGCTTACGCCTTGCAAGAGGAAGAAGTATCTTGATACCTTAGCATCCAAGTAAGCGCTTTTCCTCTTGAAGACGATATTTGCATGAGAAGTTGCTTTTCTCCTTCGAAGCTTCTTTTCACCAAGAACCACCTAAGCAACTAACCATTACAAATAAAGTGAGTTTTGCAATGGAATCAAGCCAATAAAAATCAAGGATCTTACAGAGACTCTGAGCTTAAAATATTTTTGATGATCATGATTGTTTGTTTATTATAACTTCAAGAGTTCGAGAACCTACAAAAGTAGCTTGTATCATTAAGAAACTCAAAAGTGAAAATGTTTAATTTTTGCCAACTAATAAGGTTGGAAGGTTAAAGGAATTGTACTATGTTTAGGGAAGAACGATTACTCTACAATCCAATATTGCCTTATTTCCAGGGACTTAAATATTCCAACCACATTCAACAACACAACACACATCAAGCATACATTGACAAGGACCACAATTTATTAGGCTCAATAATTGTTGTTGGTGTTGTCTTTCGTTGGATAGAGAAAATCAAGGACCATATATTGCTTGATTATGATGAGTATTTAGTTGTGATGAATGGCTCTATAGGGTGTGTTGGGATTCCATTGTTTAATGAATGGCATTGATGGGGGCGTTGTTTTTTGGGGCTTGATAACTCTGTCAAGGGCTTGAAATTGTGTCCAGGGCTTGAAGTTTGAGTCTCAGGCACGAAACCCTTGTGCCAGGGCTTGAAATCTGTTTTCATTACTTCAAATCCTTTTACAGGGCTTAAAATCAATTTATAGGGCTTTAAAATTAATTGTCCATGGCTTTAAAAATCCATGCCCTGGGCTTCAAAATCAATTGTCTTACCTACCAATAGACTACATGTTTTAAATGGTTAGATTTCAAGGCAATTGTTTCTATCCTTAGAGGTCAATGTCTTTATTATAAGTTCTGAAATTTGTTCCAGAGATTTCGGAATGCCATTTTGTTATTTTTTATTATTATTATATTTCTTCATTTTCATATCCTTTTTACTTTAATAACGTTTCCATTGTCTACGGATACGATGGCTGGCTTCATAGTGCACCGTAATAGATATTGGATTAGTAACCAGGTGATGGGTCCAATTTCCTTTGCATGTAATGAAGACAAATATAGTATATTGTTGGAAACAATATGTCACCAGATCAAGGTTAGTAGCGATATATTCCGAATAAGGTTAAGTTCAGAGCTTATAACGGCAAAAGGGAGTTGTACATTATCCATTATGATTGACACTGATATATCCTGTTTGCTTTCTCATAATCAATCCTCCTAGAATAAAATTAAGGTCGAAGTCGTAGAAAGATCTGTACCGCCAAAGGCAACTGAAAATGTATTTCAAACTCCGATGAAGTCAACAAATAAAACAATCCACTCTTGTATACTGTCAGCATTTAATCCCTCCAGTAATTCAGAATCCTCAATTGGTACTCCATATTTCAAGTCGGTTAATGGTAGCAACTAGCTGTTTGGGCCAGTGCCTTCCCTTGGATTTACATCAGAAGAGAAAGATCAGGGGACTCCAACATCGACTAACAAGCATGCAAAGGCTGAGGTGGATGATTATGATAGTTCTGAAACCTCTGATACAGAGGATGAGGATGAGGATGAGGATGAGTATAGCAGTGACGGGCAAGCGTCAACAAACTGTAGAGAAGCTGAAACAGATGGAGCACCTAACAGTTCTATACCCTCTACGACGACACGGTGGACAATACTAGGGTCAGAACTGTACTCAATTCAACCCGTTAGATCAAAAGAATTGTTTGAAGACAATGGAGACATAGGTCCAATATACAAAGGACAGATGTTCAAGGACAAGAAAACCTTGAAAGAGGCTCTATGGATGAATGCATTGACACAGAGGTTTAAGTACAAGGTTCGATTATCGAATCATACACGATTTATCGCAAGATGTAAAAAGAGAGATTGTCAATGGGTTTTTAGGGCAGGGAAGTTTAGAAATGGGACCTACTGGCATGTTACGTTTGTTGACTCTAAGCACATATATGGTGATAATGGAAACTACAACGTAGATTTTCACCGTGTAAGTTCCCATGTAATAGGACAATTGTTTTAAAGAAAGTTTGTCGATCCAGGACGCAACATCTGTCCTAAAGAAATAATTTTTGACTTGAGAAATAAGCACGATATAAACCTCTCCTACAACAAAGCCTACAGATCTAAGGACCACACTTAACATGATGTTTTCGGTGATCCGTGGGAGTCATCTAAGATGTTGCCTGCATACTTTCACATGTTGGAAAAATCTAATCTAGGGACAGTAACCAAGATTGAAACTGACAGGAAAAACCGGTTCAAATATGGATTCATAGTACTTGGGGCTTGTATAGAGAGATTCAATATAATTATTAGGTCGGTTATTGCCGTTGATACTACCCACTTGAAGTCCAAGACCAGGGGTGTTTTGTTAGTTGCAATGTGCAAGGATGGTAATGAGTTGATATACCCTTTAGCATTTGGGTTTGCCAATTCCGAGTGCTCAAAGTCGTGGACATGGTTCTTGAAGCAAATTCGCGAAGTGATCTTGCAACTCGAACTTTTGATAGTAGTTTCGAATTGGCACATAGGTATCTCTAATGGCATGAAAGCAATATTCCCTGATGCAGCATATGGGGTTTATGCATACCACTTGGTCAAAAATTTGAAACAACATTGTAGGAAGCGAGCTGATGTGATTAATCTTTACTATTGTGCTACATGTGTGTACCTTGTTAAGGAATTTGACCATTTTATGGCTAAGCTGAAATCCTTCCATCCTAAGGTTTATGATGAGCTCGTAGAGGTTGGGATATAGAAGTTTTCACGTGTCTATAGCTTTGAGGAAAAAGTACCATATGATGACCAACAACATTGCAGAGTCAATGAATTATTGTCTACTTGCAATTCGAAAGTTGCCTATCACATCTATTGCCGAATTTATCAGAGATTTGTTGCAACGTTGGTTCCACGACCGTCAAAGTAATGCAATAGAAACACCCACATTCTTGACTCATGATGTAGACCAACACATCAAAGAAAGGGTATTACCATCGCAATGGTGTGAGATTCACCCCATTAACTTCAATAGATTCAAGGTAGATGGCCAATGGAATGACCCCACAATTGTTAACTTGGAACAATGTTCATGCTCATGCCGTGAATGGGACCTAGATGAGCTGTCGTGTTTTTATGCCATGGCTATTGCAACATATGCTTACATAATGTTTATTTACATTTATAACAACCGTAATCTTCAATTTCTAATTGTTATCCATTTATTTGTGTCTTTTGTATCAAGTTTAAAGGTATGCACATCAACACATTTTGTTTAGACTTTTTCATAACTGGATGGTTGAAACAAGCGTACGCCATGGCTATGAACCCTATTCCAAAACCTAAAGCATGGGACATTGATGATGATGTTCGTAATCGCATTGTATTGCCATGTAAAAAAAAAGGGATTGACAAGAAGACCAAAGAAAAATCTGACACCTTCTATTGGGGAGAAAAAAAAGCAACAAACGTGTGGGAATTGTGGGCAAAAGGGACACAATAAAAAAAAGTTACACGAACCTATCATGTAGCATACACTACTATAAAAATGTTAAAAGACATCACTAAAAGACATCGGTTTTTGGTAACCGATTCAAAAAAAACTTTTAGACATTGGTTTTTATAAAAACCGATGTCTTAAATATTGCAGTTTCAAAAGACATCAGTTTTTAGGAAAATCGATATTAAAAAAAAATGTTTAGACATCGGTTTTTATAAAAACCGATGTCTTAAATATTGCGTTGAAAAGACAACGGTTTTTATAAAAACCAATATTAAAAACAAGCGTTTAGACATCGGTTTTTATAAAAACCGATGTGGATTCAAAAGCAAAATTTTACAATGCAAATCTGACCTATGTCCACATTCAAGTGTGCATCTCTAAAAATACTCAACGTTATTTGCGCAGACGATTGTTGACTCTGATGTTGAAGACCATCGGAGGGATAGGCTGCTTTTCTCGCCAACTCGTCCGTGTTCTTTTGATACGGAAGTAAATATAGTCGGCGAGGGCGAACTTCGTAAATACAAGAGTCGCTTCGATATTCCAGACTCAGTGACTCTTATGTTACCTGGCGACCGGGCTGTGTGGAATCCTCTCGAAAACGCAGTTGCCATTTACGGAGCCATGCTCAGCTGTGGGGTTACCCTCCCTCTTCAGCCTTTTATCGTGAGGTTTCTCGCCGAGGCTCAGATTGCACTGGCACAACTTGCTCAAAACAGCTATAGGATACTAATGTGCCTGTGCCTTATGTGGAAGCTGAAGGGTTATGGGCCTCCTACACCCCGCGAGATCCACCATTTTTATACTCTAAGACAGGTGGGCAATGGTGGCACATACTTCCTTCTCTCCTCGCCGGTGGAGAACAGGATTCCTGAGGGTGTGGCGAACCCTGGTCAAGTTGAGGTCTCCAGTGATGAGAAGAAGAAGGGTTTCATCTGGGGCTTCCCTACTTCAAACAAAAGGTGAAAAAACAGTTGGTTTTTTACTGGCGGCGAGTGGGGTCGAGATGTGCCAGCTCTCAGTCGCCGTAATCTTTTGGCGAGGAAGGTTCCCAGGCATTTCACATCTCCTGAAGCCTGGTCGAAAGCGGCCCCTGCTTTGATGGATAGGGAGGTTTCTCACCTTGCCGCGGCGGTTGTCCTTCCTTTGGATTCAAGGGGTAGATCCTTCCTCTTGGATGAGGAGAAAATGATTTCTCTGGAAATTTTCACACGGCTACACGCAAGGCTTCCTCGCTGTAAGTCTTGATCCGTTCCTTCTTTGTTTTATTGCTTCGTTTTATTCTTTTAGTTGACACTTGGTTTATTTCCCTTGCAGTGTGTGATTTTGACACCGTTTGTGACTTGCAAGCCCGGGCAGTGAAGAATTTCGAGGCTGCCAGCAAAAGGCATGCTGCTGGTTTGGCAAAGGATGGAATTGCTGGCCCTGATGGTGATGATCACTCAGACGGCGAGGAAGCTAGTGATATTTCTAGGGGAGGTGCTGAGTCTGGGCGACCCCCTATGCATGCAGAGAGTGCTGCGAATACTCCTGCTGCAACTGTTGCTACTACCCCCAACCGTAAAGGCAAGGAGAAATTAGGTGCCTCAGGGGGGTTGGTAATGTTGAAGGGAGGCGTGTCGAGTCGGGGCCATCCCCTGTTCATCCAAAGGTTGTTACGAGTACTCCTGCTGTTGCTGCTACTCCTGCTGCGAGTACTGCTACGACTTTTCCTACTGCGACAGTCCCCAATCGTAAAGGAAAAGAGAAGGTGGGGGTTTTAGGGGTGGCTAGCGAAATCCCCATTTTTGATGTAAATGTTCCTGAAATCCCCCTAGACTCTTCAAGCGACCTGATCCCCAGAGCTGGTAGAGGCAAACGTCCAGCAGAGGGTACACCTGACCACACTGCTCGACCTCTAAAACGGGCGTCAAGGGTCGTGCAGTACGTTGTTTCTTCAGATGAGGAGGTCACTGAAGAGCCTGTGCTCGCCGAGGCTCCTTCTATTGAGACAACTGTTCCTGGGGCTTCTGTTGAAAGACCAGATCCGGCGGAGTCTCCCCTTCTGGAAGGGGCAAATAATTTTGATGCTTCCACCATTCCCCAAGCCGGCGCGACTCCTCCTTCTGCAACCGCGGATGGGCCGGGTGCCTCCTTTGTTGGTCAGCCTGGACCACCTGGTCGAAAGGAGCCCACTGAGAAAAACGGGTTCGTCGAGACAGAATGAGGCTACTGCGTCTGGTTCAGGCGTTGCTCATGAACCTCCTCCCGTTGATCCAACTGAGGCTGGTGAGGGAGTCGAGACTGTCTCCCTTTCGGATTTTACAGCTGCTAAGATTTGTACATATATAATGAACAATAATGTTTATGTTGGTGAGGATTGGGAGGAGCTGAAGAAAAGATCCTGCAACAGAAAAATGGAATTTTTCTTCAACTGCCATTCGCTGGTGAGTCTCTCGCTATGTTTTAAAATTTTTGTTCTCGTGTTTCCTGACTTCTGCTTTTTTCTTTTCAGTTGTTGTCCGAGTTGGCTGACAATTACAGGCGGGGAAATTTTTTGTCAAAGGACGTGAGGCGCCTGCAGGAACAAACCTCTACTTTGGCAGCTGAGAAGCTTTCTATGGAGGAAAACCATACTCAGCAGCTTGCTCAGCTGAGAGAGTCCGCGGATGGTTATCTTTCAGCTCAGCTGGCCGCTGAAGAGAAATTAGGTGCTGCTGAGGAAGAAATTCGTTTGCTGCGAGAGCAACTCTCTTCTAGTCAAGAATCACTCACAGCACGTTTTGAGACTGAGCGACTGGCTGAGGAGGCGAAAGAGAAAGCTAAACGCGAGGCTTTGGACTTGCGCAACCAGTTAACCTCGCAAGAAGTTATTTTGAATGATCTCAAGGCTGTGTTGGAGGTTGAAGCGGTTGATCGCTTCAAGAGATCCCCTGCCTATGATGCGCTGTTGTTGCGCGAGTTTGAAAAGGGCATGAGGCAGGCGAAAAAGTTCTTCGCCATGAAGGATCACTCAAACGATAAAGCTCTGAGGCGTTTCGACAGGTCTCTTCAACAACACATGGCCAATGGGGTGGACTCGATTAAAGAGCAGACAAAACGATAGAGAGCCCACTGCCGTTATAATAGGACTGAACCTCATCCTATGCATCTGGAGATCCCCAGCAAGCGTGCTTTTAACACTTACTATTCGGGTCAGAAAGGCAGTTTCTCTGGTTCTGGTGCTGAGCCTGACTTAAGCCCTGTTGCTGGAAGGGATTATGAGCCTTTCATGCCAGAAGAGGATGAGGAGGTCATCTGGCCTTCAGAAGAGGAGATTGAGGATGAAGAGGACAGCGAGGGCCCTCCTGCAGCCGGTTGAGTATTTTTGTCTAGGACTGTAAACTTTACTTTCTTTTTGTACCTTTATTTGTAATTCTTTGATTGTAAATAACTTTTTATTTAAGTTATAAACTTCTTCTTTTCTTTTTGTTCAGCTGCCGTTGCTGAATTTGTGGCTTTACTTAGTTTTTTCACTAAGTTTTTTAGCATATTTTATAGCTCTACTCAGCTGCCATTGCTGCATTTTGGCGTACCCAGTGTTTGTCAGGACGTATCCGACCATGCACCAAGTTTTTAACATGTTATTTGTTTGTTCAGCTGCCTTTGCTGAATTTTGGCATTTTATTGGGACGTCTCCCCCTTGTTTTTTTGTGTTTAACTGGCTTTTTCGCCTATGGGGACTTTATTTTCCCATAATGGCGACTCCCAATCTTTGTAACTTGGGATTTCGTTTCTCGCCAGTTTCTCATTGCTGCGAGCATGAAGCTTGCTATTTTCGTGATAGTGGCAAGGTATGACGGCGAGTGCCTTTTGTGACTGGCGAGTGAAACCGCTCATTCTCAGTAATAAATTACTCTTTATTGAATGCTTCCTGCAACTTTGTTGACATAGTCATAAAGAAAATGCTAAAAATGAAAACTGTTCTAAGAAAAAATAAAAGGAATTCAAAAACTCTAACTTGACCCCTATGTTAAGGATAATATATCTTCAAGTACTGCGCATTGCACAGACGGGGTAGTTCGCCAAATCCTTCTCGAGTAATGCGATATGCCCCGTGGCCAGCTATACCCGTAATCTTATAAGGCCCTTCCCATTTGTCTACGAGTGACCCTGCAGCTTTGTCTTTTGTTCCTGGTTTCACCCTTTTCAGCACTAAGTTGCCCAGCGAGAACCTTCTTTCACGTACATGTGAGTTGTAATATCTGGCTACCCTCTGTTGGTACGCAGTATTCCTTATTTGCGCTCGCTCTCTTCTTTCTTCTAGCTCATCTAGGCCGCATTTTAGCATATCAATGTTGATTTCTGGCTGAAAGAGTTGTACCCTTGGTGAAGAGAATGATGTTTCCACGGGAATCACAACTTCAGCTCCATAAGCCATGGAATATGGGGTTTCGCCTGTTGAACCCCTCTCTGTGGTTCGATATGCCCAGAGCACTTGTGGTAATTTATCCGCCCAGCTGCCCTTTTTGGTTGCCAATTTAGCTTTCAGGTTGTGCTTTATGATCTTGTTCACTCCTTCAGTCTGGCCATTCGTTTGTGGATGTGCTGGAGAAGCGTAGTAGTTGTTGATGCCATACTTATCACATAGCTCCCTTAAATTCCTACCGTCGAATTGGGTCCCATTGTCTGTGATGATGGTGTTTGGTATCCCGAATCTGTACAGGATATTTTTCTTTACAAAGCTTATAGTATTCGCCTCTGTTATATGTACCAACGGCTCGGCTTCTACCCATTTTGTAAAATAATCCACGGCTACTATGGCATGCTTTGCTCCTCCAGTTGCTGTTGGCATTGGGCCGATCAAGTATATTCCCCACATGGCGAATGGCCAAGGCGAGGTAATACTTTGCAGGAGCTTAGGTGGTTGTCGGATGTTATTGGCAATTTTCTGACACGCTTCACATCTCGCTGCCACCCTTTTGGAATCGGCGAACAGTGTTGGCCAGTAAAAACCCTGCCTTAATGTTTTGTGGGCTAGGCTGGCACCCCCAGCGTGGTTCCCACAATTTCCACTGTGTATGCTTCTCAGGATACCTTCTGCTTCTTCAGGTCCAACACATCTCTGCAGTGCCCTCGAGTATCCCCTACTGTACAGTTCTCCATTGAGTACTGAATATCTTGTAGCTCTGTACTTCAGCCGCTTTGCCTCTAATGGGTCACTTGGGAGTACATCATTGACGAGATATTCTTTAATTGGTGTGATCCAGTTGTTCCCTTCGCCAAAGACTGCCCCAACTTCCTTTGTTTTAACTATACTCGGCTGCAATAGGCGGATCATAGAGATATTGTTGGGCCAGATGTTGATCGTGGCAGATGCCAATTTGGCTAAGGCATCAGCCTTTTCATTTTCTTCTCTAGGGACATGAACAATTCTGTACTCTTTAAATCTTTCTAACAGCTCCTTTGCCAATTCCAGGTAAGTGATCATGCTTTCATCTCTCGCCTGGTATTCATCTAGTACCTGATTGACAACAACTTGAGAGTCGCTGAAAATTTCCACCTCGTCTGCTCCTAGGACTGTGCTAATCTTTAAACCTGCTATGAGTGCCTCGTACTCAGCTTGATTGTTGGTAGCTTTGAAATCAAAACGCAAGGCACATTCGACTGAATCTCCCTCAGGGGTTGACACTACGACCCCTGCCCCGCTGCCATGCGTGTTTGACGAGCCGTCAACGCGGAGTTGCCATTTGAATATTTTCTTACTTTGTTCCTCTATCATTCTCGCCACCTCTATGCTTGGTTCGGTGAACTCTGCTACAAAGTCTGCCACTGCCTGGGCTTTAATTGCTGTCCTTGGGAGGTACTCCACATCGAATTCACTTAATTCGATCGCCCACTTTGTTAATCGACCGGATACTTCTGGTTTCTGCAGGATTAACTTCAGTGGGCAGTTGGTGTATACCCCGATTTTATGAGCCTGGAAATATGGTCTTAGCTTCCTTGCTGCTGTTATTAGGGCGAGTGCCATTTTTTCAGCCGGCGAGTACCTTGTTTTGGCTGGTAATAGTGCTTTGCTGGTGTAGTATATTGGCTTCTGGATTCCATCTTCCTGTCGTACTAGTACGGAACTTGTGGCTGTTTCAGAGACGGACAAGTATATGTACAATGTTTCTCCCGTTTCTGGTTTTGATAGCAGTGGTGCCTGTCCAAGGTAATCTTTCAAGGCCTGGAAGGCCTTTTCGCAATCCTCATTCCACTCGATACCTTTTCCCTTTTTTAAAGCTTTGAAAAATGGTAGGCATCTGTCTGTTGACTTGGCTATGAATCTGCTTAGCGATGCTAGGCACCCCGTGAGTTTTTGGACATCCTTCAGAGTCCTTGGCGAGACCATTTTTGCTAGTGCTTGGATTTTTTCAGGGTTCACCTCTATTCCTCTTTGATGTACTTGATATCCGAGAAACCTCCCAGATGGTACGCCAAATACACACTTTACTAGATTCAATTTCATCCCATATTTGACCAGCACGTCGAATGTTTCCCTCAGGTCATTTGTATGTCTATCTGCTGTGATGCTTTTTGTCAGCATGTCGTCAACGTAGACTTCCATATTTCTCCCTATTTGTTTGGCGAACATTTTGTTGACTAAGCGCTGGTAAGTTGCCCCAGCGTTTTTCAGGCCGAATGGCATGACTGTGTAACAATACAACCCCTGATATGTGGTGAACGCTGTCTTCTCTTCGTCTGGCTTGTGCATCTTTATCTGGTTATATCCTGAATATGCGTCCATGAAGCTTAGCGTCTCATGTCCAGCTGTTGCATCGACTAACTGGTCAATCCTTGGTAGCGGGAAGCTATCCTTGGGGCAAGCCTTGTTTAGATCGGTGAAGTCGACGTACATTCTCCATTGATTGTTTTTCTTTTTCACCAGGACTACATTCGCCACCCATTCCGGGTACTTAACTTCTCTAATTGATCTTGCGGCGAGTAACTTCGACACTTCTTCTTTTATCGCTGCACTTCTTTCTGGGTTGAAACTTCTCCTTCTTTGCACAACTGGTTTGCATTTTCCATTCACAGCTAGGTTGTGTGAAATTACGCTTCTGTCAATTCCTGGCATGTCTTCGTGGCACCAAGCAAAAATCTCCTTATACTCTCTCAGCAAGTTTGTCACGTCTTTCTTAACTTGTTCAGTCAGCCTTGCTCCGATCTTTACTGTTTTATCTGGTTCCGCTTTATCTAGAATAACTGACTCAGTTGGTTCTTCTTTCTCTCTTCTCGTTTTGTCCCTTGGGTCCAGTTCAAAGTTTTCCGGATTATCTTCCTGCACTTTCTGTCTACCTCGAATATGTTCAGGGTTTCCATCCGTGCTTTATCTTTGAAGATTGATAGGTTGGCGCGGCGAGCCATCTCCTGTGACCCTCTCAATTCTCCGACACCAAATTCTGTAGGGAATTTTATTTTCAACGCATGGGTAGAAGTAACAGCTCAAGCTTTGTTAAGAAACGGTCGGCCAAGTAAAGCATTATACAGCCAATTATGGATGTCAACCATGACAAAGTCTAACAGGATTGTTCGCCGGCATGGTGTTGTACCAAATCTCACTGGCAGCTTCACAGTTCCTAACGACCTAACTTCTGGGCCACCGAATCCCTTTAATGGCACATGGAATGGTTCCAGATCTTTCCTGTCCAGCCGCAACTCATCATATACTCTAGCACTTAAAATATCAGCCGAACTTCCATTGTCAATCATCACCCGAAGGACATCCCTATGGGCTATTCGAACCCCCACGACGATTGCATCGTTAGGCTTTGCATCAATTCCGTCTGAGTCTTCTGCTGTAAATGTTATGGGATCATGTCCTTCTCTTCCCTTCTTGGGGTTTCTCTGCACAGAATTGATCTCCATGCTTCTGCCTTCATACATTACTTCTCGAACCTCTGACATCCTTTCTTGATTGCTCCTCCCAGTGTGAGGTCCGTCGAAAATGGTGTTTATGGTTGCATTAGGGCTGTTCCTCCTTGGACTCTTCCTGTCCTGCCCGTTTCCTTGGCGGCTATCCTGGAGACCACCGTGCTTGTCCCCTTTCAAGGCAAAGTCCTTCAGGTGCCCATCTCTGATCAGGCTTTCAATGTGATCGCGTAATTGAAAACATTTTGAAGTATCGTGCCCATGATCTTTATGGAATCGGCAGTACTTAGTTGTATCTCTCCTGGCATTTGCTGATTGCTGCCGAGGGTATTTGGCGAGTCCCTTGTCTTCTACCACAGACAATATCTCCTCCTGATCGCCAGTTAAAGGGGTGTAATGGTTGTACCTTCCTCGAAATTTATTTGTTTGAGCGTTTCCTCTGCCTTCTCTTGGATATCCCTTTTGGCCCTTTTCTTCTCTCTGGCGATCACGTGACTGCGCCTTTTTGTCATCCTTGTGGTCCGGTTTTGAGTCAGGTTTGTGTCCATGCACATAGTTACCCCCTTGCGCTACTTCTTCTTCTTCTTCCGCCAGTGCATAGTCGCCAGCTATTTCCATCATCTCCTCATAAGTTTTTGGTCTTTCCCTCCGTAGGTCAAAGGATAATCGCCCACTTTGTAACCCATTGGTGAATGCAGCGACCACAGCTACATCACTGGCGTCTTCAATTTGAGCAACCTCCTTCCTAAATCTCGCTAGATACTTTTTGATCGACTCGTTACGTTCCTGTTTCAGATTGGATAGATGAGCGAGTGACTTTCTTCTCTGGACACTTCCCATGAATTGCCTTATAAACGCTTTGCTGAGATTTGAGAAGCTACTTATGCTTCCGGGAGGAAGTCTTCCAAACCACCTAGAGGCAAGGTCGCCGAATGTTTGCGGGAAGGTGAGGCATAACAACCCATCATTGGATGAGTACTGGGCCATAATGTTACGGAATCGGTGAACGTGCTCCTTCGGATCCCTATTCTCCTTGTACTGCTCAATGGTCGGCATTCTAAATCTGTCTGGAAATTGGGTGCGAGCGATAGTTTCGATGAATGGGCTATCTGACTCATCATCCGAAGATACATTACGACCATACCTTCGCGCCATTGCTGAAACTTTTCTTGATAGCTCTTGCAGGGTGACATCTCGCTGACCAGTTGGTTCTCCTGCTGGATCGAGTATACTCTTGATTGTCATTCTACCATGATTGTCTCTCTCATCTGGGCTTCTTCGATCTTTAGTGCTCTCGGATCTCCTTCGCTTCGCTCTTTTGGATCGTAACTCCTTTCGTGGACGAGGACTCTTATCTTCAGACGAGATGGAACGGTGTCTCCGCCGGTTCCGTTGATATGTGTCGCTGGAATTGACCCCATGTGTTCGCACCTGGTCTCGTTCCTCCCTGGATTCTTCATTCATCACACCTTTTCCCTTCCTTTGTTTTCTCCCCTCGAAATCCTCAGTGTGGTCCTGGGGGGTCTCCTTAGTGGATTGTCTTGCTTGAGTATCGGGAATTGCGATGTGAACTTCTGATCGTAGCCTTCTGGGTGGATGGATTCCAGGGGTGGTTAACTCGTAAGGAGATGAAACTCCTAACCCTATGGGGAGCGAAAGTCCTATTTTGCTGGCTTCGCTGATTAAGTTTACCAATGCAGCTTGGAAGTGCTGCAGAATCCCGGGATCAGCCGCCCTAGTTCCTAGTGTTGCTGCTGATTGTTCCCCGATTGTCACTGCCCTGTCTCCCGTCGGCGCAGTTGGTTCAACAATTAAATCTCTGCTGGAGTTACCATCTCTGTCGCTGTCGTTGTTCATGCTGTCTGATTCGCAAGGGTCCCTCGAAGTTTCTGTTCAAATTCCCCCTCCTTCTAGCGCCAATTGTTGACGGTGAAATTTGGATTGCCACGCACTTAACAATTATATCAATTTAATATAAAATAAGAAAATTAAGAACACATGCAAAAGACAAGTTTTACGTGGAAAACCCTTGAATGGGAAAAAACCACGGCGCCCCTGAGGGCAGAAGAATAATACTAGGTTTTCGTTGCCTTGTTACACGCTTAGATCTCTCTTACAATTGCTCTCTTTTCTCTCTCTAGATTTTTGAACCCCTTCCTCATGGAATAGGTGGTTCTATTTATACATGTTTTACTTAGGGTTTCCCCTTGTTTTCAGCCGTGTGGGTGAAAGGTTTCCCTCTTTGATTCGTACTGGGATCCTTTCTTGTCACGGATCAGGTCTACTCTCCTTTTTATGATTACTTGTTGTTCTGGGTCTTCTAAAAGTTTTAGGGTTTATTTCTGTGTTTCTGTCGAGTCAGTTCAGGCCCAGTGTGCTGGTCCAGCGAGTACCTTTACTTTCTGGGTATTGCATATTTGGCGAGCACACTTCTACATTCGACGAGTAGGTATTTAGCTTCAGCGACCATATCTTTGACTTCCTTTTGGTTTAAGCTATTCTATCATTCTGACTTGTCAAACTTCCTCTTTTAACCCGGTCAATGAGTGACGTGATAGTCTTTCGTTAGCTCTTTTGATGACGTGTCAGGTTGGCGAATTTATACATACAACAGATCTCATTATCTTTTGCTTGATCCTTCTATCCGAGTAAGGGTCACCAAGTTGATGACTTTGGTTGACAATGTCCATCAACCTAATCTCGAAGTCGTTGAAGCACTCATTCTCCTCCATCCTAAGTGTCTCAAATTGAGTTTGGAGGACTTGAAGTTTGGAGTCCTTCACTACTTCGGTTCCCTCGTGTGCAACCTCTAAGATGTCTTATGCCTCCTTGGCTATCTTAGTGTTCTGAATCAGTTTGTACTGATTTTCGTCCACTGCACATAGAAGAGCATGCCATGCCTTCCTATTCCATTTTGAAGTCTCAAACTCTTCAGGTGACCACTGGGCCTTAGGCTTGAGTACTTCCTCTCCTCCACCCGTGGGAGTCATCATAGGAGGCGAATATCCATCTTCAATGGCCATCCATGCCCTATCATGGATTTGACACACATATGCCTCCATCTTCCCTTTCCATTGGGAGTAATTTATGTCGGTGAGGAGGGGTGGCCTTACGCTCGAAGTACCCTCATTTGAACCACCGATTCCACTCATAGTGTTTAATGAATGGATGAATGAATGCAAGATGTATGAATGATCAAAGAATCACACAAATGCAAAACACACCAAAATGAGCTAGGATCACCTAAGTATATCTAGGAACCTGCTCTGATACCAATTGAAAGTCCTAGAGGTGTGTTATCAGTATATTATATCTAGGGGGGGGGGGGTGAATAGATTTTAACAAATATTACCCAATTTTCGCATGCAAGTCAATTTTACGAAAATGCCCCTAACTAGTCAAAATAATATATCAAGTGTAATATGTGCAGAATTTAAATAACACAAGATATATACGTGGAAACCCAACCACTGGGAAAAAAACCACGGGCTATATAGTGCACCAAACTCGGAACTCGAAATCACTAATTGAAATGAAGTTTACAACATATGTAGACCTCGTCTAACACTCCGGTCTATAACCCCTCACTTCTACCCTGCGGGCCTTTATTAGCAACCCTATTCCAATTTGCTTGAGGCCTAAGCACTCTTAGCCCCAAGACTTACTTCTCAATGAAGAGAAACAACCTAAGTGAATCTGTATGAATATTCAAAATGCAAATTAGAGCTAGGTTACTCTATATGCTTATCTAGGATAATGATTTTGCAATTAAAACAATCCTAGATATAAATGGCTAGATGACATGTCAAATAACTTAGCTAGTCAAGATTAATCAAAAACCTAATTAGCTATCACAATACAACACCCAATCATTTTCATCACAAATAATCTCTAACTTGTATCTAGCCTATAATCAAAAGCATACAAGTAATTAAAGAGATGTATTAATATGAAAAACACTAAAGTAATATGAAATTAGTGAAGAACATACCAAATAAGATGTGATGATTCAAAACCATGCATGGATCAATTCTATGAAGGCATAGAAGATCAAATATGAACTTTGATGCACAAGGGATTTGATTTGAGTGGTTAAAGGTGAGTTCTTTGTAATTTTCTTCTCTTGAAAAATGTTCTAAGTATGAAATCAGAAAATTAACTCACTTAATTGACCTAAAGTCAAAGTGGCATACATATAGGGTGTCAAAACAAAGTGTGGTCGTTTTGAATAAGTTACACCTATTTTTGCCTTGGGCGCTGTACGTAGAGTGCCCCTTGTACAGCGCCTGTACAGCGCCCGTACAGCGCCCCTACTCTGTTCTCTCGGGAAAATAGAGGGGTGCTGTACGAACAGCGCTTTGTACAGTGCCTTCCAAAATTGCATCAGACCTGATGCATTTAAAAATGCATTTTCGACCAGGTCAGGTTGGGCGCTGTACGAACAGCGCTTCCAACAGTGCTTTGTACAGCGCCTGACACTAAGTATGAAATCTCAAGAACATGCATGGCATGGCATTGGTCATACAAGATGCAATCATGTAAAGCATGCAAGAAGAGATGTTAATGAACATTAATGAGCACATAATAACAACACATACACAACATACAAGAGAATGAATTATGCATGAGATGTGAATGTGTGTGTGCAACTAATCTCTTCAAAGCAAGTTAAGCACAAAGAAGTTTACCTTTGGTGCTTATCAACCTTGAGGACATGAGAGGGTCTTGAGCTTGAATAACAATCACTTAAGCTACCCTTACAAACAATCTCCAACACGTGGTTTGTCCACGAAATAAGCCAATCAAGATATGGGAATCCTTACAAGGAGAGAGAAGAATTCCGGGCCAATCAGGTGAGGCCACATCACCCCTAGCCGTGGACTCGAAAAGTAGCATAGCTACATCATTTGGACTCGAAATTAAATGAATGAGTAACCAAAACGACCGAAACTCAATAAGGAATCATAATAGATCATATTCAAGTCCAAATACAAAAATACGGAAACATACAATCATAAAGACACACATATGCTAGTTTCCGGACATAGTCCTAGAAAATGCAATAAACAAAGTTTTACCAATATAGTATGAATGCATGAGCATATTTTGTCATGTGTGTGAAAGTGATACATAATTGATGTTTAATCATGAAGGAACACACAAGAATGCCATGTGTGTGTGTGTGTGCCTAGCCTTGTAAGAGATATGAGGTCCTTTATTACCTTTGTTGAACAATGATGCACAAATCTCTTAAATGCTGGCTTCTTGAATGAATTGTGGTTGAGATATCATTCGTCTTCTTAATTCTTCAAAGTACGAACCACTAAACATTACAAGAGAAACACGTTTTGATATGGAATTAATGCCAACACAAACTATAAACCTAACAAGTTTGTTGCTACAACTCGTAGGCTCTTGGGTGAAAAGAATGCTCTTGCCAAGAAGCTTTGTGAAGTTGAGGGTATTGCGCTTGAAAAGGATAGGATCATCTCTAATTTGTCCTTAGGAAGCTCAAGTGACGCGGTAGTTGAGGAGAAGCTCATAGAAGCATCATTTCCTACAAGCGAAGTCATTGTTGAAGAAAAAATTCCTAAGAAGAGACATTCCAAGAAGAAGAACAAGTTGAAGAATAAGGTACCCCTTGAAACTCCCATTTGTGCTTCTCCAACTTCGGAAGGTAAAATCTCTCCTTTTGTTCCCATATGTCATTTTTGCAATACCATAGGCCATATCAAGCCCAAGTGCTATAAATTTATTGAATATTGCAACATAGAAAATGCATCTAGGAATAGAGAGATTGGACCTCATCTTATGCATGCTAAAGCTTTTGAATATGGAAACCATGATAACCTCTCAAAACATGTTAAGAATGTCCGGAAGGTGAAGAATGCATATCCTTCAAAATTTGACAATGCATGTGTTGCTAACAATGTTGAGAAAAAGAGTATTAATGATATTATTGTGAATCAAGTTGTGGAAGAACTTTACTCTAGGTTCAACATTGTTGTCAAAGAGAATCTTGATGATGTTCGTGTATGTCCACCCAAGACAAAATTTGTCAAGGGTGAGTGCTCTTACCATTAGTGTAAGTTGCACATGTGAGTTAGCTTTAAGACTAGTGTTGTTGTTAAGAAGCTTAGCTTGTTTGCTTTATATCTTTACAACTTGACATGAACTTAGCTATCTCACATTGATTGTTATGATTGTAAAATTTGTTGATTAACTTTTGAGAAGTTTTTTTTTGGAATCTATATGGTGACATTAATGTTAAAGGCTTTTAGAGAAAGTCATTTTTTTGGTTGTTTGAGTTGGATTACATTGTCTTTAGTCTCTTGGAATCGACACACCTATAACTTGTAGTCATTAAGACTTACAAGCCAAGAGGACTCAGAAAAAGGGTGAAGGCATTGTATTTAATGAAAATAGCTTGCGAAGGTATCTCTATATCATATTGCTTGCTTACTTGATTTTTCATCTATCAACTCATTGTTTGTATCACATCCATGAAGCATGTCATAATTGAGAACTAGTATAGTGTTTATATGGTCCTCTTTGACATTTGCTAGTTTAAGATCTTTTGGTGATAAGTGTTCACATTGATCTTATTCATGATGTGTGTTGTTTCTTGTATGATTGTTGAGTGGCTAATTTTTGAATAATGTGAGCTTCATATTCTTTGATAGCTACTCTCTTGAGAAGTAGAGATCTTAAGTAAGTCTCTTTACTTGCTTCTTGATCATATGCTTTTAAGCCTTAAATTTTGGTTTAAAAAATGCACTTTGCTTCTGTTGTATGTCTTGTTAAGTATGTTGAGCTTGATTGATGTTAGCTTTGGATACACCTTGAAGTCCTAAGGACTAGTACATTTAAAAATGACCAATGGTTGGTATCCATTTGCTTCGGCAACATAGAACTCAATGAGCACCCTCATAGAAAGGGCTACACACCTTGGTTGTGCAGTCGCCCAATGTAGGAAAGGGCTACGCCATTGTGATGAGTGAAAGCCGCCATGAGAAGTATATATTTTTTGTTAGAAAAATCAAAGAAGTGTTGAATTGAATTATAAAAAAAAATCATTTGATTCAAGCCTAAATAAAAAAAAAAAAGGCTTATGGAGTATAGTTGAATAATCAAATGAGCTCGGGTTGACAAATAGAAATGGGTTGACGAGCCACATGCACACACACGCTCACATGTTGAAATCTATTCTCTTTATAAGAAAAATTTCGGATGATAACCGGTTTGACCTTTTTATGGAAAGGCCTAAGATGAATAGATGTTGAAATTGTTTGCATGTTTGATTATCAAACTACTTCTTTTCATATACTTAAAGCAAAATCTTCACACACTCACTTTTGCTTATTTAGTATTTTGATACTTTAGCGATTTTTGAAGACATATGAGAGTGATTGAAAATCTTGATGTAACTCTCTTGGATATATGAAGCTTATTTGCAAATATAATAAAATTGCTTGTGATGTGATTGTGTGGTGATTTTTGTGAACATTTGTCTATCTTGATTTTAGATTAGGCACTTGTCAAGGGGGAGCATAATATGCTAAATTTTTGTTCTCTTTTATGACATGTTCACATGTTCTTCAAGGTTGTTGTTTGTTGGCATTATTCTTATTTTTGATAAATCATGGAGATGCTATGATAAATTCTTATATGCATGATGATTTGTTGAATATAATGTTTTGCCTTTGTATATGTTTATTGGTTACTAATTTGTTTCTATGTTTCCTCTCACTTTTTGTTTTTAGTGTTTTTGTGTTACAAGATCATGGGTAAGGTGAAGAAGGTTGGTGGTAACGTTTCTTCTATTCCCGTTGACAAGTCTAAACCTTCATTTTCTACCAAGGTTTCCAAAGCCAACAATGTGAAGGATTTGGGAATATTTGGTTGCAAGAAGATCATTCAAGAAAGAGGTATAGATTTGAACTCTTGTGATGGTTCTTATGTTTATAAGGTGCTTATGGATAGAAATTGGGGTTCTTGGATTGACATGTTAGGAGTTTCTAATGAAACCATGGTTATAGAATTTTATCATGTTTACAAAGAAAGTTCTACCGTGACTAGTGCCATTTTGAACATAAGGAAAGTTGTTTTTAGAGTTTGTGCTAGGAAGTTGAATGAATTTCTAGACTTGCCCTATGATATTGAGTCGGATTTCCTTAATGTTGATATCTTGGAAAACCTTGATTTAATGGGTAAAACTCTTTGTGATGATGTTAATTTTATGTGGGGGAAACGTGCTTTTATTAGACAAGGCGAGCTAACCAAAGTGAGTGTTTTTTGGCATTTATTTGTTTGCTCCAATCTTGTTGTTTCTACTAATGCTTCCGAGCTTAATAGAGATAAAATCAAGATTGTGTATGCCTTGGTGACTAACAAACCTATAAATCTTGGTGAATTGCTTGTGGAACAAATTGAGATTGCGGCTTGCACAAGTCGATTGGATAAGAAATTAGCTTTTCCGGGATTTATTACTCAAATGTGCTTAGCTAAAGGAGTGAAGACTCTTGATGATGATGTGATACTTCCTCCCTTGGAAAAGTTAAGTGAGAAACGTGTGACAAGCATGTCATACAAGGAAAAAGGAAAGTCTTGTGATACTTTTAGGCTATTTAGTGAATCTTTTGATTCTAGCCATATTCCTTGCTCACCTACACTTCCAAGTTGGGCTATGCAATTGAAGATTGAGGTTGAAGAGTCACGAAGATTGATTGAGGCGTCACAAAGGAAGATTGAAGATCTTAGTGCCAAAATTGTTGTACAAGATGAGATGATCAAGAATTGGAAGGAAAAGCAACTACAACAAAGCACTATGCGAGATCATCAAACCGTAATACTTTCTTTGGTGGCACAAGTGGCTAGAGAGTTCCTTGAGGTATATTTTCTTACTCTTTCCCTTTGGCTTCATATCATGTCAAAAAGGGGGAGAAATATGAGAGATGTGGGAGATATCTAGCATGCTTAGTCTCATTTTTTTTTTTTTGTTTTTTTTTTGTTTTAGTATATTTGGTATCAAGTTTGAACTTTATGGCATGTAATATTTTTTGTTGAATCTTGGCTAAGAATGCTTTGTTGGATAGTATGTATTAAGGGGGAGCATACATGATCTATTTGAGCTTAAATGTTTTTATTTTCTTGCCTAAGGTTGTATATTGCCATATGTGTTGTCTCTTGGATATTCTTATGCTTTTAAGTTTATTTTAGATGATATCAAGAGAAGACCAAGATGAAGTTCAAGACTTGTTGTTTTAATTTGTGTCTATATGTGTAACTCATTGTACTCATTGTGACCAAATTTTCTTTGTAATTGTTTTAGTATAAGTTTAGGGGTTTTGACATGGAATTTGCCAAAGGGGGAGATTGTTAGGTTTATAATTTGTGTTGGCATGTATTCTGTAAGTGCCTCACTTTTGATTGGCGTATTTCGTTGGCAAAATCACAATGGGGTTCTATATGTAAGGGTAGCTTAGAATGGAAGAAAACCTCATTGTGTGATCAAGAGCTTCAAGGAAGGTAGATTTCTTGACTTACTCTATTTTGAAGAGATGTAGTTGCACACACTCACATTTTTGCATGTTTTGATGATAGCATTCTTATATTCCCAAAGCCTTGCCATGCATTAGTCTTAGGAGTACTTTTGTTGCAAAGGGCGCTGTTCAAAGCACCCTACAAGGCGCTGTACGAACAGCACCCCCTTCTAACCTGATGGAATGGGTCATTTTTTTGCATCAGACCTGATGCATTTTTGTGTAGGCGCTGTACGAAAGCGCTGTACGTACAGCGCCCCACCTTGGCCGAGCAAGATCAGAATCTTGGCACTGTTCAGGCGCTGTTCAAGAGCGCTCTTTTGAACAGCGCCCATATAGATAACCGTTCATATTCTTCTTTAGGCGCTGTTCAGGTCGCCCTACGTACAGCGACCTGTACAGCGCCCAAGGCATTTCCAGGCCACTTTTCCAAAACGATGTCACTTCACTTGGATCCCATTTATATATGTCTTGACAGCCTTGGCTCGTTTTTTACACCAAAAATTACACATTTGAGAGCCTCTTGAGCATCTTCCACTTCAAGGTATCAAGACTTCATCTTTAAGCTTCAAAATCACAAAAACCCTTCATCTTGCATCTTTCATTCATCATCTAGTATGATTCTAGGTTGATTTCATTTAGGGTTTTTAGTTTTGCTCACATAACTTGTATCTAGAACATCATTCTCATATCTATATGTTCTTGCTTTACAAGATAGCGTTTTTATCACTTGAATTGATTCAAGATTGCATCTTTATGACTTGACTTAGCTTCAAGATTGGTTTATTGTGGTTTGTGAGTTGTTTTGTGATAGATAATGCATATAGGTCTTTGGTTGCTTATTTGGTGTTGTTTTATGCATGTCATCTAGTAATATGATATCTAGGGATGTTTAACATGTTCATCCATGCCTAGATAAGTTTAAATGTCTAACCTTGCATTTTTAGCATCTTGAGTATTTCACATATTCACCTTAGGTTGTGTTATCTCTTCACTTTAGAGACAAGTCTTGTATTTACCTCTTAGGTAGTTTGCAAGCAAGGAACTAGAGTCACTATTAAGGCCCGCGGGTAGCAAAGACGGATTAGTAAATTTAGGTGTGATGTGGTCAACCTAATTTGTAATCGTATTTGCAAATAGTGGATTCGAGGTTCTCGTGTGGCGCACATAACAGCCCGTGGTTTTTTCCCGTGTGGGTTTCCACGTAAATATTGTGTGTCCTTTAATTTCCGCACTTGTTTGCTTGCTTTTGTATATTGACTAGATTGGGGCATTTTCGTAATTTGGACTAATCTCAAAAAATTGGGTAAAAAATGTTTAAAATCTATTCACCCCCTCTAGATTAATTTAGGACACGTTTATATTTATTTTCAATTGGTATCAGAGCGGGTTCCTTAACATAATTAGGAGATCCCTTGCTCTTGTTAGAGTCTCTTGCATTTGTTTGCATTGTTGTGTGTGCTTAGCTTATTTGTGTGCATTCATTTCATTCAAACCCAAACACAATGAGTGGAAATGGAATGGGAGGTGAGGGTGCCTCTAGCACAAGACCCCCCTTGCTCACCGGGGTCAATTACGCCTCATGGAAGGGTAAAATGGAAGCTTATGTGAGTCAAATTCATGACCGGGCATGGATGGCGATTGAAGATGGATACACTCCACCTATGATGACTCCTACGGGAGGTGGAGAGGAAGTCCTCAAGCCGAAGGCACAATGGACTCCACAAGAATTTGAGGCTTCAAAATGGAACAACAAAGCCATGCATGCAATCCTATGTGCCATGGATGACAACCAATACAAGCTCATTCAAACTACAAGGATAGCAAAGGAAGCTTGGGACATATTAGAGACGGCTCATGAAGGAACCGATGTGGTTAAGGATTCCAAGCTCCAAGTTCTTCAAACACAATTTGAGACCATAAGGATGGAGGATGATGAGTGCTTCAATGACTTCCAAGTGAGGCTCATGGATATAGTGAACCAAAGTCACCAACTTGGTGATCCCTACTCAGATAGAAGAATCAAGCAAAAGATCATGAGGTCACTTCCCGAGAGGTTTGAATCCAAAGTGACGGCATTGGAGGAAAATAGTGACTACTCAAGAATGAAGCCAAGTGAAGTTATTGGAAGGCTCTTGGCCTATGAGTCTAGGAAAGGTCCTACAACTACACCTCCAAAGAAGCAAAAGAGTCTTGCCTTGAAGAGTGTCAAGGTTGAGAAGGATGAAGAAGACTCGGATGAAGAAATTGCTTTGATGGCAAAGAAGTTCAAGCAATTTATGAGATTTGAGAAGAGAGGGTTTGGCTCCAAGGGAAAGTTTATAAAGAAGAAGGCTCCTTTCAAGAAAGTGGAGCAAGCTCAAGAGAAGGACCACAAGAAGGGTGTCCAATGCTATGAGTGTAGTGGGTTTGGACACATTGCTCCGGAGTGTGCTAATTTGAAAAAGAAGAAAGGAAGAGCCATGGCGGTTACTTGGAGTGATAGTGATGACCTAGAAGATGAAGACAAGTCTTCGGATGATGAGGAAGACCAAGTTGCCAACTTCATTGCTTTTTCATCCTCTCACAATAGCAATGAAGTTATGAGTGATAAAGAAGAGGAAGAGGAAGAGGAAGAGGACAAGCAAGAAGAAGTAGATGAAAATGACTCAAATGGTGGGAGTAACTCCTTAACATCAAATTTTGAGTTTGATGAAGAGATGGACTATGATGACTTCATGAGATTCTTTGAGAACTCAAGATTGAAAAAGAAAAATGAGATACAAAAGTTGAAAGGGGGGAAGCTTGAGTTGACATCCAAAGTGACTCATTTGAGCAAGGAAATGAGTAAGGCAAAAGAGATAGAAGAAGGGTTGAAGATGGAGTTAGTCTTGGTTAAGAAAAGTGAACAAAGCTTGAGGAAAGAGCTCATGGAAGCAAAAGAGTTGATTGCTAAGATAACTTCCGGAACCGAGAAGCTTGACAAGATGCTATCTTGTGGGAAGAGTCCTAGTGACAAGAAGGGGTTAGGATATGTGGAAGAAATGGAAGCCACATCCTTGAAGAAGACAACTTTTGTCAAGAGCAAGGAGGTTGATAATGCTCAAACCTCTCAACAATCAACCAAGTGGGTTGAAGTTGGTGAATCCTCCAAGCAAGCACAAGCAAGGATTCTGAATCCTCCAAGCAAGCACAAGCAAGGATTCCAACAAGAGCTCCACCACAAGCTAGAGCTCCACAACCAAGACCTCCTCAACCTAGAGCTCCACAACCAAGACCTCCTCAACCAAGACCCCCACAACCTAGACCTCCACAACAAAGGATCCCACAAGCTCAACATGGGATCTTTCATACTCAACCTAGAAGACATGCCAACTTGGCTCAACCACAAAGGAGAGAGTTGCCTCAACATCCAATAGCAACTCAAAATAGAAGGAGGCCACAAATGTTTGCTCAAGGCTATGGTATGAATTCCTACTTTACTCCTACTTGCCATTTTTGTGGAATTGAAGGCCATATTAGGCCTAATTGCCTTAAGTATATTAAATTGTGTAGAAGAGAAAGTATGATTGAGAAAAATATGCTTAGAAGAGCCACAATGCATGCACCTAGGAATTTTAGAGCTGATGGACCAATGGCTCCTAGGAATGACCATGTTTCACCTAGGATGAGTAGACATGATGACTATTATTGCTATGTGGCCTAAGTTGCCTTAAAAGCAAATGCCTCTAACACTTGGTACCTTGATAGTGGGTGTTCTAGGCACATGACCGGAAACAAGAGTTTCTTTGAATCTCTTGTGATGGAGGATGGTGGGTATGTCACCTTTGGTGATGGATCTAAGAAAAAAGTCATAGGGGAAGGTAATATATCTATTCCCGGTTTACCCTCCTTGCCCAATGCTCTTTATGTTGATGGCTTGCAAGCCAATCTCATTAGTATATCACACTTAAGTGATGAAGGGCTTTCGGTTATGTTTGGAAAAGTTGATTGCTCTATTCTTAAGGAAAATGGGCAAGTTTTGTTGAAAGGCAAGAGATCAAGTGACAATTGTTATTGTCTTGAGTCTAATCTCATCTCTTGTAACTTGTCTACTAGTGAGCAAATTGAGGTGTGGCACCAAAGACTTGGCCATATGAATTATAGGGACTTGAAAGTCCTTGATAGGTTGAATGTTGTTAGGGGCCTTCCCAAGTTTGGGAAAAAGGTTGAGGGAGTTTGTGGACCTTGTCAACAAGGAAAGCAAACTAAAAGCGTGCACAAGAAAGGCAAATACCTCTCCACCAAAGAGCCATTGGAGCTCATCCATATGGACCTTATGGGTCCCATTCAAACCGAAAGTTTAGGTGGTAGAAGGTACATTCTTGTTGTTGTTGATGACTTCTCTAGGTTTACTTGGACTTACTTCCCTAGAGAAAAGTCCGAAGCCTTTGAGAAATTCAAAATGCTTTGTGTCAAAATTCAAAATGAGAAAACTTCTCACATTAAAAGCATTAAGAAAATTAGAAGTGATCATGGGAAAGAATTTGAAAATGCTAAGTTTGAAAACTTTTGCAATAGGCAATAGCTTAGGCATTTCCCATGAATTTTCGGCACCTAGGACTCCTCAACAAAATGGTGTTGTTGAGAGGAAGAATAGAGTCCTCCAAGAGATGGCTCGTGTGATGTTGCTTAGCAACAAAGTCCCTAGAAATCTTTGGGCCGAAGCCATCAATACGGCTTGCTACATAGGGAATAGAGTTTTCCTTAGGCCCGGGACTAAACAAACATCCTATGAGTTATGGAAGGTTAGAAAACCCAATGTGAGCTACTTCCACATCTTTGGGAGTAAGTGCTATATACTAAATAACCGGGATCAACTTGGCAAGTTTGATGCCAAGAGTGATGAGGGTATTTTCATTGGGTATATACTTAATAGCAAGGCCTATAGAGTTTTTAATCTAAAGACTCAAAGTGTTATGGAATCATCAAATGTTGTCTTTGATGATTGTAGGCCCAAACATGATGACCATGAGGAGGATGTTTGTGAGGTGAATGACCTTCCTTTGAAGGAAAGTGGTGAGACTTCAAGTGGTGTGAAGTCAAACCAAGATGAAGAGGATGATTTGCCTCTTAATAGAGTTCCTCCTTTGGACTCTAATGAACCCGCTCCTTGGGTTAGAAAGCTCCATGATAAGGATGATATCATTGGAGATGATAGAGAGGGCGTTAGGACTAGGCGTCAAATAGCTAATCAAATTAGCTACACTTGTTATACCTCTCAAATAGAACCCAAAAAGGTTGATGAAGCCTTGGAAGATGAGTTTTGGGTTCTTGCCATGCAAGAAGAGCTAAACTAATTTGAGAGAAATGAGGTTTGGACTCTTGTTCCTAGACTTAGAAACACTAATGTCATAGGCACTAAATGGGTGTTTAGGAACAAATCCGATGAGGATGGCAACATTGTGCGAAACAAGGCAAGGTTTGTTGCACAAGGGTACTCTCAAATTGAGGGTATTGACTTTGAGGAGACTTTTGCTCCCGTTGCCCGCCTTGAGTCCATAAGGCTTCTCTTATCCATTTCTTGTGTGTACAAGTTCAAGTTACATCAAATGGATCTCAAGAGTGCCTTCCTCAATGGCTTATTGCATGAGGAAGTGTTTGTTGAACAACCCAAGGGGTTTGTGGATCCACACCACCCCTCTCATGTCTATCGCCTCAAGAAGGCTCTATATGGGTTGAAATAAGCACCGAGTGTTAGGATTATGCTCAATAGCAAGAGTGTAATGTTGTAATTAACAATCTTTTTCATATTAATAAAGTGATTTCTGGTTTAACAAATCGTATAGCATTTATAGTTTAATATTATAATTGTCAAAGTAAATAATCATAAGGTCTAAAGACTATGGGAAAAGAAGAATTGTTCGTACATCTGGATATGTATGTGGTAGACACAATTCTTTAGTTAGTCTTGAATAATGTTCACAACTTAAGTTAAAGGTTGGGCACCTTTATCTTGTTAAAGTTGTAGAATTCTTTTGCTAGCATTTGAGTGGGATCAAATGAGATATGATGGGTCTAAAATCATCGGAGTGTCTTCGAGCAAAAGGATCTAGTGCACTGGGTGCATTGAACTGGATCACAATGAAATACTTTATCTATAACCGTCAGTAGATAAAAGTCTTTTCATTATCAGGACAATCGGAGAGTCTATCTCAATCCTGAGATAAATGATGGACTTATGGTTGCAAGTGATATCATTTGAGTTATCAATGAGTACGATTATATCGCATAGTCTATCCTCGATAGTTTGGTGATATTCATTTGTTAATCGATAGAGGACTTCATTTATAGATATGAACATCGTGGCTCCATTTAATTAAATGAGAGTATAATATCATCATATGGATGTTTTGAGGTAATTGGATATTAAATCTCAACGCTGAGTTTTCGATAGTGTCTATTGAAAACATGGCTTCTGGACAAGTCAAAATATCCAAGTTCAAAACGTGGTCATATGAGTAAATATGGTAACTTGGAGAGTTATAGGCGGTCTATGAACTCTTGGCGATTACTGATATTAATCACGAGGATACACTATCTCCAATATGATTGTCTAGGGTATGAATGAGGAGCATCTTCCTTTTCTATCTTTATTTAAGAGTTCAGTTTTAGCTCTTTAGTGGAATGAGTTAAAATTAATGGATCAGACCTAAGTGAATCATTTGTTGATTGTGATTAGGTTATGTCTATTGAAGCTTAAATTTAGATGGCCCGCCAAGATCCCCAATCCACACGGACTTGCATGGATCAGTTGATATATTCTACCGGACCAATTTAAGGGTCCATCTAGAATTGCATTTAATATATTAAGAATATAATTTGCACATTATTTTAGTAATGGGCTGCTCAATTATATTAATATATTAATGAAAGACATGTGGGCTTGTTTCTTTTAGTAAGAATGGGTCTGGTTCACATGTGGGCTTTTTATTTAAAGTCCAATGGATTAAATGAAATAAAAAAATAATATTAGGCCCAATTTTATTCAAGTGGGGCGGCAAGGTTAAAGTTTTAACCTAATATACTATTTTGTTTCATTTGTTTTAATTAAATAAGAATTAATTAATTTATTAATTAATTGTTTAATTAAAGAAACAAATCTTTCCTAAAAGTAAAAGACTTGTTTGATAAGGAAATAAATAATTAATTTTATTTATTTAATCAAATAAGGAGTCTTTTTATTTATTCAAAATAAAAGAATAAAAGATCAATGAGTTGGATTAGGGTTTGAAGTCTTAAATGACATGTGTATTTGGGTGCAACACAACTCCTCTTTTGTAGAGGAAAATTGCGGCAACCCTAGGAGAAACAAATGAAGAATTTGGCCACCCTAAAGAAAAGAAGAACGAAAATTTGGCCACATATATAAGTGCTCTTATAGATTTCGGCCAACAAATTGCTTGGTGCTTGAGATTCTTTTTTTTTCTTCTTCTTCTTCATTCATAGAGAGCTTTTTATTCTACTAAGACAAAAAGGAGTGTTAGATTATTCTTTGATAGTATACTATTTGCTTAATCATCAATAAGCTTGTGTATACGATATCGATCTAGGTTCACGCGAGTTTCGATCATTAGATTGAGAACTCAAAAGTGACCGGAATAATCTTAGTCATTCTTTTGATTGTTTTGTGACTAACAAAGAAAAGAAAAGTTTTGTTTTGTCCATTCACAGGTTTGCAATTCAAAGAAAAGGGAGACCACGCTCCTAGGTGATCTACGTTCGTGTTAGGATTGAAGATCTTGCGGATTACCATCGACGTAAGTCAATCGGATCACGCGACAAAAGGTATTCTACTTTTTGTTATTATATATGTATGTTTAATTAATTAAAGGGTTTAAGGTTCATAAAGGAAAAATTTTTAAAAGTCACTAAATCTTATTTTTAGTATCGCTTCCGCTGCGTGTACTACTTTTGGTATTTTTCCCTACACCGAGGGCTTGGTATGAGCGCCTCACTCTTTATCTTGTTGACAATGGCTACTCTAGAGGTAGTGTTGACAAGACCTTGTTCATCAAGTGCACTAAAGATGAGCTATTCATAGCTCAAATTTATGTTGATGACATTGTATTTGGTTCCACCAACCAATCCAAAGTTAGACAATTTGTTGATGTCATGTCTCATGAGTTTGAAATGAGCATGGTTGGTGAACTAAATTATTTCCTAGGCTTGCAAATCAAGCAAATGCATGATGGGATCTTCATATCCCAAGCTAAGTATGCTAAGGGCCTAGTGAAAAAGTTTGGCCTTGAGAATGCCAAACATTGTGACACACCCATGAGCACCACCTTGAAACTTAGCAAAGATGCTAGTGGAAAGGACGTGGAACAAAGTCTATATCGTGGCATGATAGGTAGCTTGCTTTACTTGACCGCAAGTAGGCCCGATATTTGTTTTAGTGTGGGTGTTTGTGCTAGGTACCAAGCTAATCCCAAAGAGTCTCACCTTGTGGCGGTGAAGAGGATCATTCGATTTGTGAATGGTACCTCAAATCATGGGATATGGTACTCCTTTGACACTAATCCAAGTCTTGTTGGATTTAGTGATGCCAATTGGGCGGGAAATTGTGATGATAGGAAGAGCACATCGGACGGTTGCTTCTTCCTTGGGAACAATTTGGTCTCTTGGTTTTGCAAGAAGCAAAACTCAATTTCCCTATCCACGGCGGAGGCGGAATATATTGCCGCCGGTAGTGCTTGTACTCAATTGATGTGGATGAAACAAATGCTAGCCGATTATGGCTTGGAGCAAGGTACTCTTACTTTATTTTGTGATAATATGAGTGCCATTAACATTTCTAAGAATCCCGTCCAACATTCTAGGACAAAGCACATTGACATAAGACACCATTTCATAAGAGAGCTAGTTGAGAGCAAAACCATTGCATTGGAACATGTGGGAACAAATGACCAACTAGCGGATTTGTTTACAAAGCCCTTAGACACCATTAGATTTGGGAACCTTAGCAAGTCTATTGGGATTTGTCAATTGGGTTGATTTGGTGTGTCTTGACCCCATATGGGGAGCTCAAGCAAAGAGAGCAAAGTTGCATGATCATGCATTATGCCAAATTGATACATTTTATGCCTCTTAGTTAATTGCTTGAGATGATTGGTTGTGCATACTTATATGTATTTTTCTTAATAAGTGTGCTACATTGCCTTGCTTGCAATCCATGTCGTATTTATGCTCAAACATTCATTTTTGGAATAGGAGATGTACTTTGGAAGTACTTTTTGAATGACCTTTAATTGATCTCCTTGACATGATGATTCCTTTTTAAATGACATGCTTAAGTTGAAAAGTATGAGATGGAAATGTGAAATGCTTGATTGCAAATGTTAAATGCAAATATGTGTGCAAAAGCAATTTTGAGACTCAAATCAATAAGTCTCTCTTTCTTTATTTGTAGAACAAGGCTACTATCATACGGGTATCTCACCTGGAAAAATCAAATAGGGTGCAAAGTCGCTCATGTCTTGTTTTGCCTATAAAGTTGGATATAGTTGCTATTTATTTTGAAATGCTAAAAATTCTATATCCTTGATTTTTCCATGACAAAGAGTGAAATTGGTTTGAATTCTATTGGAAACCTTTGTTGTTTGCTTTGCCAAATACCATTGTTTTTGATCTTAAATGCAACATGTCTTGCATGCAAAGCATCCTTGTCACACATTTTTCTTAAAATAAAACTCCTTGAATCTCTCTTACTTGATTGAGGTGCATCAAATTGCCTATATGTTTGCATATATGTTCGTGCTACAAGCTCTCCTTGCTAATGCTTACCCATTAGGGGAGACTCCCTTTGCCTATCTCATGACAAAAAGGGGGAGTAAGGTTTGGGGAGAATTTGTGCTTCTAGGCATTGCATTTAGGGGGAGTTGAGAGTGATTAACCCATGTTGGGAGATGATGGTATTGAGGGGGAGTTGCATTGCATTACATTGCTTGTTTGATTCCTTTTGAAATGACATTTCGTTTGTTATTAGCATCTCTCACACACTTGTTCTTGGAAGGTATTTTTCTTGTTGATTGTGTGTAGGTTGGTTTTTTTCTACAAGCTTGGAATTGACTTGAAGATGTTCAAGACTTAGGCTAGGAGTTTAATTGTAATGTAGAAAATTTTTGTTGACCAATCTTTTGTTTTGTGAGGTTGCTATGTGAGTGGTGATTTTGTCACGAAATAGCCAAAGGGGGAGATTGTAAGTGCCTCAATATTGATTGGCATATTTCGTTGGCAAAATCACAATGGGGTTCTATATGTAAGGGTAGCTTAGAATGGAAGAAAACCTCATTGTGTGATCAAGAGCTTCAAGGAAGGTAGATTTCTTGACTTACTCTATTTTGAAGAGATGTAGTTGCACACACTCACATTTTTGCATGTTTTGATGATTGCATTCTTGTATTCCCAAAGCCTTGCCATGCATTAGTCTTAGGAGTACTTTTGTTGCAAAGGGCGCTGTTCAAAGCGCCCTACAAGGCGCTGTACGAACAGCGCCCCCTTCTGACTTGATGGAATGGGTCATTTTTTTGCATCAGACTTGATGCATTTTTGTGTAGGCGCTGTACGAGCGCTGTACGTACAGCGCCCCTCCTTGGCCGAGCAAGATCAGAATCTTGGCGCTGTTCAAGAGCGCTCTTCTGAACAGCGCCCATATAGATGACCGTTCATATTCTTCTTTAGGCGCTGTTCAGGTCGCCCTACGTACAGCGACCTGTACAGCGCCTAAGGCATTTCCAGGCCACTTTTCCAAAACGATGTCACTTCACTTGGATCCCATTTATATATGTCTTGACAGCCTTGGCTCGTTTTTTACACCAAAAATTACACATTTGAGAGCCTCTTGAGCATCTTCCACTTCAAGGTATCAAGACTTCATCTTTAAGCTTCAAAATCACAAAAACCCTTCATCTTGCATCTTTCATTCATCATCTAGTATGATTCTAGGTTGATTTCATTTAGGGTTTTTAGTTTTGCTCACATGACTTGTATCTAGAACATCATTCTCATATCTATATGTTCTTGCTTTACAAGATAGCGTTTTTATCACTTGAATTGATTCAAGATTGCATCTTTATGACTTGACTTAGCTTCAAGATTGGTTTATTGTGGTTTGTGAGTTGTTTTGTGATAGATAATGCATATAGGTCTTTGGTTGCTTATTTGGTGTTGTTTTATGCATGTCATCTAGTAATATGATATCTAGGTATGTTTAACATGTTCATCCATGCCTAGATAAGCTTAAATGTCTAACCTTGCATTTTTAGCATCTTGAGTATTTCACATATTCACCTTAGGTTGTGTTATCTCTTCACTTTAGATACAAGTCTTGTATTTACCTCTTAGGTAGTTTGCAAGCAAGGAACTAGAGTCACTATTAAAGGCCCGCGGGTAGCAAAGACGGATTAGTAAATTTAGGTGTGATGTGGTCAACCTAATTTGTAATCGTATTTGTAAATAGTGGATTCGAGGTTCTCGTGTGGCGCACATAACAGTCCGTGGTTTTTCCCCGTGTGGGTTTCCACGTAAATATTGTGTGTCCTTTAATTTCCGCACTTGTTTGCTTGCTTTTGTATATCGACTAGATTGGGGCGTTTTCGTAATTTGGACTAATCTCGAAAAATTAGGTAAAAAATGTTTAAAATCTATTCACCCCCCCTCTAGATTAATTTAGGACACGTTTATATTTATTTTCATATTCCATATCAAAACGTGTTTCTTTTGTAATGTTTAGTGGTCCATATGTTGAAGATTTATGAAGACGAAGAAAGTGTTGGCCACAATTCATGCAAAATGTCGGCGTCAAAGAGATATGTGCTTCATTGATCATCATAGGTAATATAAGACCTCATATCTCTTACAAGACTAGGCATAGACACACACATGGCATCCTTGTGTGTTCCTTCATGGTTAAACATCATTTATATATCACTTTCACACACTTGATAATATATGCTCATGCATTTATACTATCTTGACAAACTTTGCTTATTGCATGTTCTAAGACTATATCTTGGAAATAGCATATGTGTGTGTCTTTGTGTTTGTATGTTTCCGTATTTTTGTATTTGGACTTGAATATGCTCTATTATGATTCCATATTGAGTTCCGGTCGTTTCGGTTACTCATTCATTTAATTTCGAGTCCAATCGATGTAGCTACGCTACTTTTCGTTCTCATTCGTTGAATTAACTTCATCGTCGTTTTCCGAGATGATTTCTCAACCATTTTTCAAAGTTGTATAGTCGTCATCATGCGTGAGGGAGTCATTGTTCGTAATCCGAAAATGGATTCGAAATCAGAGTTCGGATGCCCAAGATACGGCTGAAGAACGTGAGGGAGCACGCGAGAGGAGTGAGTGGCCAAGAGGCCACGTGGCCCAAGCTGTCTGGGAACCGTGGGCCCCAAGGCTAGAGAGGCTCTCTGGCCCCGTGTGGCCCACGCACCCCCCACGGGCTGGGGTGATGTGGTCACTCTTGATTGGCCCATTTTTCTCTTCTCTCTCCTCCTTTTTATTTCCCTCCATTCCCTCCATTTCATTTTTAAGAAGAAAAGATTGTGTAATCCCGTCAAAATTTTTCTCCCAAATTTTCTCACCTTCCAAACACCATAAATTCTTCATACGAAGTCGGATTTGAGTGATTCAAGTTGGAGAACATTCGTAATCGAGTCCTCTACCTTTTCCAAGTGGTTTGGTGGCTGTTTGATCAAGTTTTCTGGTGGTTCCATACAGAAATCCGAACCGGCTTGTGAATCCAAGGTATTGGTCTTATCTTTGGGGTTTCTTTCTTTTTAACCTTCAATTTACTTGGGGTTTCTTCTTCTATATGTATGTTTATGTTTGTTGAATGCTATTGAGAAAGATAGCTTCATAATCTTTCTAATCAAAAATCTATTTAGAGACAAATGTGGACTAGTTTCTATGATTCTAGGTTTTTCACATGTTCGTGAGTTGTATTGTGATTATAATGACATCTTAGGTTGTTTGTGACTTGATTGAATCAATTTTGTGATATATGATCTTGAGATTTGATTTGATCCTTTGATTGATGAAATCTAGGATTATTGTTATGTGTATTAGAGCAATCTAGGATTTAATTGATTTATATCTTGAATCCTTGCTCTATATTTTTGTCTAGAATATTGATTGATTTAATCTCATGTATCTAGCATTTTATTGTATGTTGATAGCATATTGAACTTGTACTTCATGAATATATTTTGTTCAAGTGTTGTATGTGTGAATGAGACTTTGAGCTTATGTGTTTGGTGTTTACACATGTTTTAGGTTTTATTCTTGTATTTTGCATCTAGACTTTTATTACTTGTGATATCACATGTTTAGGTCTATTTGTACCATGGAATGTATTGATCACATGTTCTATGTTGAATTGGTTGTTTGCATCATTTGCATTCACATGATCACACTAGGAAGTCCTTGTAAAAGGCATGAAGTCTTGGTTAGAGTCGGGATGACTCGGATAGCCAAGCAAGAAGACTTGCCTAGAGTCGGGATGACTCGGATAGGTAAGCAAGAAGTCATGGCTAGAGTCGGGAGGACTCGGATAGTCATGCATGGGAGGCTCCCTAAAGGCATGAGTGCCTTGGATAGGGAGTTGACTATTATATTGGTAGGCCTAGGCGTATGATTAGACATAGACTCCAAAAGAGCAGGGTGTAGGGAAAAATACCAAAGAAGTGCACGCAGCGGAAGCGATACTAAAAATTAGATTTAGTGACTTTTAAAATTTTTTCCTTTATGAACCTTAAACCCTTTAATTAATTAAACATACATATACAATAACAAAAAGTATAATACCTTTTGTCGCGTGATCCGATTGACTTACGTCGATGGTAATCCGCAAGATCTTCAATCCTAGCACGAACGTGGATCACCTAGGAGCGTGGTCTCCCTTTTCTTTGAATTGCAAACCTGTGAATGGACAAAACAAACTTTTCTTTTCTTTGTTAGTCACAAAAACAATCAAAAGAATGACTAAGATTATTCCGGTCACTTTTGAGTTCTCAATCTAATGATCGAAACTCGCGTGAACCTAGATCGATATCGTATACACAAGCTTATTGATGAATAAGCAAATAGTATACTATCAAAGAATAATCTAACACTCCTTTTTGTTTTAGTAGAATAAAAAGCTTTCTATGAATTGAGAAGAAGAAGAAATTTGTATCATGAAACCATGTGTGGTGGCCGAACCCTATAGCAAGAATAATATAGGGTGGCCGAATTTTGCTTCCTTTCTCCTTTAGGGTTGCCGAAATCTATGTGGTTGTGAATTAGGGTTGGCCAAATTTCATCATGTCACTTATATAGGGTGACCGAAATTCAACCCTAATTCTTTTCAACTTTTTTTTTTTTTTTAGACTTCAAACCCTAATCTAACTCATAGATATTTTATTCTATTCTTTTATTGACTAAATCAAAAGACTTCTTATTTGATTAAATAAATAAAACTAATTATTTATTTCCTTATCAAACAAGTCTTTTACTTTTACTTTTAGGAAATATATTTCCTGATTAGAAAAGATTTGTTTCTTTAATTAAATAATTAATTAATAAATTAATTAATTCTTATTTAATTAAAAACAATGAAACAAAATAATATATTAGGTTAAACTAACCCTTGCCGCCCCACTTATAGTAAATGGGCCAAAATATTATTTTCTTATTTCATTTAATCCATTGGACTTTAAATAAAAAAGCCCACATGTGAACCAGACCCATTCTTACTAAAAGAAACAAGCCCACATGTCTTTCATTAATATATTAATATAATTGAGCAGCCCATTACTAAAATAATGTGCAAATTATATTCTTAATATATTAAATGCAATTCTAGATGGACCCTTAAATTGGTCCGGTAGAATATATCAAGTGATCCATGCAAGTCCGTGTGGATTGGGGATCTTGGCGGGCCATCTAAATTTAAGCTTCAATAGACATAACCTAATCACAATCAACAAATGATTCACTTAGGTCCGATCCATTAATTTTAACTCATTCCACTAAAGAGATAAAACTGAACTCTTAAATAAAGATAGAAAAGGAAGATGCTCCTCATTCATACCCTAGACAATCATATTGGAGATAGTATATCCTCGTGATTAATATCAGTAATCGCCAAGAGTTCATAGACCGCCTATAACTCTCCAAGTTACCATATTTACTCATATGACCACGTTTTGAACTTGGATATTTTGACTTGTCCAGAAGCCATGTTTTCAATAGACACTATCGAAAACTCAACGTTGAGATTTAATATCCAATTACCTCAAAACATCCATATGATGATATTATACTCTCATTTAATTAAATGGAGCCACGATGTCCATATCTATAAATGAAGTCCTCTATCGATTAACAAATGAATATCACCAAACTATCGAGGATAGACTATGCGATATAATCGTACTCATTGATAACTCAAATGATATCACTTGCAACCATAAGTCCATCATTTATCTCAGGATTAAGATAGACTCTCCGATTGTCCTGATAATGAAAAGATTTTTATCTACTGACGGTTATAGATAAAGTATTTCATTGTGATCCAGTTCAATGCACCCAGTGCACTAGATCCTTTTGCTCGAAGACACTCCGATGATTTTAGACTCATCATATCTCATTTGATCCCACTCAAATGCTAGCAAAAGCATTCTACAACTTTAACAAGATAAAGGTGCCCAACCTTTAACTTAAGTTGTGAACATTATTCAAGATTAACTAAAGAATTGTGTCTACCACATACATATCCAGATGTACGAACAATTCTTCTTTTCCCATAGTCTTTAGACCTTATGATTATTTACTTTGACAATTATAATATTAAACTATAAATGCTATACGATTTGTTAAACCAGAAATCACTTTATTAATATGAAAAAGATTGTTAATTACAACATTACACTCTTGCTATTGAGCATAATCCTAACACAGGGTACACGGGAGGTGTATGCACTCTTGAGGAATTTCTAATCTTCCATCAATGTTGGTTTTGTGTGTTGTCCAATATATGGTGGTTTCGCATCATTGAGGGATCTCATACTTTCCAATAGGGTTGGGTAGACTTAGACTCCACTAGGTTGGGTGAGCTAAAGATTGGTCACTAAGTGGATTCTCTATTTTTATCATCCAATATATATAGTACCCTCCTAATGGTTGTATTTCAACCCGTGGATGTTTCCTCCTTAGAGGTTTTACCACGTTAAAAAATCTCTTGTGTTAATTCTTTCTATCTCTATCTTTTATATTTTATTTGTGTATGTTATTATCTTGTTTCATATTATTCACTTGTGATATATAGTGAAGCAAGTATTTGTAAAATGTGATTTGTGGATTCATTCTTTTGATCATTTTTTTGTATATATGATTCTTTTGTATATTGTAATTTTTTGTATAGTGATGTTTGATCACTCATGTAACTCATTCAACATCTATTGAAATACAAGCTTCTTTTGTTGTTGTGTTTATTTGTTCTTATACCTCACACAGCTAGATGATATACTTAGACCTTGTTCTCATCATTATATTCTCATATTGTCTATGTATGTCTTTCTTAGTTTATTTTGTTGTGTGTAAGGCTACCTTGAGGGACAAACGAATGTTTGTTCAAGGGATTGAAAAAAGGTGTAAAAACCTATTCACCCCCCCCCCCCCCCCTCCCCTCTAGGTATGCCTTAAGCAATTTAACTACGTTTGTATACTTTCACACACCCTCCTTATATCGCTCCACCTGTGTTTATTGTAAATCTGACTTGAATCTCTTGTTTCCATTCTTCACACCTAACAGTTTTATTTTCCTCTAGTCAACATGCTTCCTTCCTCACGTAGTGTAAAGTGTTTGCTTCCATCCAACATCTCTTCCCAATCACCCTCCACCCGTGTTTTATTTTTGGTTCCTATTTAGATTGTTTGTTTTACCTTTGAATATTAAGTTAGGTTTCTTCGATTGGCCAGGTAATGGAGCATTTATTGTCGTTGGAAGATACCATGATTCCTATTTCTTCGAAAGGAAGAAGACCTCCGGGGAGGCCACGGTATAAAACTATGGCCAAAAAGTGTGTATTCAAGGCGAACCACTTTCTTGTTCAAGTGGCAAATAGAGACATCCATCAATATGATGTTCTATGGATGAGACATTGATATTTCTGATGAAAGCATTAGGTGACGACGTGGTCAATTACGTGGAGAAGGTTTGGAGCATCCAAAGCATTCCATTGATGTTAGTGTATCCGTAGAATTTGAGCAAATATGTTGGAGTATGAATATAGTTCACTATGAGCCACTAGTAATGAAAATAATGTATTCATCGTGTAAGGGTTATGTTCAGAAAGCTATTATATATTAATTTTTTTTCTTTTATTTTTCAAATTGGAATATACATGGTTGCACATTAAAAAAAATTACCATTGCACGTTATACCATTCAAATTATTTATTTTAATTTTTCATTCATACAATATATCCCATACAATATCCCATACTTAAAAGTTGGTGTTCGGTCGTTTGAATCCCCACTGTAAGTAAATGAAATGAATACTTACATCTGTATATCTGTTATTGGGTTACCAAAAATGTCGCAAATGAATTTCATCACATTCATTATGAGGTTCCCTTACGAAATTTATTTCAAACAATTGTCATTATCACATTCATTATGATGTTCTCTTACGCAATTTACCCAACTCAATATTTAACACATGCAGTGAAACATGTACGTCTAATAAATCATTGCAACATGTGCACAACACATAACACAATATCGGTGCACAAAAAAGTAAACCTTAATTTTTTATATTTATTTTTATATATTTTTGAATATAAAAGTAAACCTTATTTATATTGTAACTAACCCTCTTCGGGTGACATACAGACATAGACATTGCATACTACGATTAGTTTCGAACCAGATGTGTTGAATCCGGTTTCATGTTTGAAATCAGTTATTTTCTTTCATTCAATCTCATGGGTCGATCGAGTAATATACTAATGCTTTGTTTTAACCTTTCTATGTTCATGTCTTCTGGATAGGGGTTAATGTACCAAACCTTATTTGTTGCTGACAAAATTGATTTTGCCTGCTTGTAGAGCATAATGACGTTTGATGTGATAGGCTAGTTTGATTTTGACAACCCAAAAACCAATGGCCACGCGATTCTGGCGAAACGCAATGTCGGTCTACAAATACACTCATTACCTCTTCGTGTAGCATTGCAAAATAGGAATGGACGGTTGAATCTGTGTTATGCAATATAAATTGCGTCATCAAATCCTTATGCTCTCAACGCAATATTTTGTAATAATTATCTCCGGTACACCAGTACAGTTCATAATTATCTCCGTTACATCAGTACAGTTCATCCATCCCTAAACTGTACATATGGTTTACACAATTACACATAACATTTAGGTTGAACGATAACATGATGGGACTATAATTACGGCCATCAAGTTTTTCACTATTGGACATGTTCATTTTAATATAATAAAATATAATCAATTATTAACTTAATTACGACGGTATACGTTAATTACATATAAAAATAGGAGGATTTCAAAACTTTAATTTTTCCATTAATCTAAACGAATGGATTATAATTTTGCCACATCTTTAGGGCACCAGATATAGGCAACGTAGCATTATTGGTTTTTTTTGTACTGAAGTGTTTATCAATAAAGAAACTTATATGTATATTCATTAGCCAAAAACTACCATTGCATATTTGGTCCCTGAAACTAATTAAAGCACGGTGTGTATAAAACTATCTAGAGGGGGGGTGAATAGATTTTACGCTTTTTACCCAATTTTTCGTGTTAGTCAAAATTACGAAATTACCCTCAAGATAATATAAGCAAGCAAGTGTAATATGGTGCGGAAATTAAATGAACACTTGATTTTTACGTGGAAACCCTCACGGGAAAAACCACGGGCTATGTAAGTAAGCCACACTCGAACCTCGAATCCACTAAATGTGCAAACGATTACAACCTAATCCCGTAAGTAATCACACACCTACCTAATCCTGGTATGAGTGAACCTAGTCCAATTTGCTTGTGATCTAAGCAACCTAATCCCGATTGCTACACACAAGACTTACCTTCTCTTGAAGAGAATACAACCCTAAGTGAATATGTGAAAATATCCAAAATGCAACATAGAGCAAGGGAAACCCTATATGCTTATCTAAGATGATTAATATGCAATTAAGAACAATCCTAGATATCAAAACTAAATGACATGTCAATTAGTTAAGCTAATCAATATCAAGCACAAAACCTAATATGCTAGCACAATACAACTTCTCAAACATACATCATATTAATCTCAATCTTGTATTCAAAGAATATAAAATCACATACAAGTAATTAAATTGAGATTGCTAAATAAGAGAAACACAAAATATGTAAGATATTAGTGAAAAGCTTACCAAGCAAAGTATGATGAAGAATCCATGCAAGATGTCATCTAGATGATCTAAGATGATGCTAGATGATGATTGATGATCATGGAACAAGTGTTTGAGTAATTAAAAATGAGTTCTTGGAATTTTTCTTCTCTTTGAAAAATCTCCTAAGTATGGAATCTGAATATGAACTCTTGTAATTGACCTAAAGTCAAAGTGGCATATATATAGGGGGCCAAAACAAAGTGTGGTCGTTTTGATAAGTTTGCCCAATATTTGCCTTGGGCGCTGTACGTAGAGCGCCCTTGTACAGCGCCTGTACAGCGCCCTTGCTCTGTTTTCACGAGAAAACAGAGAGGCGCTGTACGAACAGCGCTTTGTACAGCGCTCGTACAGAGCCCAACAAAATTGCATCAGACCTGATGCATTTAAATCACATTTTTTGCATCAGGTGTGATGGGCGCTGTTCGAACAGCGCTTTGTAGAGCGCTTTGAACAGCGCCCAATGCAAAGCTTGAATTATAAAAATGTGCATGAAGAGGCAATGGGCAATGCAAGATGCAATCAACCTAATATGCAAGAAGAGATGTTAATGAGCATTAAAACACACATAAAAGACACACAACATACAAGGATTAAACATATGCATGAGTTGTGAGTGTGTGCATCTATCTCTTCAAGACAAGTAAGCACTTAGAGTATTACCTTTGGTGCTTGTCAATAGTGAGGTCTTCAAAAGGGCCTAAGCAATAACAACAACATCTAAGCTACCCTTACAAAGCATCCCCACAAATGGTTTGATCACGAAATAAGCCAATTACAAACAACGGGAATCCTAACAGTCCCTTCGGGAGTTCAAGTAATATTACAAAAAGTATTTTGTATTTTAATATTGGATTGGCATTATAAATTCTAACACAACTTTAAAGTTCAAATATATTCACAACACTAACCACACGGTTGTTTTACGGCATTGTTTTTCGGAATGGATAGGAATTTCCAAGGCAAAGCAGCGGTCAGCCGAGATCGAATATACTCCTTTCTTGACGCAATTTTACAAGTATTCAATGAATTGGAGGAAGTGCAAACTCAATTTTCTGGGCATTTAAACACAGACGTGGTTTTGTTATGGACAAAATTCATCCAAGTAATTGATGACATTGATCGCGCTTTAAATGTTCACATTTAAGTGCCCCTTTACTTGGTTTTTGTATCCGTTTTCTGAGCATTTTATGTATTTAATGTTGTAAATAAGTCTTTTCAGGTAACTCAGGCGTTTTAGGTGCATTTTGGTCCAAAGTAAGGAAAAGAGGGCAATTGAGGCAGAAAATAGAAAAAGAGCAAGCCCGGCAGGTTCTTGCATCCTGCTTGGCGGGACATGTTCCGCCGCACAAAGCCGCGGCACACTCAACATTGTTCGGTGAGCTCAGACACTCTGCCTAGCTAGAATGAAGCCGCTGTATGAAGCCGCGGGGATGCACCTCAAAGTGTCCGGTGAGTCCAGACTCTTTGCCTTGCTAGAATAGTCCCGCCGCACAAACCCGCGGCAACTCTGGCGAGTTCAGGCATGATTCATGGAGAGACAAGTCCCGTGGAACAAGTCCGCGAAGAAAGAAAATACAAGCCTGGCGGGTTCATGCTGCGGGAACAAAGCCGCCGCACATACCCGCTGAGCACACTGTCGAGCTGCAAGTGGATCGAATCTCACCCCAAAGCCAATCAAATGAATCCTTTTTGCCACCTAATGTCCTTGAGAGGCCCACACCACTGAGAATGCATAGAGAAATAGAAGGGATGTCTCTATGAATACAAGAAAAAACCACCACACTTAGAGGTGTGTAGAAGATAGACAATTTTTAGTTAAAAGTAAATAGAGAAAAATATAGAGTGTTTTGAGAAGTAACATAGAGTTTTTGGGAAATCAATAGGGAAGGTTTGTTAGATAGTTGTAGTAAAGTCAAGATAGCTTTATTTGCTACTTTCTAGGCAACCAAACACCCATATTTTGGTTCCTTGTGTGATTACTTCAAGTTGCCTTAGAAGAGTTTGTTTCTTGGATTGCAAGGAGGATCATTTCCACTTCACAAGAATTTCGATTGGTGATGTTTCCTTTGTTTGTATTTCTTAGTAACTTTGATTCTATGTGTAACTAATCCTCCTTGTTAGGGGATTAGATGTAATTCTTGTATTAACCTTGCCATATAATAAATCATATTGATTTCACTTTCTCAAGTTATGCATGTGCCTTTTAATTCATGTATGTGTGGTAGTTGCAGCTACCAATCCTTCATTAATTCACAATAACTTGATGAACTTGTATGCTTAAGACCATTTATTGCATGTACCTCTTATGCCATCTATGTTGTAGAGATTACTAACTTGTAAATCTCTACTAACACCTTGAGTAAATCTCCTCTAATAACCTTTCTAGCCTTAGATTATGATTAGAGATGAGGTTTAATGCTTATAATTTCATATGAATAGATGCATGTTAGGGAATTGTGATTGAGCTTAAAGAATGATTGATTAGTATTAGGGTTAATACTTGAATGAATCTATCCCCTAGCAACTTTTAATCTAGAATTTAAATCAATTAGTTGTAACTATTACTTAGCCAATTTCAATCTTAGCATAGTTAATGTGTTAATCATTTAGATAATTTAATTAGACCCTTATTAGCATAGTTTGGAGATTGTAGAGATTTGCTACTTAGGCATAAAAATATTGCTAATCCTTCATGGGAACGATACCCTTACTTGCTTACTACACTAGTCCAACGACTTGTGCACTTGCAATAGGGTCACCAGACTCGCGCGTCCCTCTAGTATAACCAAGGTGGAATAGGTTAATTTGTAGTGACATTTGTAGAACCGGTTCGGACACGTCAGACACACAGAGACTGTTCGCGGACTTTGAGAGGGAGATAGGTCGTCCTTTATCACCGTCTCATCCTCCCCATTAGGTCATTAAAAGTACTGTAAACGAACACATGTAGGCTATGTGTCTTTACCTTTTCAACTGTTACGTATGGAAATTTTGACTAGTGGGTTCAGCTACTGTATATTGCAAGTTGGGATGCGATGTTTTTAAGTTTCGAATATGTAAACGAAAATCTTCACCTTGTGTTTTCTATGTTTTGATCTTTGAATTTGGTGCAGTGGTTTGCAAATGAAATGTCGTAGATAAATGTCTGCATCCATAGTCAAGTTCTTGTATGAGTTTCCGATCACATGGGGAAGACGAACCAAATCACGCGACGCATGCATTTCAAGTGTCTTCACGCATCCATTTACCACCATCATATTTTAACAGGAAATTCAAGCCAATTACCAATTTTGTGTTGAGGTTACATGCAACACACAAAATCCGTTGTTTCACACCACTATTAGTTTACCGATTACGAATTGTGTCTACTGTTTCGTTTGGGTATTGCATTCGCAATATATACGAATTTATTTGAATTTATCAAAACTTGAACTATATTTTAAAAAAAATAATTAAACCAAAATGTTTAATTGCAATTTATTCATGAAAGAGCAAACCTCAGGGGGGTTGGTTGCAATCTGGTCATAAATCTGATTATATAACAGTCTTATTTTTTCGTGTATACTAACTTACTCAAGAACTAACACCGTGTAAGCATCAAAAGGAGGAACTGTTTCGAGTCTTCTGGAAGTACTTCTTTAATCGACGATGCACCCATTCGTGTCGACGGTATGGCGTTCTCTGTCGTGATCCCAATTTTGTTTCTTATCATAAGTTCGTTTGTTTCAATTTCATTATTACAACTGGGTATGTATTAATTGGTAATGGGTTTCAGTCTGGGGTATGGCGTGTCGAACATTCAAGGAATAATCTATACCCAATTTGTGTTTTGTTGATAGGTTTCAGTCTGTAATTGTTAATACAAGGAAGATGATTGAAATGAAATCCAAATTACTCATAGGAACAACGGTTCAGATTATTCTTTGAATGTTTATGCAGTGTTCGACTTAAATATTGTATCTAGACTCAATGTTTATCCAATGATCGAACTTCGAACAAGCGATTTCATTGGAGATGGGTGGAGTTGCATTTTATCCTAACTCTAGATTTTATGTTTTTCTTCTTTACCGCTATAAAATATAAAGATTTCTAGGATGGGTTTTGTTCTGTTTAATTTTGACCGTGGATATATGTTCATGCTGCCTCAATGCTTAGTTAGATTACTCTTGCAATTTTATATTTTTTTAACATATGCCTGAAGAGGAAAATTTGGACCATTTGTTGGTACACCCGAGGGCCACTTGGAATTATAACATCACCATCAACACACATTGTTTTCACAAATTGATTTCTGATATAGACAAGATTCTGGACCGTGCCGGAGAAAGGGCAGAATTTGAGTTAGGATGCTTTGGCCACTACTTGGATTTCCCTAAAGGGGGTTATTTTTAGGCACAGTTCATTCACAGCTTGTTGCTGAGACAGATATTCATTCCTGGAGGTAGTGAGGACGAGTTATGGTTTGCCTTAGGAAAAACTAAGGTGAGATTTGGGAAGACGGAGTTATGTCTGTGCATGAGCCTGAAATTTGGCCACCTGTCTGACATACCTTCAAGAGAGTATGAGGTTGTCCCGGGTGGTACGCAAGGTACTTTCAGGGAAGGAAAAAAGTTATGATCACAGATTTGAAAGCTCCATTCATGGAGGAGGATTTCGCACGGCCTCACGATGCTCTTAAGTTGGCATTGCTTCTTTTTGCCAAAAAGGTCCTCTTCGATCAGGACGACCAGAACCAGGTGGCATACTGGATGTTCTCTCTAGTGGAGGATGTTCAAGCGTTTAACAACTTTGCCTGGGGTCACTACGTTTTCAAGATGACCCTCAACTACATCCGTCAAGGTTTTAAGGTACTGGCAAACCCTCTCAGGCAGAATAGGAGATACAACTTGTACGGATTCATTTGGGGATTACAGGTTATTTTTTAAATCCTTAATCCCTTTTGACCTTTGACCTTTGACCTTGACATATGTTTGTAATTTAGATTATTCGTTTTTCCATGACACATAATGCTAATTACACCCTCTAAAACCGTTTCCCGAGTTTGACACGAAACAGTTTTGTGATGCGCAACAAATGCGGTAAGCTAATAGTGGATCCCAACGCAGCGCCACAGTATAGGAAGTACTGTTTCAAACAGAGGGGATCGGACATGGTCAACGCCTAGACCAAAGCTGAGAAAAAGGGGAAGGTAATTTACAAATATCTCATTGTGCTATAATTTAGTATTATTTATGTTCTTTAGATATTGGACAATTATATTAGTTCCATAATCCTTCAGCTTACTGGGATTTCAGAGCTTGTACCCACAGAACATGAGTTGCAGAAACATTACTTGAGGGATATTGATGTGGACCTGTCTGAGGGACCCCAGTGGATGCCTAGTGGGAGTAATGAGGATAAGGAACCCACCAAGAGGAAGCGCAGGCAAAGGGATAAAACTAACAGCGGGCGGAGAGTACGTGCCCATGTAGATACAACGGACCGTACAAATACTGTTCTTCAGGATATACAATGATCCAACGATGGACAGGGATCTTTCCCTCCACCGGCTGAATAGCCGGTTCATTCACTTGACCAAGGTGCAGCATACCTGGTTGATGATGTAGGGAAAAATACGTACACACAGCGGAAGCGAGACTAAAAGAGGTTTAGTATAGTTTAAATTTTTTCCATAATTTGAACCTTAACCCTCTAATTAATTAACATATAATACTAAAGATATCATATCTTTGTCGCGTGATCCGATTGACATTGCGTCGATGGTAATCCGTAAGATCTTCCAATCCAATCACAAACGTGAATCACCTAGGAGCGTGGTCTCCCTTCTCTTTGAATTGTGTACCTGAGGATGGATTAACAAAACTTTTTCTTTTTCGTTAGTCACAACAGGTTCCAAGAGACAATAAAGAATGTTCCGATCACTTTTGAATTCACAATCTTTAGATTGAAACTCGCGTGAACCTTATTCGAAATTGTGCACAAAACCTTTTGATGTAAAAGTAACTAGTGCACTATCGAAATAAGAACAAACTTTTCTCTCTATTCCTCTTGGCTGAAAATCACACTAGTCTAAGAGTTGGATTCTATTTTTCTCTAGCAAAAGAAAAAACTCTCAAAACCAAGACATTAGGGTTCACCAAATATATGATCTATATAGATTTCAATATCCTTGCACAATATATATTATATATATCTAGTACGAAAGTCTTGCACAATATATTATATGTATATATAGTGCAATGACCTTGCCAATATATTATATATGTAGTGCACTGAATCAAATTTTTTAATTATATAATCCATATATATACACGACTTTAACATGCATATATAATATATAATTTACCTTAATTCAACTTGCATATCTATATCTTATATATATCTCTACACATCTTTTAACATGCATATATCAAATATATAGCTATGAATTCTGGCCTAAACTAATTATGGTGGCCGAATTCCTCTTACCAAATAGGTTTTATGCCTTTTGACCTAAAACCTAACTCTAGGTAGATTTCCTTAGAATTCCAAACCCTAATCCAACTCTTTAGTGTTTTTGTGATTATATTAAAGATTTCCTAATTTGACTAGATAAATAAATCCCTTATTTATCTACTTACCAAATAAAGTCTTTTATATTTATTATACTACCACAATAGTATACTACTAAGAAACATATTTCCTAGTCAGAAAAAGATTTTGATATTTAATTAAATAATTAATTAATCAATTAATTAATTTCCATTTAATCAAATAATAAAAATAAAACAATATAATATCATATATATATCTCGGCCATGTGCCATATATATTAATATATCTATATATTGTTTTTCTATTTTATTAAATCCATTGGACCTTAATAAAAGGCCCACATGTGAACTAGACCCATTCTTACTAAAAGAAACAAGTCCACATGCCTTAATACAATTCTAGATTGACCCATAAATTAGTCCGGTAGAATATATCAAGTGATTCATGCAAGTCCGTGTGGATTGGGGATCTTAGCGAGCCTATCTAAATTTAAACTCCAATAGACATAACCCAATCACAATCAACAAATGATTCACTTAGGTTCAATCTATTAATTTTAGTTCATTCCACTAAAGAACTAAAATTGCACTCTTAAATAAAGATGGAATAAGTAAATGATTCTCATCCATACCCTAGACAATCTTATAGGAGATAGTGAATCCTCGTGAAGAATATCAGTAATCGCCAAGAGCTCATAGACCGTCTATAGCTCTCCAAGTTACCATATTTACTCATATGACCACACTTTGAACTTGGATATATATTATGACTTGTCTAGAAGTCATCTTTCAATAGTCACTATTGAAAACTCAACGTAGAGATTTATATCCAAAACCTTAAAACATCCATATGATGATATTCTACTCACATTTAATAAATGGAGCCACGATGTCCATATCTATAAATGAAGTCCTCTATCGATTAACAAATGAATATCACCAAACTATCGAGGATAGACTATGCTATATAATCGTACTCATTGATAACTCAAATGATACCACTTGCAACCATAAGTCCATCATTTATCTCAGGATTAAGATAGACTCTCCGATTGTCCTAATAATGAAACGACTATTATCTATTGACGGTTCTAGATAAAGTATTTCATTGTGATCCAGTTCAATGCACCCAGTGCACTAGATTCTTTTACTCGAAGACCCTCCGATGATTTTAAACTCATCATAACACATTTGATCCCACTCAAATGCTAGTAAAAGAATTCTATAACTTTAACAAGATAAAAGTGCCCAACCTTTAACTTAAGTTGTGAACATTATTCAAGACTAACTAAAGAATTGTGTCTACCTCATACATATCCAGATGTACGAACAATTCTTCTTTTCTCATACTCTTTTGACCTTATGATTATTTACTTTTGACAATTATAATATTCAATCTATAAATGCTATAAGATTTGTTTAAATCAGAAATCACTTTATTAATATGAAAAGATTGTTAAAAACAATATTACACTCTTGCTATTGAGCATAATCCTAATAGATGATGCCAGGCAAGAAGACTTCTATAAGAGGGAAGGATCAAACGGTGGGTGAAATTCGATTGGTCACACAACCGATGAGGTAACCTGGCCTAGTATTATTGGATCAATGGTTTATTTTGAAATGTTGTTGATTGCCCAATTTCTTTGTGGATCTGTTGTTTCGCACCGTGGAAAACATTTTGGTGTTTTACGTATAGCATTTACATAAACAGTTGGAGGTACCTCGACAGTTTGTGGGACCCGAAGTACTGGAATGAGTTCTGAACATGGTGAATGCCATACCAGAACGCGTACGCAATATCGTCCATGAGGAAATGGGGGTGGACTGCGTACGTAATATCGTCAAAGAGGGTTTGAGGCAGGAGATCGAAGGGCTACGACAGATGCTGGGGTTTCAAGTACGTATATCCACACCTGTCACCTGTGTAATTAAACTTCTTTATTTTATTTAAATACTGTAAGTGCCTCCTTTTTTAATTGGCTTATTTCATGACAAACCACATTGGGATTGGTATGTAATGGGTAGCTTAGGTTATTGTGGTTGAGAAGCTTCCGGACTTCCCAAGGTGACTTCAAGATCAAGAGCTTCAAAAGGTATATCACTTAACCTTGATTCTTGAAAAGATTAGGTGCACACACACACTTGCATGCATCTTTTTCTATCGTGCATTTGTTACCATGCATGTGTGTTTCATTGTTTCGTGCATCTATGTCATTTAGCACACACACACTTTCATTGCATTTATATGATTGCATTTGTGTTTCTTTTAATTGTGTGCTTATATGCTTTATCATCACACTTATGCATTTTCATATATTGCATATCTTTTGTGTGTCACATGCTTAGTGATTTTTCATGATGTTATCCTTTCTTCATGCATATTTAAATGATTGCATCTTGTTCATTGCAATGCCATGACATGTTAGGCATTAGGATGCATTCACTACCCACACGTGCACTTCATGTTTGTTAGTCTTAAGCGTGGTGTAATTCGTTTTCGTTTGTGTGATCGGAAACGTTCGCGCTTGCACGATGGTGTGCATGTCTTAGCGTGATGGTGATCACTTGAGAAGGTCTCATTCTTCTCTTGGATAAGTGTTAGATTTGGTTTGGTTATTTGGAGTGAAGTGTCTAGTTTCAAAAGATTAGTTTTTCAATGGTTTAAATGTTTTTCAAAACTGACCTTTGTATGGCCTTGTGACCATAACTTTTTATAAAAAGATTGAAATTGAGTTTTGAAAAATTCTGGATAAACTAAACACCCATACCTTTCCAACGGTATATTATTCATAATATTTCATTACCATTTGGATTGGTTTTAAAATCTCCAAAGTGACCACTAAAACAGGACATCACAGCTGTCATCTGAATCTGACCTTTGGTCACTCTAATAACCATAACTTTTTCTACAGATATCAAAATATCATTTAGTAAATTAGAGTAGAAATTAGACTTCCATACCTTTCCAACGATATATCATATGAAAGGTTTCGATGTCGTTTGGTCATAGTTTGAGGCACTTGAATCTCAAGCAGAAGCTGAGCGCTGGTATAGTGCTGGTCGTCATGCGCAGCTCACCAACGCAAATTGGACAGTATTTTATGCTAGTCATGCGCTACTCGACCAGCGCCGGACCAGCGCAATTGACAGGTTTTGGGCTGTTTTTTTTATCAAAACGACGCCACTTCATCTAGGGCTCATATATAAGTATCATCTTCTTCCTAGCTCGTTTTTGTGAGCTCAAAAACTGAACCAAGTGAGAGAAACTCATATCCTAGAGAGAGAAGCTCCCAAGAACTCATCTTTACTCAACCAAACACTTTCCCATGAGCATCTAACATCTTCATAGCATCATTCAAGCATGGGTTTTGTTGTCTTTCTTGACTAGGTAATTTCTACATGTCCTAGAACCTCTTGTTTCATTCTTATGTCATGTTTACCTAGGTTTAGTATTTATTTGTTAATTAAATGCATGTCTCCTTACTTAATGTTGTTTCTAACATGTTTGAGACTTTGTTTATTGGTTGAGATGAGTTGATTGTGATAGCTAGCATTTAAGACCATTTTGCCATCTAGCTAAGTCTTTATGTTTTTCATTTAGACATTGTTGATTAGGACTCCTTGATTGCATTTATTAATTGCATATTTATAGTCCTTGCCATGATTGGGTTTGTATTTTGATAGCTTAATTTATTAGGTCATTTTTGCCTAAAAGCTAAGTCATAAACATTCTTGTGTGATTTATTGTTGACTAGGTTGATAGATTGTCTTTTAATCAACTAGTTAAGCTTTTGAATGTTTATGTGTTGTTTGTTGACAATTAGGTTGTTAGAAATCTCTACAACTAATTGAGACCTCATGTATGTGCATGTAGGCTTTGTTGATAACTAGGATGTGGATTTGCATTATAACATCTAGTTAAGCATATAGTGTTTAGTCTAGCACTCATTGTATTTGTGCATCATTGTGATAAACACTTAGACTTTTTTATTCTCTTCATAGAGTCAAAGTCTTGTAGCTTCTAGGTGAAGTTGCACAAGCATTGTACTAGCTCATTTGTAAAAGGCCTGCGGGTAGATTAGAAGGTGCTCACTTTAGAGTGTAACCTTCTCTTCATATAAAGGTTGTCTAGAATTGAACTAGGTTCACTTTTAAAGGCCTGCGGGTAGTAGTGGTGGGTTATAGACCATGAGAGGTTGAGGTCAACCTAGGTTGTAAACACCATTGCAATTAGTGGATTCGAGGTTCGTGTGTGGCGCACATAATAGCCCATGGTTTTTCCCATGAAGGTTTCCATGTAAAAATCAAGTGTTCTTTTATTTCCGCATTTTTACTTGATTTTTATTGTTTGTTGAATTGGGTTTATAGTGATTAATTTTGACTAATCGAAAAATTGGTAATAATCGATTAACAACCCATTCACCCCCCCTAGGTTGTTTAGACACACACGAGCATATATTTATTTTCAAATACTGATCCTTATATAGTCGGAAATGTAACACTGTGACACTGTCATCCCTAAGGGAAATGTAGGGGACGGTAATTCAGGAGATTAGCCACAGCGTGTGGAGAGTGGGGAGCACGCGGAAGAAGGATTGGGTGGTGATCAGGTTACCGACGATGAGGGAGGCGGTTATGAAGAGGGCGACGATGATGAAAGGCAAGTTGACCAAGATTGCCAGGATGATAGGGGATGCGTTTTTGACAGGGTCAATGATGATCAACTGCATTATGAAAAAGATGTTTGTGTTAATGACATATCAGACCTTGGTGAATCAAACCTTCCCTTAGTGTTGTGCGAGGATTCATCGTCCCTGGAACGGGCGGGTAGTCTGGAGGTGGCAGCAACCCCTTTATTGGCTTCGCGATCACCGATTGCATTTGACAAGTTATTCTCTCATATGCTGTTATACTTGTGGCCCCGAGAATCAGGACTATTGTCTTTGTTTGGTATACCAGGTCTAGTACATCCAGGAGTACCTGGAGTAGAGGACCCCAATGTAACTCAATGGTCGCTGGCTTCATCAAGTCCTTTTAGCAAGCGAGAAACATGTCTGCTGTTGGTTGCACCACAAAATAAAGATTCATGTCCAGTTTTTTATGAAGGGAAGATAGATACCGATTGCCAGGTGGAGGAGATACTAAAAGAAGATGAATCCTTGCTTCTGTTAGTGTTGTCGCAAGATCCTTTGGTGCATGATCGTCCTTGTCCAGTGGAAGGTAAACATTCAGGCCTAGATTATACATCTGAGGATCAATCATGTCCGATGTTGCTGGTAGCACAGAATACAGACTCATGTCCATTTTCCGATGAAGGGAACTTGGAAATAAATGGTGAGGATGAGGACATGCCGAAAGAAGATGAGTCCTTGCTTGCGTTAGTGTTGTGGCAAGATCCTTCGTTGCAAGATCTGCCTTATCCAGTAGCGATCAAACAATCTGGTCTTGATTATCCGTGTGAGTATCAAACATGTGCGACATTGCTGGCACCCCAAAATACACAGTCGTCTCCAGTTTCGGATGAAGGGGACTATGAAAAAAATGGCAAGGATGAGGACATACCTGACGCGTCACAGGGATCATCTTCTGCTGAAAAGATTCCACCTTCACATCTAGTGTCACCATCACATACATATTCACATCCATGTGTGGTGATTAAGTTAGACCTAGATGTTGAAATTCTTACTGGTTCACCTCCACCTCCACGTAATAGAGGAAAACATATCTGTCGCAAAACACCGTGTCGGTTAAAGAGAGTGTCACAGATAGTATCTCCGACCCTTCGAGTTGAGGAACCAAGTTCAGAACGAGTGTCGATGCTAGCTCCATGTTCTTCGGGAGAGCAATCGACTTGTACACCGACAAATCAACGAAAATAGAGACTATCTACGATAATCTCCGAACCATTTCCGAACTGCGAACCACCTGTAATTGAAGTGCATACCGATGACACAGGTGCTTTGAGCCAACAGGTATTAGATGAAACCACTTTAGCAAGCCAGAGTCAATGGGAGGTATGGGTACGCAGTCCCTACAGCAACCCGTTTGGTAGAGGAAATCTTTCCACTGGCCCCAGCGAGGAGACATACACACATTTCAAGCTTGATTCGAAAGAAATATAATAAGATGATTACTAACTATGCATTTTAGATTCCATCACCCGTATACAATCAATTAACGGTAATATCATTCTTTTAATATAATGGGTGCAGCCGTAACGTTGGCCTGGAGGTGCTGCAGACACAAGAGTTTTTCATATCATTAGAGGACAATGATAGCCTTCTATTGGACACACATGTTGATGCCTACCTGAATTTGTTAAACAAGATGAGAGGGAGCAAGAACAGCCCTTACAAGTTCAAGGAAAGAATGGGCATCGTTGATTGCAACTTTTTTATAAGTTGTAAGGTTTATAGTTTGTGTTGGCATCAATTCCATATCAAAACGTGTTTCTCTTGTATTGTTTAGTGGTTAGTAATTGAAGAATTAAGAAGACGAAGGACGTCTCAACCACAATTCATTCAAGAAGCCGGCTTTTAAGAGATTCGTGCATCATTGGTCAACAAAGGTATTAAAGGACCTCATATCTCTTACAAGGCTAGGCACACACATACACACATAGCATTCTTGTGTGTTCCTTCATGATTTAATTTCATTTATATATCACTTTCACACACTTGGCAAAATATGCTCATGCATTCATATTATGTTGATAAACTTTGTGTTTTGCATTTTCTAGGACTATGTCCGGAAACTAGCATATGTGTGTGTCTTTATGTTTGTATGTTTCCGTATTTTTGTATTTGGACATGAATATGCTCTATTATGATTCCTTATTGAGTTCCGGTCGTTTCGGTTACTCATTCATGTATTTTCAAGTCCAAACGATGTAGCTGCGCTACTTTTCGTTCTCATTCGTTGAGTTGACTTCATCGACGTTTTCTGAGATGATTTCTCAACCGTTTTTCAAAGTTATGTAGTCTTCGTTGTGCGTGAGAGAGTCACAGTTTGTAATCCAGAAACAGATTCAAAATTGGAGTTCTGATGCCCAAGATACGGGCTGAAGAACCGAGGGAGCGCGCGAGAAGACAGCCCAGGCCGTGAGGCCACTTGGGCTGGCCGTGTGGGAGGCCGTGGGCCCCACGGCCAAGAGGGCTCTCTGCCCCCGTGTGGGCCATGTGCCCCCCACGGCCAGGGGGTGACGTGGCCTCACACCATTGGCCGGTTTTGTCTTCTCTCTCCTCTTATATCTTCCCTCTCTCTCTTCATTTGAATTTTTTAAGAAGAAAAGTTGAGTTTTCCCGTAAGAAATTCTCTCCAGATTTTCAGAACTTCAAAACACCATATCTTCCTCATCCGAAGTCGGATTTGAGTGATTCAAGTTGGAGAGTGTTCGTATTTGAGTTTTCTATCATCTCCAAGTGGTTTGGTGGCTGTTTGATTGTGATTTCTGGTGGTTCCACACTGATTTCCGAACCATCTATAGAATCCAAGGTATTGGACTTAACTTTGGGATTTCTTTCTTTTTAACCTTCCATTTGCTTGGGGTTTCTTCTTCTATATCTATGTTTATGTTTGGTAAAAGCTATTGAGAAAGATAGCTTGATTATCATTCTAATTGAAAGTCAATTTGTGAACTAATGTTGACTAGTTTCTATGATTCTAGGTTTTACATATGTTTGTGAGTTGTATTGTGATTAGAATGGCATCTTAGGTTGTTTGGAACTTGATTGAATTAATTTTGTGATAAATGACCTTGAGATTTGATTTGATCCTTTGATTGATGAAATCTAGGATTTGTGTATTTGTTTGTAATTTAGAGAATCTAGGTTTTGATTGATGTAAATCTCAAATCCTTGCTCTATATTTTTGGCTAGAATTTTAATTGATTTTAATCTCATATATCTAGCATTTAATTGTATATTGATAGCATCTTGAATTTGTACTTCATGAATATATTTTGATTCAAGTGTTGTATATGTGAATGAGACTTTGAGCTTATGTGTTTGGTGTTTCACATGCTTAGGTTTTATTTTCGTATTTTGCATCTAGACTTGATTACTTGTGATATCACATGTTTAGGTCTATTTGTGCCATAGAATGTATTGATCACATGTTCTATGTTGATTTGATTGTTTGCATCATTTGCATTCACATGATCACACTAGGAAGTCCTTGTAAAAGGCATGAAGTCTTGGTTAGAGTCGGGGTGACTCGGATAGCCAAGCAAGAAGTCTTGCCTAGAGTCGGGATGACTCGGATAGGTAAGCAAAGAGTCATGGCTAGAGTCGGGAGGACTCGGATAGTCATGCATGGGAGGCTCCCTAGAGGCAAGAGTGCCTTGGATAGGGAGTTGGCTATTGTATTGGTAGGCCTAGGCGTATGGTTAGACATAGACTCCGATAGAGCGGGGTACACGGGAGGTGTATGCACTCTTGAGGAATTTCTAATCTACCATCGATGTTGGTTGTGTATGGTGTCCAATATATGGTGGTTTCGCATCATTGAGGGATTTCACACTTTCCAATAGGGTTGGGTAGGCTTAGACTTCACTAGGTTGGGTGAGCTAAAGGTTGGTCACTTTGTGAATGTTCTATGTTTACTTTCCAATAATATAGTACCCAATGGTTGTAGTTCAACCCGTGGATGTTTCCTCCTTGGAGGTTTTACCACGTTAAAAAATCTCTTGTGTTAATTCTTCCTATCTCCTTCTCTTATGTTTTAATTGTATATTTTATTATCTTGGTTCATAATATTCACATGTGATGTATTGTGAAGCAAGACTTTGTATAGTGTGATTAGTGAATTCATTCTATTGATCAATTTTGTATCTATGATTCTTTTGTATATTGTAATTTTTGTATAGTGACATTTTGATCACTCTTGTAACTCATTGAACATCTATTGAAATACAAGCTTACTTTGTTGTTGTGTTTATTTGTTCTTATACCTCCCACAACTAGTTGATATACTTAGACTTTGCTCTTATGATTGTATTATCGTATTGTCTATGCATGTCTTCCTTGGCTTATTTTCTTGTGTGTAAGGCTACCTTGAGGGACAAACGAAAGTTTGTTCAAGGGATTGAAAAAAGGTGTAAAAACCTATTCACCCCCCTAGGTATGCTTTAAGCAATTTAACTACGTTTGTATACTTTCATAAGTACATTGTTAACTTAGAGGATATGTTGATACGAGGAATTGTGCACTCGGATAAAATGCAAATGTGATGTGTAGGACGAACTGGCAACAGTGTGGGTAGGCTAGTAGCTGAATTTACATGAACGTTTAGTATGACCTTTCTACCCCTCCGATTTCGTCGTTCGTCCGGAATGGAAACAATATTGTGATGGCCATCGACCAGACTGGGGTAGTCCATGGGATTCTTGTGACAAGGTTAGTAACATTCTGGTGTGCAGACATGGGTTCCAACTTGATTTGGTTATAAATATTTGAGTGTAATTTTTTCGTTTACAGGTGGTGGTCCCCTGTAAGGTTGAAGATAGCCACAGGATTGTTTGCATCGTTGATCTCCAGGCATGGCAGATCCAAGTATATGATCCCAAGGCACACTGGGTACCCAAGGCGGTACATCGATCTGCCAGCAGATTCTACCACTCCGACATCTATTCCCGGTTATTTGCTTGCAGGCAGGTTATTTTAACATAACGGGAAGGCGAACATATGATATCTCTACTAAGAAGGCTTGTCAGATGAATGAAAAACAAGTTCTAAAACAATTAAGTATGAAAAGTAATGGAGTCTTTGTCTTGTTGATGATACATTCCCTTCTCAGAGGTTTGAAAAGCGTGAAGTCCGTTGAAACGAATATACAGAGCCACAGGCAGGCTATCGCGTATGAAATTCTTACAAACAGCTTACCTGAGGAATGCTAATTGAAACAAATTATAGCACGGTGTGTATAAAACTATCTAGAAGGGGGGGGGGGGGGGGGGGGGGGGGGGGGGGGGGGGGTTGGGGGTGAATAGATTTTAAACTTATTAACCAATTTTTCATGTGAAGTCAATATTACGAAATTACCCCTAACTAGATAAAGCAATAAATCAAGTATAAAATGCGGAAATTAAATAACACTTGATTTTTACATGGAAACCCTCACGGGAAAAACCACGGGCTAGTAAGTAAGCCACACTCGAACCTCGAATCCATTAAATGTGTAAAACTATTACAACCTAATCCTGGAAGTAATCACACACCTACCTTATCCTGGTATAAGTGAAACTAGTCCAATTTGCTTGCGATCTAAGCAACCTAATCCCGGAAGCTACACACAAGACTTACTTTCTCAATGAAGAGAATAACACCCTAAGTGAATATATGAATATCCAAATGCAACATAGAGCAAGGGAAACCCTATATGCTTATCTAAGATGATGAATATGCAATTAGAACAATCCTAGATATTAAAACTAAATGACATGTCAAATAGTTTAGCTAATCAAGATTAAGCACAAAACCTAATTAGCTATCACAATACAACTTCTCAAACATACAACACACTAATCTCAATCTTGTATCAAAAGATATATGAAAATCATACAAGTAATAAATTGAGATTGCTTGTTAAGAAAAACACAAAATATGTAAGATATTAGTGAAAAGTTTACCAAGCAAAGTATGATGAAGAATCCATGCAAAGAGACATCTAGATGATCAAAGATGATGCTAGATGATGATTGATGATCATGAAAAAGTGTTTGAGTAATTAAAAATGAGTTCTTGGAATTTTTCTTGTCTTTGAAAAATATCCTAAGTATGAAATCTGAATATGAACTCCTTTAATTGACCTAAAGTCAAAGTGGCATATATATAAGGGGCCAAATCAAAGTGTGTTCGTTTTGAGTAAGTTGGCCTAAAATTGCCTTGGGCGCTGTACGTAGAGCGCCTCTGTACAGTGCTCCAACTCTGTTCTCTCGGGAAAACAGAGTGGCGCTGTACGTACAACGCTTTGTACAGCGCCTGTACAGCGACCGATTTAAATCGATTAGGTCTGTACAGCGCTTGATGGGCACTATACGAACAGCACTTTCAACAGCGCTTTCAACAACGCTTTGTACAACGCCTTTCACTATGTATGAATCCTAAGTCTATGCATGGCATGGCATTGGTCATACAAGATGAAATCAAAATAAACAAGCAAGAAGAGATGTTAATGAACATTAATGCATAACAAGAAGAAACACAACATACAAGATTTAACCATATGCATGAGTTGTGAGTGAAACTAAATATAGCACGGTGTGTATAAAGCTATCTAGAGGGGGGGTGAATAGATTTTACGCTTTTACCCAATTTTTCGTGTTAGTCAAAATTACGAATTTACCCTCAAGATAATATAAACAAGCAAGAGTAATATGGTGCGGAAATTAAATCAACACTTGATTTTTACGTGGAAACCCTCACGGGAAAAACCACGGGCTATGTAAGTAAGCCACACTCGAACCTCGAATCCACTAAATGTGCAAACGATTACAACCTAATCCCGGAAGTAATCACACACCTACCTAATCCCGGTATGAGTGAACCTAGTCCAATTTGCTTGTGATCTAAGCAACCTAATCCCGATTGCTACACATAAGACTTACCTTCTCTTGAAGAGAATACAACCCTAAGTGAATATGTGAAAATATCCAAAATGCAACATAGAGCAAGGGAAACCCTATATGCTTATCTAAGATGATTAATATGCAATTAAGAACAATCCTAGATATCAAAACTAAATGACATGTCAATTAGTTAAGCTAATCAATATTAAGCACAAAACCTAATATGCTAGCACAATACAACTTCTCAAACATACATCATACTATTCTCAATTTGTATCCAAAGCATACAAAATAACAATCAAGTAATTAATTGAGATTACTAGATAAGAGAAACACAAAATATGTAAGATATTAGTGAAAAGCTTACCAAGCAAAGTATGATGAAGATTCCATGCAAGATGACATCTAGATGATCTAAGATGATGCTAGATGATGATTGATGATCATGAAATTGTGTTTGAGTAATTAAAAATGAGTTCTTTGTGTATTTTTCTTCTCTTGAAAAATATCCTAAGTATGAAGCATGAATAAGAACTCTTGTAAGTGACCTAAAATCAAGTTAGCATATATATAGAGGCCATAAGTGAAGTGAGGTTGTTTTGAAATTTCGCCAGAAAAATACTCTGTGCGCTGGTGGACCTGCGCAGGACCAGCGCACAAGCCAATTTTGGCTTGAGCGCTGGACGACAGGCGCTGCCACCAGCGCCAGTCTAGCGGCGCACACCTGGGCGATTGGCGCTGGTGGCCGGCGCTGGTCCACACCAGCGCATGACCAGCGGCGCTCCACTGGGCGTTTTGCGCCGGTGAGCGGCGCTGGTCAACCGGCGCTGGTGGACCAGCGCATAGCCTTCAATTTTGTCCCCACAAGCAATCATGCAAGGGGAACAAAAGTCAACCAATATGCATCCTAAAAGCCTAAATGCTATGATGTTATAAACACAAGATGCAATCATAAAATCAAGCAAGAAGAGATGTAAATAAGCATTTATGCACAACAAAAAGAAACACAACATACAAAGATTAAACATATGCATGAGTTGTGAGTGTGTGCAACTATCTCTTCAAGACAAGAAAGCACTTAGAATATTACCTTTGGTGCTTGTCAATAATGAGGTCTTCAAAGGGCCTAAAGCACTTATAACAACATCTAAACTACCCTTACAAAGGATCCCCATTTATGGTTTGATCACGAAATAAACCAATTAAAAACAACGGGAATCCTTACAATCTCCCCCTTTGGCTATTTCGTGACAAAACCATCACTCACATTGATTCCTCACAAAAAAAATAGAAACTACGGGATTACAATAATATTCTACATTACAAAGAGATAAGAGATAAGAGAATGCAACTTGAAGTCTTCAATCCTCTTGTAGAATAATCAATCCCTGAAAAGAGTTTCTGACATTTCTAATTCAAGTAAAGTGTGAGATTAATCATGTGAGAACAATACCAAGCATTTGCATTTTTAGAATTTAGGCACAACATTGCCAAATGAATGCAATGAATGAAAAATGCAATGCTCCCCCTCAAAGGGTTACTCCCCCTCAATGTATGTTCTCCCCAAAATGCACAATTAGCTTCTATATTTTGCAACTCCCCTTACCATATCCTACTCCCCCTTTTTGTCATGATATAGGCAAAAGAGTAGTCCCCAACCGGGTCACTCATAGCAACGAGAGATAGAAGCATGCAAGATATGCATATACATATAAGTCACTTTATGCACTTCAATTAATTTGAGAGAAACAAGGAGATTTATTTGAGAAAATGTGTGAATCCAACATGCTTTGCATACAAGACATATAGCAATCAAGTCCAAAATACAATGGTATTTGGCAAAGCAAATGACAAAGGTTTCTAATTAGAATTCAAACCAATCTCACCAATGTCATGGGAAAAGCAAGGATATAGAAATTATTGATTTCAATTTAAGAGCAATTATATCCAACTTTATAAGCGAAACATGGCATGAGCGACTTTGCACCCTATTTGATTTTTCTGGATAAGATATCCGTATGATAGTAACCATGTTCAACTAATAAAGAAAGAGAGACATTTGGAATGTAAATTCCTTTGAACAGATACAAGATCCTTTTTTCATTTTGAGTCTCATAAGCTTTCACACAAGTTTTGCATTTTTAAGAATATGCAATCATCAATTCATGCTTTTCATGTGAGCATGTTGTATGAATTTCATGCTTTTTCATTTAGCATTAGCATGTTATTTAAGAAACATCATGTCATGGAGATAACTATAGGTCATTCACATCATACTTCCTATGTAAATCTCCTAGTCCAAAAATGCATGTTTGAACATAAATATGACATGGATTGTAAACAAGCAAGGTTCACACTTATAGAATTTGAAAGCATATATACATATGTACAACCAAGCTTACTCAAGCAATCAAAAGAAGAGGCATAAGTTATTTCAAATTTTTTGCAAGTTACAAGAATGCAAAATAGCTCTCTTTGCTTGAGTTCCCCATAGGGGTCAATCATAGAACATCACTCCATAAGACATATCCCAATAGATCTACTAAGAGTTTTAAATCGAGTAGCATCTAAGGGTTTAGTAAATAGGTCCGCAAGTTGATCATTAGTACCTACATGTTCAAGTACTATGCATTTATTTTCAACAAGCTTGAAACTAATACACGGTGTGTTCTAATATAAAGCTAGAGGGGGGGTGAATAGATTTTATCAAATATTACCCAATTTTCGCAAGCCAGTCAATTTTACGAAAAAGCCCCTAACTAGTCAAAATAATATACCAAGTGTAATATGTGCGGAATTTAAATAACACAAGATATATACGTGGAAACCCAACCACTGGGAAAAACCACGGGCTGTATAGTGCGCCACACTCGAACCTCGAATCCACTAAATGTGCAAACGATTACAACCTAATCCCGGAAGTAATCACACACCTACCTAATCCCGGTATGAGTGAACCTAGTCCAATTTGCTTGCGATCTAAGCAACCTAATCCCGGTTGCTACACACAAGACTTACTTTCTCTAGAAGAGAATACAACCCTAAGTGAATATGTGAAAATATCCAAAATGCAACATAGAGGAAGGGAAACCCTATATGCTTATCTAAGATGATTAATATGCAATTAAGAACAATCCTAGATATCAAAACTAAATGACATGTCAAATAGTTAAGCTAATCAATATCAAGCACAAAACCTAATATGCTAGCACAATACAACTTCTCAAACATACATCATACTAATCTCAATCTTGTATTCAAAGAATATAAAATCACATACAAGTAATTAAATTGAGATTGCTAGATAAGAGAAACACAAAATATGTAAGATATTAGTGAAAAGCTTACCAAGCAAAGTATGATGAAGAATCCATGCTAGATGACATCTAGATGATCTAAGATGATGCTAGATGATGATTGATGATCATGAAAAAATGTTTGAGTGAATAAAAATGAGTTCTTAGAATTTTTCTTCTCTTTGAAAAATATCCTAAGTATGAAATCTGATATGAACTCTCTTGTCTGACCTAAAGTCAAAGTGTTATATATATAGGGGCCATAAGTGAAGTGTGGTCGTTTTGGAAAAACGCACTAAAAATATCTCTGTGGCTCGCCTGCCGCGGTTTCTCAACCGCGGTACTGTAGCCGCGGCATAGCAAGGATGTTGCTGTCGCTCGACTGCCGCTGTCACAAACCAAGGCACTGAAACCGCGGCGGGCGTCACAGCACAAAGCTTGATTTTCAAGCGACTCAAAACATGACCAAACGACATCAAAACCTTTCATATAATATACCGTTGGAAAGGTATGGAAGTCTACTTTCTACTCCAATTAACAAAACATGATTTGGATAACTGTAGAAAAAGTTATGGTCATTTGAGTGACCAAAGGTCAGATTCGGATAACAGCTGTGATGCCCTGTTTTAGTGGTCACTTTGGAAATTTCAAAACCAATCCAAACGGTCATGAAATATTACAAATAATATACCGTTGGAAAGGTATGAGAGTCTAGTTTGTCCAAAAGTTTACAAAACTCAATTTCAATCTTTTCATAAAACGTTATGGTCACAAGACCATACAAAGGTCAGTTTTGAAAACACTTAAAACCTTGAAATCCAATCTTTTGAAACTAGACACTTACTCCAAATAACCAAACCAAATCTAACACTTATCCAAGAGAAGAATGAGACCTTCTCAAGTGGTCAACCATCACGCTAAGACATGCACACCATCGTGCAAGCGCGGACGTTTCCGATCACACAAACGGAAACGAATTACACCACACTTAAGACTAACATACATGAAGTGCACGTGTGGGTATTGAATGCATCATAATGCCTATCATGTCATGGCATTTCATAGAACAAGATGCAATCAATTAAATGCAAGAAGAGATATTGAATAATCAATAAAGCACAATGCACACAAAATATAAACACAACATTCAAGAATAAGAGTTATGCATGTTGTGTGTGTGTGCAACTATATCTCTTCAAGGCAAAGTAAGCACTAGATATACCTTTGGTGCTTGTCCTCTTGAGGTCTTGGAAAGGGTCTTTGATCTTCAACAAATCACTTAGACTACCCTTACAACCAAACCCCAACTTGTGGTTTGCCCACGAAATAAGCCAATCAACAAAACAGGAATCCTTACAAAGCTCTCTAATGAAGTGATGGCGGATGTCAATATGCTTAGTTTTAGAGTGTTGAACCGGATTCTTGGAAATATTAATAGCACTCATGTTATCACAAAAGAGAGTGAGAGTACCTTGATTGAATCCGTAGTCTACAAGCATTTGCTTCATCCATAGGAGTTGTGTGCATCCACTCCCTGCGGTTATGTACTCAGCCTCGGCCGTGGACAAGGAGATCGAGTTTTGCTTCTTGCAAAACCAAGACACCAAGTTGTTGCCTAGAAAGAAGCAACCGCCCGATGTGCTCTTCCTATCATCACAATTTCCTGCCCAATCCGCATCACTATATCCTACAAGACTAGGATTAGTGTCAAATGAGTACCAAATCCCATAATTAGATGTCCCATTCACATAGCGAATGATCCTCTTCACGGAAGAGAGGTGGGACTCCTTAGGATCCGCTTGGTACCTAGCACACACACCCACACTAAAAGATATATCGGGCCTACTTGCGGTCAAATAAAGCAAGCTACCTATCATGCCTCGATATAGAGTTTGTTCCACACTTTTACCACTAGCATCCTTGCTTAGCTTCAAAGTGGTACTCATGGGTGTATCACAATGTTTGGCTTTCTCTAAACCAAACTTCTTCACTAGGTTCTTAGCATATTTGGCTTGGGTTATGAAAATCCCATCATGCATTTGCCTAATTTGCAAACCTAGGAAGTAACTAAGCTCACCAACAAGACTCATCTCAAATTCAAGAGACATGACATCAACAAATTGTTGGACTTTGGTGTTGTTGGTGGAGCCAAAAACTATATCATCAACATATATTTAAGCTATGAAAAGCTCATCATTGTCTCTCTTGATGAATAGTGTCTTGTCAACACTACCTCTTGTGTAGTTGTTGTCAACAAGAAATTGAGTGAGGCGCTCATACCAAGCCCTCGGTGCTTGTTTCAACCCATAAAGTGCCTTCTTGAGGCGATAAACATGGTTGGGGTGGTGTGCATCCACAAACCCCTTAGGTTGTTCAACAAACACTTCCTCTTGCAAGAAGCCATTGAGGAAGGCACTCTTGACGTCCATTTGGTGCAATTTGAACTTGTGCACACAAGAGATGGACAAGAGAAGCCTAATGGACTCTAAGCGGGCAACGGGAGCAAAAGTCTCCTCAAAGTCGATACCCTCAATTTGAGAGTACCCTTGTGCTACAAGTCTAGCCTTGTTCCGCACTATGTTGCCATCCTCATCGGATTTGTTCCTAAATATCCATTTAGTGCCTATGACATTAATGGTCTTAGGCCTAGGAACTAGAGTCCAAACCTCATTCCTTTCAAATTGGTTTAGCTCTTCTTGCATGGCAAGAACCCAAAATTCATCATTTAAGGCTTCTTCAACCTTTTTGGGTTCAATTTGAGAGGTGTAGCATGTATAGCTAATAAGATTAGCAAGTTAACGTCTAGTCCTAACACCCTCATTTACCTCTCCAATGATATCTTCTTTATCATGGAGTTTCCTAACCCATGGAGCGGGTTCTTTAGAGTCCAAGGGAGGAACTCTATCAATAGGTTGTGTGTCATTATTGTTGACATTAGATGTCCCAACATTAGGTGACACCACAACCTCCTCCAAAGGAGAACCATCACTAAAAATAACCTCCTCCTCATGATCATTTGACTTGAGCCTAGTATCATCAAATACGACATTGGATGATTCCATAACACTTAGAGTCTTTAAATTGAAAACTCTATAGGCTCTACTATTTAAGGCATAGCCAATAAAAATACCCTCATCACTCTTAGCATCGAATTTGCCAAGTTGATCACGGTCATTCAAAATGTAGCATTTGCTTCCAAAAGTGTGGAAGTAGCTAACATTTGGCCTCTTGCCTTTCCATAACTCATAGGAGGTGTTTCTAGTACCGGGCCTTAGGGACACTCTATTTCCTATATAACAAGCCGTATTGATGGCTTCGGCCCATAGGTTCCTAGGGACATTGTTGCTAAGCAATATCACACGGGCCATCTCTTGAAGGACCCTATTTTTCCTCTCAACAACTCCATTTTGTTGAGGTGTCCTAGGAGCAGAAAATTCATGGGAGATGCCTAAACCATTACAAAAGGTTTCAAAGGTGGCATTCTCAAATTCCCTCCCATGATCACTTCTAATCCGTTTAATGCTTTTAATATTAGAGTTCATTTCATTTTGAATTTTATTACAAAGCATTTTAAACTTATCAAAAGTTTCGGATTTTTCTCTAAGAAAATATGTCCATGTGAACCTAAAGAAATCATCAACACAAACAAAAATGTATCTCTTTCCACCCAAACTTTCGGTTTGCATGGGACCCATGAGGTCCATGTGGAGAAGCTCAAGTGGCTCCTTGGTGGTGAGATACTTACCCTTTTTGTGCATGCTTTTAGTTTGCTTTCCTTGTTGGCAAGGTCCACAAATACCATTGGCTTTCTTCCCAAGCTTAGGGAGGCCACGCACACAATTGAACTTTCCAAGGGTCCGTAGATCCCTAAAGTTCATGTGGCCAAGTCTTTCATGCCACAACTCAATTTGCTCATCCATGGACACATGATTAGATACAATTCTAGCTTCAAGACAATAACAATTGTCGCTAGATCTCATGCCCTTCAACAAGGTTTATCCATCGGGTTTTAGGATAGAGCAATAGTCTTTAGAAAACAAGACGGAATATCCTTCATCACTAAGATGTGAAATGCTTATTAAATTGGCTTTCAAGCCATCAACAAATAAAGCATTGGATAAGGAGGGTAATCCGGGAACGGAAATGGTTCCTTTCCCTACAACATTTCTTTTGGAACCATCACCAAAAGTGACATTTCCACCTTCCTCCATAACAAGAGTCTCGAAGAAACTCTTGTTTCCCGTCATGTGCCTAGAGCACCCACTATCCAAGTACCAAAAATTAGAAGAATTTGCCTTCAAGGCTATTTGTGCAACATGGCAAACATTTTCATTCTTTCTAATCCACTTAGCAACAATTTTAGCTTTCCTAATGGCCTTTGGTACATGTGCTCTACTATTTCTAGGATCATGCAAATCAATATTTTCATTCCTAGAAACATGCATCTTGGCTCTATTCTTTCTCTTTTCAATCATGCTTTGTTTTCTACACATTTTAATATATTGAAAGCAATTTGGTCTAATATGACCATCACAACCACAAAAGTGACAAATAGGAATGAAAAAAGGAATCATACCTCGCCTTTGAGCACGTCCATGTCTTTGTGGATATGTGGGTTCAATCCATCTTCGTTGTTGAACCGGTCTTGGTTGCTTCCAAGCTTGAGGTTGCATGATTGGTCTCTTTCCTTTGTGAGCCAATTTGGGAGGAGTGTTGGCTTGAGGAACCTTAGGAGGTTGAGCTTGAGATTTCCTTCTTGGCCCCATTTTCACTTGTGCATTAGAGCATTGTCCTATTTCTAACTTCTTCCTCGGAGGTTGCACAAATGAAATTTCTTCGTTCTTCAAGCTCTTGACAAACACTGTCTTATTAGAGGTTGAGACTTTCTTGCCATCTTCATACCCAAGACCTCTCTTGTCACTTGGACTCTTTCCAACACCAAGTAAATGATCAAGCTTCTTGGTGCTAGAATCTATCCTAGCCAAGGACCCTTTAACCTCAACAAGTTCCCTCTTCAAGCCTTCTTCACTTCTCTTAGATAAGTCTAACTCCTCAATTAACTTATCCTCTCTCCTCTTCAATCTTTCCACTTGTTCACTTAAGTGGTCATTGTGAGCCGAAAGTTCAAGGTTTTCTTCTCTCAACCTCTCAATCTTTCTTGTGCTTTTAAGTGCTAAATCATTGAACTTGGCATGATATTTAGCAAGTACCTTTTGCTCCACAAACTTCTTTTTCGAACTAAAAGAGAAGTCACTTTCTTCTTCACTAGAGTCAATTTCCTCTTGACTCAAATCTTCCTTTTCACTAGCACTTTTGCTCTTGTGAGAAGAGGCAAAAGCTAGGAAGTTAGCCATGAGCTCTTCTTCACTTGAAGACTCATCTTCCTCATTGGAGTCATCACTACTCCCACTCCATGTGGCGGCCATCACTTTACCCTTCTTCCTTTCATTGTGATTAGCACATTCGGGGGCAAAGTGACCAATCCCACCACACTCAAAGCATCGAACCCCTTTCCTTTCGGTCCTCTCTTGTCTAGGCTCAAACTTCTTGAAGGAATTCTTTTTCTTCAAATCTTGTCCTCTTGACCCAAATCCCTTCTTCTTCTTGAACCCCATAACCTTGTTGAACCTTTTCACAAATAAGGCAAGGTCTTCATCCGATTCATGCTTTGCCTCCTTTGCATCCTTAGATGCTTTCAAAGCTATTCCTTTAGACTTCTTAGGAGGAGTAGTGGTGCTAGGAGCCTTCATAGACTCATATGCAAGGAGACGCCCAATTACCTCACTTGGCTTCATATCTATGTAGCCACTATTTTCTTCTATGGCCGTCACCTTTGATTCAAACCTATCGGGGAGAGATCTCATAATTTTTTGCTTGACTCTCCTATCCGAATACGGGTCTCCGAGTTGATGGCTTTGATTAACTATGTCCATCAATTTGATTTCGAAGTCATTGAAGCATTCATCCTCTCCCATCCTAAGTAACTCAAATTGAGTTTGGAGGACTTGAAGCTTGGACTCCTTCACCACCTCGGTTCCCTCATGAGCAACTTGAAGGATGTCCCATGCCACTTTTGCAATCTGAGTATTCTGAATAAGCTTGTATTCATTCTCATCCATTGCACACATAATGGCATGCATCGCCTTCCTATTCCACTTTGAAGCCTCAAACTCTTGCGCGTTCCATTGCGCCTTAGGCTTCAAAACATCTTCTCCTCCACCCGCGGGAGTCATCATAGGGAGATCATATCCGTCTTCCACCGCCATCCATGCACGATCATGAATTTGGCATATGTAGGATTCCATCTTCCCTTTCCATTGGGAATAGTTCAAACCGGTAAGAAGTGGAGGCCTTGTGCTAGAAGCTCCTTCGTGGCCACCACCATTTCCACCGTTTCCACTCATAGTGTTTATGAATGAATGAAATGAATGCAAATGTATGAATAATCAAAAATCACACAAAATGCAAAACACACCAAAATAAGCAAGGATCACCTATGTATGTCTAGGAACCCGCTCTGATACCAATTGAAACTAAATATAGCACGGTGTGTATAAAGCTATCTAGAGGGGGGGTGAATAGATTTTACGCTTTTTACCCAATTTTTCGTGTTAGTCAAAATTACGAATTTACCCTCAAGATAATATAAACAAGCAAGTGTAATATGGTGCGGAAATTAAATCAACACTTGATTTTTACGTGGAAACCCTCACGGGAAAAACCACGGGCTATGTAAGTAAGCCACACTCGAACCTCGAATCCACTAAATGTGTAAACGATTACAACCTAATCCCGGAAGTAATCACACACCTACCTAATCCCGGTATGAGTGAACCTAGTCCAATTTGCTTGTGATCTAAGCAACCTAATCCCGATTGCTACGCACAAGACTTACCTTCTCTTGAAGAGAATACAACCCTAAGTGAATATGTGAAAATATCCAAAATGCAACATAGAGCAAGGGAAACCCTATATGCTTATCTAAGATGATTAATATGCAATTAAGAACAATCCTAGATATCAAAACTAAATGACATGTCAATTAGTTAAGCTAATCAATATTAAGCACAAAACCTAATATGCTAGCACAATACAACTTCTCAAACATACATCATACTATTCTCAATTTTGTATCCAAAGCATACAAAATAACAATCAAGTAATTAATTGAGATTACTAGATAAGAGAAACACAAAATATGTAAGATATTAGTGAAAAGCTTACCAAGCAAAGTATGATGAAGATTCCATGCAAGATGACATCTAGATGATCTAAGATGATGCTAGATGATGATTGATGATCATGAAATTGTGTTTGAGTAATTAAAAATGAGTTCTTTGTGTATTTTTCTTCTCTTGAAAAATATCCTAAGTATGAAGCATGAATAAGAACTCTTGTAAGTGACCTAAAATCAAGTTAGCATATATATAGAGGCCATAAGTGAAGTGAGGTCGTTTTGAAATTTCGCCAGAAAAATACTCTGTGCGCTGGTGGACCTGCGCAGGACCAGCGCACAAGCCAATTTTGGCTTGAGCGCTGGACGACAGGCGCTGCCACCAGCGCCAGTCCAGCGGCGCACACCTGGGCGATTGGCGCTGGTCCACACCAGCGCACGACCAGCGGCGCTCCACTGGGCGTTTTGCGCCGGTGAGCGGCGCTGGTCGATCGGCGCTGGTCGACCAGCGCACAGCCTTCAATTTTGTCCCCACAAGCAATCATGCAAGGGGAACAAAAGTCAACCAATATGCATCCTAAAAGCCTAAATGCTATTATGTTATAAACACAAGATGCAATCATAAAATCAAGCAAGAAGAGATGTAAATAAGCATTTATGCACAACAAAAAGAAACACAACATACAAAGATTAAACATATGCATGAATTGTGAGTGTGTGCAACTATCTCTTCAAGACAAGAAAGCACTTAGAATATTACCTTTGGTGCTTGTCAATAATGAGGTCTTCAAAGGGCATAAAGCACTTATAACCACATCTAAACTACCCTTACAAAGGATCCCCATTTATGGTTTGATCACGAAATAAGCCAATTAAAAACAACGGGAATCCTTACAGTGAGTGTGTGCAACTATCTCTTCAAGACAAGTAAGCACATAGAGTTTTACCTTTGGTGCTTATCAAAAATGAGGTCTTCAAAGGGCTTGAGCAATAACAACAACACCTAAACTACCCTTACAAGGAACCCCAACATGTGGTTTGTCCACGAAATGAGCCAATCAACAAATGGGAACCTTACATTAATTAACACAATGTTTGATATTTACGTCATTAACCTGGTTATAAAATATGCCGGTGTTTGCCATATTTGAATACCGATTAATTTCCTTGTATATTTCACATGAAAAACTCGTGCATATTATATTATAGTATAGATGTAAGGATATGAAATCCTTCAGACGATGTTGGATCTTCACACGCGAAGAGGGTAATAAGCTTCTTTTTTTTTTTTTTTTGTTTAAAATACCTGCCTCTAACTATGAAGTTTAAATATTTAAAAAGATTGAACTTCGGTCCTATTATAAGCAGACAATGAAATTACTGTGAACCTTATACGAGTAGATGGAAAATATTCACGATAAAATGGATTTTGTTCTTCTTACCTCGTTGGCAACCACTGTTTGATAGGAATTCCCCTCTCAATACGCTTGCAATTAATGAGACCTCCATGTGTCAGTACTTGTTACACGATAAGTACAAAAAATCAGGTAATATATATATTTTTTAATAAAATACATGCCTCAAAACATAAAGGTAAATTATAAAATAAACTCAACTTCATTACTATTATAAGCAAACAATTTACAAATCTTCCTTCAAATTAATACACAGTTACATGGATATTAAACTTGTAGTTAATACACGATTTCCAATTGGCTTTCTAGGCCTTCACTTCAACGTATCCCGGTGGCGGGGATTTGGCCTAACCTTCAGAGGCGAATGTCAGCATTTGCCTCCCGATGGCCCCCCCAACCATTAAAAACAAAAGTTCTATTATAAATATAATTAAAAGGTGAACCCATTAAAAAAAGTAATGTACATACAAAGTGATATATATATATATATATACAAAGGTAACCGATGATCATATTATCTTGTCCCTCTATTATTAGTTAATAATATAAACAAGGCATAATTCCCTCATTTGACCCAAAAATTTAGCGTGTAATCATTGACCAGTTGCATGTTGAATCATTAGTAATGCAATTACACGATGATAAGTAACCATGCTTACACGCTGCATTAAATGTAATCCTTTACATTGTTGCGTGGCTAATACAGTTGATTCACATGTCATTCGTTATACTAAAGTAGATTTAATATATTTGTGTATATTTATGTTTCATTCGCAATGTTAATGTTTTATTTATTTATTTACAAATAAAATCATATTTCTAACATGGAAGGAACTTCCAGCACAGCAAGCAACATCAAATGGGAATTGCTCTTGGAAATCCAGTGGGGGTGACTCCGCAGGTGTATCTGTTTCCGTAGGTGGAGATGGTTGTCGGCCACGCCGTGCGAACTGGGGACAAACAGGGGACCTTTGGATAGATCAACGTCAATATTCGCCCAATAATCTTGTTCCGCCTCATGTCCCATGGGGTGCAGCTCTTCTAATCAAGAACAACACTAATGCCAACTTAAGAGCATCACCTCGGCCCTTAAACCTCTCCACCAAAAACGTATCAAGAACTTCCCTTTCATTGGACAGAACAATCAGGGTCAAGTTACTTTTCAACTGAAACTAATTATAGCACGGTGTGTATAAAACTATCTAGAGGGGGAGTGAATAGATTTTACGCTTTTTACCCAATTTTTCGTGTTAGTCAAAATTACGAAATTACCCTCAAGATAAAATAAACAAGCAAGTGTAATATGGTGCGGAAATTAAATTGACACTTGATTTTTACGTGGAAACCCTTACGGGAAAAACCACGAGCTATGTAAGTAAGCCACACTCGAACCTCGAATCCACTAAATGTGCAAACGATTACAACCTAATCCCGGAAGTAATCACACACCTACCTAATCCCGGTATGAGTGAACCTAGTCCAATTTGCTTGTGATCTAAGCAACCTAATCCCGATTGCTACACACAAGACTTAGCTTCTGTTGAAGAGAATACAACCCTAAGTGAATATATGAAAATATCCAAAATGCAACATAGAGCAAGGGAAACCCTATATGCTTATCTAAGATGATTAATATGCAATTAAGAGCAATCCTAGATATCACAACTAAATGACATGTCAAATAGTTAAGCTAATCAATATCAAGTACAAAACCTAATATGCTAGCACAATACAACTTCTCAAACATACATCATGCTAATCTCAATCTTGTATTCAACAAATATAAAATCACATACAAGTAATTAAATTGAGATTGCTAGATAAGAGAAACACAAAATATGTAAGATATTAGTGAAAAGCTTACCAAGCAAAGTATGATGAAGAATCCATGCAAGATGTCATCTAGATGATCTAAGATGATGCTAGATGATGATTGATGATCATGGAACAAGTGTTTGAGTAATTAAAAATGAGTTCTTTGGAATTTTTCTTCTCTTTGAAAAATCTCCTAAGTGTGGAATCTGAATATGAACTCTTGTATTTGACCTAAAGTCAAAGTGGCATATATATAGGGGGCCAAAACAAAGTGTGGTCGTTTTGATAAGTTTGCCCATATTTGCCTTGGGCGCTGTATGTAGAGCGCCCTTGTACAGCGCCTGTACAGCGCCCTTGCTCTGTTTTCACGAGGAAACAGAGGGGCGCTGTACGAACAGCGCTTTGTACAGCGCTCGTACAGCGCCCATGAAAATTGCATCAGACCTGATGCATTTAAATCACATTTTTTGCATTAGGTGTGATGGGCGCTGTTCGAACAGCGCTTTGTAGAGCGCTTTGAACAGCGCCCAATGCAAAGCTTGAATTCTAAAAATGTGCATGAAGAGGCAATGGGCAATGCAAGATGCAATCAACCTAACATGCAAGAAGAGATGTTAATGAGCATTAAGGCACACATAAAAGACACACAACATACAAGGATTAAACATATGCATGAGTTGTGAGTGTGTGCATCTATCTCTTCAAGACAAGTAAGCACTTAGAATATTACCTTTGGTGCTTGTCAATAGTGAGGTCTTCAAAAGGGCCTAAGCAATAACAACAACATCTAAGCTACCCTTACAAAGCATCCCCACATGTGGTTTGATCACGAAATAAGCCAATTAAAAACAACGGGAATCCTAACATCAACAATATATTGTTTTGTTTGACAACGGAAGAATGAGAATGCTTAGTAGAATTTGAAGACTGGAAATTTGATTTTCAAAGAGAACTAACAAGTACAAGAAAATAGATTTAAAAGCAAAAAACAAAAAATACAGAGGAAGAACTTTTTCATTTATGAGAACAACTACTTTGCCTACAGCAAGCACCATAACCCAGTGTATATAAGAATCTCTTGGACGGTGCCACCCTCACTTAAAAAACAATATATGTTCAGTTGATCCAGACTTGCGCCCTCTTGTCCCATCAATCAAACAACCTTTCACTTGTTGGAAAGTTAAATTGACTTTGCATATTCCAACATTCATGAACCATGGAAAGTTGAATTTTATTTATGAATCTTGGGAGATTAAAGTCCTATGTCAATGTATCTAGAAAGTTTAAAAGTCCTTGTTTTATTTCTAAGTGTCCTTTGATTATTTCAATGGGTATCATTGACCAGGCAAAAATTACACGTTGGAAAGTGATCATCCTTACACGATACATTAGCCATCATTTCGGTTTTATGTATTTTTTGTTTTCAAATTTCAAAATTAGCCGTAATTAAGTGCCACGTTGGAATTGCAGTAAGGGTATACTTGTCCAAGAAATATTTCTCTTGGATAAAAAAAGAAAACTTATTGAGATGTGACAGTTTTGCAAAGCCCCGTAATTTTTGGGCTACTTATGAATTTTGCTCTATAAACAATTAACTGGTAATTTTTGTTTCCATAATTCTATTGGCCATGAAAATATGAAACAAAAACGATCCATTTTATCTTTCAAAAAAAAAAAATGATCCATTTTTATAATTTAATTTCCTATTATTTCATACTTTATTACCTACAGGTAATTGTATTGTATTTATATTAATTTTTTTTAAAGATTTCATACATTCAATGTAACATTATTTAATTCATCCAAGTAAGTGTTGTATTTATTTTATTTTATGTAAGACAAAAAATTTTACTATGAATCTATGATCTTAATTTAGAAGCATTTTCTAAGATGATGAATATTGGGATTTTATTTGTTCAAGTGCCGCACCCGATTACAATTTCCCTAGTCCGCTTGAAATAACCTTCAACTTCATACGGTTAGATGGAAAATCCTCCTTGAATTTAATACACGATTATATGGATATAAAACTTGGACTTCATACACGAACATGGGGGAAACAATATTTACATGATCAGGGAGAAATCGACCTTGGACTGAACACATGATTACACAAATAGATGGAAAGCAAACATTACATGAACACACGATTATATAACAGATTTCCCTCACCTCCTTTTAACAATACATTGGGAAAATTTTATGAGTTGTTATCGGTGTCGGTGTCGGTGTCAGTCGAAGCCTTAGAGGTTAGGTCAGTGGATGGCTTATCTTTGCACGTCTGTCTGTTCTGTCCCTCTTTGTGGCATACACTGCAACTACGAGGATGCGTGGTTTTGTTAGCAGCATCAGACGATGTTTTCCTGTAGCTCCTCATGTTGTGTCCCTTTAGGGCCGCACTTAGAACACTTCTTTTGCTTAGCCTTCTCGACGCATGAACGGTACCTTAACTTTTTCGGTCTTCCGGGCAGAAAACGCACCTTCCAAGGACGAACAACTAGATTTTGGATATGATCGGGTACGACCCAGTTCTGTGCATATGGAACCAGGTTGATTTCTCCCCGATATGCCTCTCGCATCCAATTAGATTTGTAGTAGTCGGAGCATATTTCTGGAACAGGAATTGATGCGTATCTAGTCAAAATATTAATAATTCGATGTCAGACCCCTAAAATTAGATATGGTAAATGACGAACTGACGACAGTATACTTTGATTACATACCTGGCACAAGCAAGGGCATGTCGACAAGGTAACTTTTCAAGATCCCACTTGCGACAGACACATGTCTTTACTTGAATATCGACAATGGGATTAATTTGATTCTCGGTGACGTTGTACCTGTGGTATGAAATAGGACGAGTGATGCATTTATAAGAAGGTTCAACCCCTTTAAGTATGTGATTGTCGGCTGCTGGAGTCAGATCAGACCTAAGGCGATTTGCAATAGTACGACGCTTGTGGAACCAATTATGCTCTGCAATGGTTACGATAGGCAGCTTCCAGAGATCTAGAATAATTGAGTTCATAGACTTGGCTAATTGGCTAGACATCATCCGGTACCTATTTTTGGGGCAGTAAGCACGTGTGAACTTATCTACCCCAATTTCCATGACGTCGTTGTAGTACCTCTGGTTGCAAACAGCCATCTGTTGAAGGTCGATATCATACTCATCGTGACGGTGTCTGTAACATGCTTTGTAAAAGTATTCTCTTCCAATACAACGATTCTTGGATGAGCATCTAAATTTTTGTGCAATGTGGAACACACAGAATGCGTGTTGTGCATCTGGGAAAACCTTTTTATGGCTGATATAATGCCTCTGTGACAATCTGAAATGATAACCAGATCCTGAGGAGAACCAATCCCCTTCTTCAATTCAGAAAGGAACCTAGTCCAGGATCTCTTACATTCTGAGGGTGCAAAACCAAATGCTAATGGGTATATTTTTGAGTCTCCGTCTTTAGCCGAGGCTATAAGTAGCACCCCTTTGACAGATCCCGTCAAGTGGGTTGCATTGATGGAAACAACGAGTCTGATAACATGGCTAAACCCTTGTAGACAAACACTGATTGCCATGAAGCCGTACTTGAACCGGTCTTTCGATTCTGTCTCGATGTTTGTTAGGGTACCGGGATTGGCTTGCTTCAACATGTAAAAGTACGCCGGCAACGTTTGAAAAGACTTCAACGGATCCCCGTACTGTATTTTCAGAGCATGGAGTCTGACCCGGTTAGCTTTGTTATACAACAGGTGCACCCCGTGTTGAGACCCCATTTCCGCTATGATATCTTTAACTCGAATTTTGTATCCTGAAACTGTGAATTTTGGGCATACAGTTCCCCAACGACATATGCACTGACTTGGTTAAAGTGATTACCATAATTTTGGACTTTGTAAGTGTGTGTATCTCGATATACATTGACGTACCAGTGAGTTGCCTGGTGCTTCTTCACCGCACGTACCAACCATTGACAATTGAAGTCGGTACACGATGCCTCATACCGCGTTGTGGTCGACCGCTTAACCCTGTACCAGAAATGGTTTTCCATTGCGTACAGGCCCAACTCTTTCTTCATTAATCCTTATGTTTGAATATCTTACCTTTATGAATGGATGTATGGTCCGATTCGGATTTGAATGCGCTGCATTCTTTTACATTTTCAAAACAGACATGGTCAAACCCTTGCACTTTATGCCTAGACAGATTATGATCAGGAGGGGTGTGAACATAAGTGGTGTTATCTTGGGCAGCAAGTGGTACATTGTTTGTAATACATGATACAGAAATGTTATTTGTGTTAGGATTGGGCATAGGATGGACCTCTCTATATGCAACATGTATCTGATGAGGCTGTAAAGGCTGTCGATGTGTTTCTTGTTCATTACTGGGAACTGATGATGCCCTGCAATGTGTTCCACAACCTATGGCATCATCTTCAACAGTGTGTACATTCATACAATCGACATCATGGATTGTAGAATGCTTTGACTCGGACTGAACATCCTTTGCATTATTTTTAAATCGACCTCCGTAAGACTCCAAAGGATGTATGCTATCATTAACACCCATTCAGTTGGTTCCACTTGAAAATGTGTTGGAACCTCTGACCAATGGAATATCATCAAAAAGCAACCGCTTGATTGATATATGCGACAAGGACTCATCACCGGGTGTTTGGTTTGGAATAAAATTTATGCTGGGAGAATCAGATATACATGTTACCGGTGAACAACCACTTGGGGTAACTGTATATTTTGCCTTCTTCTTTAACTGTGGCGTTATCGACTGATTTACCGTTGACAATAGCGTGCTAATGTAAATAGGTCGACCGTTGGGTTGATTTTGATCAACCGGAGGTTTTACCGTTGAATCTTTATTCTGGCTCAGTACCTCTGCGATATGTCCAGGTACAGGATTGTGAAACACCGAAACATAACATTTAGGATTCTTTTGTTATGCGAAATAAAGATTTGAAAATCAACGTCAAAACTCATTTCAACAACGGTGCCTGAAAGTAAGGTACTGAACTTCATATCGACTGATCGTAGTTCAACCCAAACCGATCGCATATCTTATCCGACAACGTTTTCAGTGTATCCTTCAGTGTCACAGGCAACAAGAAAATAGATTTTGGGTTGAAATCAACATCTTCACAGACTCCATCATAGTTCACTATCAACAAAATCATTTCATGGGCAATCCAAACGGTCAAGTATGCATACCGGAAAATCTTTAATCGGATACGGTGGTTGTGGTATTGTTTGAAATGGCGGTGAAATCAAGTCTTATGAAAAATTATCACGGAGCAGAGTATCAACTGTTTGGGTGTTTTGCAATGTCTGAACACATATTGAGTTCTAATAAATTGAAATACGCTTTTTTTAATCCCATTACGTACGCCTAAGTCTTACCATTACCTAAATATAACAAAAACCACAACACGACGTAAATAATTTCAAGGCATAAAATGTTAACTAAGCATAATAACATAATATTATGCTGAATATGTTTTTTAAAATATTCAGCTAAATTTGTAGAATGAACAGACATAAATGTTTTTCTGTTACAAAAACTATTCAACGTAAAATGTGTTCGAATTTTTACATTGAATAAGATATGAATTATTCTTCTGTAATTAAAATTAGAGTGGGGTGTTTTTTTTTTTTTTTTTTTGATTAACCTATGGATTATTTTGTAATGGAGGGTACGGTGGGCTTGAGCCCCCCACCTATCCCCACACAAGTGGCTCAATGGTCATATCATGCAATGGTTTTTAATTATAATTCATTTACCTTCCCCATGGTGATTAGATGTTTCTTCACTATTAAGAATCATAAGTAAAATTTGGAATCTGACTGGCCATGTCCAGCATTCGTCAATATTGGTATGCAAATAGTGGTAATGGTTCAATGTCAATGCACGATATCGTTCCTCGTTGGAGAGAGATTAATGCATGCAACCGGTACATTACACCCATCCAATAGGTATATGCCATGTGGCACAATATACTCTTTCCTGTCACGTGGCAGGCAAGGTTTTCTCCTCGTTGGAACTCCCTTACAGAAATCTTAAAACGATCCATTTCAAGTACAATCTGATTTCGTAACCCCTATTTAATTGTCAAATCTAGGACTGGAGAAAATATTGCGTGGGATTGGCACGTGGTGAGAACATGAGACAATCCAATGACATTGCAGCAATTAAAATTATATAATTATTTTATGTTCCCCATATAAATGGTGCAATCTCATTGGATGGTTTCACGGTCTCTCAATGTTGTAGTCCCATCCAAGATTTTCTCTCACGACGGACCCCATTTGTGTAAAAGTATACACATTGAAGTCTTTTTATTTTATTCAATATTGTACAAGCAATGATGGTCATGCAATATGGGATTGGATGGCTTTCCTGTCAATGTCGAAGTCCGTAAGGCTTATGACTATTTCATCGGGTTATTTGCTGACGTACTCTCCTTTGTTGAACAGTAATGGGAGGGAAATACGCTTTTGTGGTTCAAAGCCATCTCCAAACCTAATCCTTAATTTTGTGGAAGTTTTGAACTAAATTGGTGGGACTATTAGCATATACTAATCTCATTTTCCAACTCCAACCCATTAAAACCTATGTTACACTTAACCGAATATTCCCTACAATATTAACTGTGTTCCCATTTATCAAATATCTCGGAACAATTAACATTTGACCCCATAATATACATAATATTGCAATATGTTAATAAATGTTTGAAATTGAAGCTGCTCATTAACAAACACCCCAACCCCCTTTAGTGTTATCAATTAAGTGATTGATGTAAATAACAATTTCTAAATGTTATGTAGTATACACATAATTCTAGTTGAATAAAAAGGTTTTCATATATATAATAATAATAATAATAATAATAATAATGAAAAAAAAAAAAGAAGCTTTCATATTTAAAACCATACAATTGGAATACATTTAATTGGTTACGGGTATATCTCGTAATTCGGAAAACCATAAAATAAGGGATACAATAAAACAATACGATGACAAATATTTCATACAATATAATGGTTGAACTCTGATTCAGTTAAACTTGAGGGTTTTCCCATATTGTGAATTGTTTGCTTAATTTAGCACTGTTGCGCCAGCCACGAGGGATTGCACTGCACTATTCAGATGCAACCAATTTGCCGCATTGGAGGACCGTTGTTTGGAGAGGTTTTGTTGCTCAAATTGGATGATTTGCTCAAAGTTGCAGCTAGGTTAGAGACACCGGGTTTTACGCACTCTTAATTAGAAGTCAGAGCATGGGATTCACCGTGATATCAGCAATTAAAAGAAAAATAGACTTTTCATAGCAATTGATCACTTGCAAAAACACAACGGAACATTAACACACTACGCTAACTGGTACAAAGACCCTTAATTACCCTTAATTACAACACAAAACATGAAAGATGTAAGGATTCCCATATCTTGATTGGCTTATTTCGTGGACAAACCACGTGTTGGGGATTGTATGTAAGGGTAGCTTAAGTGATTGATATTCAAGCTCAAGACCCTCTCATGTCCTCAAGGTTGATAAGCACCAAAGGTAAATTCTAGTGCTTACTTGCCTTGAAGAGATCTAGTTGCACACACACACAACTTATGCATAAATCTTATTCTTGTATGTTGTGTGTTTTATATGTGTGCATGCATGTTCTTGAACATCTCTTCTTGCATGTTTTATTTTAATTGCATCTTGTTCATTGAAATGCCATGACATGTTTAGGTATTAGGATGCATTCACTTCCCACACTTGCACTTCATTATTAGTCTTAAGTGTGGTGTAATTCGTTTCCGTTTGTGTGATCGGAAACGTCCGCGCTTGCACGATGGTGTGCATGTCTTAGCGCGATGGTTGACCACTTGAGAAGGTCTCATTCTTCTCTTGGATAAGTGGTAGTTTTGATTTGATTGTTTGGAGTAAAGTGTCTAGTTTCAAAAGATTAGATTTCAATGTTTTAAATGTTTTTCAAAACTGACCTTTGCATGGTCTTGTGACCATAACTTTTATATAAAGCTTCAAAATGAGTTTTGAAAATTTCTGTACAAACTAGACACCCATACCTTTCCAACGGTATATTATTCGTAATATTTCATGACCGTTTGAATTGGTTTTAAAATCTCCAAAGTTACAACCAAAACAGGGCAACTCTGTTGTTGTCCGTTTCTGACCTTTGGTCACTCAATTGACAATAACTTTTTCTACAGACATCGAAATGTCATTCTATAAAAACGAGTAGAAAGTATACTTCCATACCTTTCCAACGATATATCATACGAAAGGTTTTGATGTCGTTTGGTTATGTTTCGAAGCTCTCGAATCTTGAGTCGCTGCACTGACGCGAGTACCGCGAAAATGCCCATATTTTTTCCATTTCTTCCAAAACGACATAGTTTCACTTGGGCATTATAAATACATATCTTTCTCATCATTTTAAGGGGTGTGCCACAAAATCAAACCCTAGAGAGAGAGGCTCCATATTCTTGAGAGAGAAAGAGAGATTTGAGAGAAAATCAAATCAAGAACTCACTTTTAACCACTCAAATCAAATCCTTTTTGCATCAAATTTCATATTGCATCTTCTATGTCTATATAGAATGCATCCATGCATGGGTTTGCATCATCACAAGTTGCTTGGTAAGATTTTGATTAACTTCATCTTATTTTAGTATTTTTACTATCAAGCCATCTCTTTTAAATTACTTGTATGTTGTAGATCATATGCTAAATACAAGAAAAGAGAATTATTTGTGATGAAAATGATTGGGTGTTGTATTGTGATAGCTAATTAGGTTTTTGATTAATCTTGATTAGCTAAGCTATTTGACATGTCATCTAGCCATTTATATCTAGGATTGTTTTAATTGCAAAATCATTATCCTAGATAAGCATATAGAGTAACCTAGCTCTAATTTGCATTTTGAATATTCATACATATTCACTTAGGTTGTTTCTCTTCATTGAGAAGTAAGTCTTGGGGCTAAGAGTACTTAGGCCTCAAGCAAATTGGAATAGGGTTGCTAATAAAGGCCCGCAGGGTAGAAGTGAGGGGTTACAGACCGGAGTGTTAGACGAGGTCTACATAGGTTGTAAACTTCATTTCAATTAGTGATTTCGAGTTCCGAGTGTGGCGTACTATACAGCCCGTGGTTTTTTCCCAGTGGTTGGGTTTCCACGTATATATCTTGTGTTATTTAAATTCCGCACATATTACACTTGATATATTATTTTGACTAGTTAGGGGCATTTTCGTAAAATTGACTTGCATGCGAAAATTGGGTAATATTTGTTAAAATCTATTCACCCCCCCCCCCCCCCCCCCCCTCTAGATATAATATATTGATAACACACCTCTAGGACTTTCAAAAGAAAAGGATCAACTCATAAAAACCTAATCCATATAATACATATAAGTTGAACTACTTGTGCTCGAGACGAACCACTGTATGGACACACCCATTTTGCTGGACCACATTTCGCTTGTCCATATAGGTGGACCACAAATACAACCCAATGGCTATTATTAAAAAGGCTCCGCAGACAGTTTCGACGAACAGTACGACAAGCCCTAGCCCCATGGTATCAGTAGGCTTAGGAGATGTTACCTGGGAGGTTTTCGTGTTAGTGGAAAATTTATTATGATCCAGTGGCTGTGAATGCATCCAATGTGGCAAAACCATGGACTTAAAGGTCCACGAATAGATAGAACACGTCTGTGTAGTGTTGCCATTTGAAGAGGTTAATCCCACAAACACGTTGGTGTCATGCCATATTTTCGACAAGTCAATTGAGTAAGAGAGAAGTGGATTCACAAGTTTTATATTACTAGAATGATATAACCTAACCTCTAAACGCTTTGCACTAGCATCATAATCGATCCATGAATCCAATTTCTTACCACTGTTAAGGAACATATTCTGAGATGAAATATTGCAGAATTTAGTAGATAATAGACTGTCAACGTCAATGCCGACGTGATTTCCATTCAAATCACCATATTCGAGATCTATAAAGGTGTCAAATTCAACAACCACCACCATAAACTTGGCTTTGTGCAATCCCATCTTAGAGAGACCAAATGAGCTCTTACCCACATCAGTAAAACGATAACCCTTCAGAACCATAAAAAAAACCAAACCATCACCACTTTGGTTGGACATTGAAAAAGAGAAAATCGTAAAGAAAGAAGGAAATGTCGAAGGATTACCTTCCACGAGCTTAATGGGTTTTTTGTACATCAGTCGCCAAGCACTTGATCAATCCGAGGTTGTGAGCTGAACAGAAGACCCACCATTGACAGCCATTGCAGCTCCATAGAAACAAATTTCGGATCGGCACCTTGGAACTTCATCAAAGCTGTTGAGGACAATAGGACAACTTGGCTCAACAGAAAGGACTTTCAAGATACAAATGAACAGAGTAATGGTTGTAAGGTAATTTGTCATGGAAAATTTGGCCATATCTGGAATGGGTTTGACTGTTTGAGTGCATCTGGAGTTTGTCTGACCTTTTAATTGAAGTGGTTGTCCAAATAAGCCCTTTAACATAACATCATTTTCAAAAAGGTCAACATAGTTGAACTTCATCGGTGTCCACAGTGCTCAGATGCAATGACGTCAGATATTTCATCGTGTTACATTTTTGTAGGCTGTTTTTCATGTCAGCAAAGGTGCTTTGTATCATTGTTGACTTGTACACGTGTAAAAGAAATATCATTGAGATGGCAACAATTAACGGTGATTAAGTGTTAGGGTAAATTACACTCACACCCTTATGTTATTAAGATCCTACCCATAGAATACTGACTTACAAATTGGCATTCCAAACACACGGTTATTGATGAACTCAATGGTTGGGTTCCCTATACAGTACTTAATTCATAGTAACGTTTGCCGTCAAAATCACTCAATTCACAGTTACACACATCAAGAAATAAAACAGAAAACCGTCAACTGTGAAATTCCCTTAAGCAATATAGTGTAATATATACCTAGAAGGGGGGTGAATAGGTATATGCCTAAATTCTTCCAATATACAAAAAATATGCGGAATACAACAATTGAAAGCACACTTGATGAATCTTAACAATTGAATTGATTTAACCAACACATGTGAAAATCAATATACAAGTAATGCAATCAATACAAACATATGGAAGATAAAGAAACATAAAACGAAACTTGACACAAGGATTTTTACGTGGTAAAACCTTAAAGAGGAAACATCCACGGGTTGATACCACAACCACCGGCAAAGCAATCCACTATATGAAAAGGACTTACACACTCAAAGCTATCAACACATGATATCCACTTCAAGCTATCAACTCCTAATCTACCCTCGGGCTAGTGAACCACAAAGCCTACTTCCTATCCAAGATGTGTCCTACACCTCTAGGAAGCAACTTCCTATCCAAGACGCTCACGTCTCTAGGAAGATTTCTTGCTTGACTATCCAAGTCCTCCCAACTCTAATCAAGACTTCATGCTTGGCTATCCAGAACACTTTCCTAGCCAAGACTTCTTGCTCAAGACAAAGCTTCACTCACTTTGCAAGAGACTTCAACCTTTCACAAGGCAATGATCTAAGTGATGCAAATGATGCAAATCACAATCAAATATAGCAAGATGATCAATCAAGCTCTATGAACATACTTAGTGACAATCTAGAATATGCTTTCAACAAACAATATATGTATCTAGAAATCAAAGCATGTGAATCAATAAGAACAAGATATGAATATTCAATATATCACACAAAAATCTTAGTTCTTAAATGATGAAATTAAACCTAGAAAATAACATGAGGCACATCATATACCACATTTCTAGAATAAAATTCAAGATTAGTCAAGTTTAGCTAAATTTGTTCAATTGAGATCACAAGGCTAAAACTCAACAATCAATAGATCAACCACCCCTAGAAAATGATCTAACAACATTCTAAACACATATCATCTATCAATTAGGAATATTAAAAGAGATGATCAAAAGATGAAGTGAGAAGAAGAAGTTTCACATACAAAAGTTGAGTCACGGACTAAAATCAGCTCACTACAAAACATCACAAAATCAAATGACTCTTAAAATGCTTGGGGTTTATATCTCTCTTCAAGACCAACAATTTTGGTTTTTGAATCACTCAATTCGGAGTTGAAATGAGAGAGATATGATCAAAATAAGAAATCAAAGGTTGTAAAGAATTCTGCACGGGATTTCGAATATAAATTGAGGGAAAAGAGATAGAGAAGAGAGGGATTCGGTGGCCAATCAAAAGGAGACACATCACACCTCCCATGTGGGGTACGTGGGCCACACGGGACCAGAGGGGTTGCTCTGGCCGTAGGTCCCACGGCCTCCACATGTGGTGGCTAATGCATGGCCTTTGGCCATGCTTGCCTCTCACGCACTCCTCTCACATTCTTCAGCCGTATTCGGGCATCCGAACTCTGAATTCGAATCTGTTTTTGAATTACAAACTATGACTCCCTTACGCACAATGGAAACTACAAAAATTTGCAAAAAGTTTGAGAATTCATCTCAGAAAAGGATGACGAAGACAACTCAATGGATGAGAACGCAAAGTAGCGTAGCTATATCATTTGGACTCGAAACCTTATGAATGAGTAAACGAAACGACCGGGACTCAATAAGGAATCATATAAGAACATGTTCAAGTCCAAAATACAAGACACATAAACAAATAAACACAAATTCACACAAGTATGCCATATCAAAGAGATAGTCATAAAACATGCAATTCTACAATGTTTGTCTATAAGAGACCAATGCATATGCATACTCAAAAGTGTGTGAATGTGTTATACCAAATGTTTTTACTATGATGCAGGGACACACATGTATGAATTGTGTGTGTGTGCGCTTACGCTTTGCAAGAGGAAGAAGTATCTTGATACCTTAGCATCCAAGTAAGTGCATTTCCTCTTGAAGACGATATTTGCTTGAGAAATTGCCTTTCTTCTTTGAAGCTTCTTTTCACCAAGAATCACCTAAACAACTAACCACTACAAATAAAGAGTGTTTTGCAATGGAATCAAGCCAACACAAATCTAAGATCTTACAAACTACCTATCGCAATTATGTAGGCGTATGGGCGTTGGCGTACAAAAGAAATCAAAAAAGGCTTGATAGTTTATAAAAAGGTGCATAAAAATCGAAAGGGGATTTTTCAGGTTTCACGAAGTTGCAGATGCATTTTTAATATGTGCTATTAACAAAGGAAATAATTCATTGTTTTGGGCCGGTCACCCCCCATTTTCGATTTATGTGTATAATACTATTTAGAAAACAATGTCACAATTCAAAACCCTGAGACATGGCCATGTTTGGAGCCCTGTATCGGAGTGTATAAGGATTACGAATGTTGTAGTGTTTAAAATAGGGGGGAGTATACTTGTTAAGAGCCAAATACCCACACCATGTTCAGAAATAATGCAAGTTCCACTTATTTTCTGAAAATTGCTACAACTGTTTTATGTGAAATATTCATGTACATTTACATCAAAGTTATAAAAAATAGACATATTGACACACCAAAGCATAACATATTAACTAGCGTCAACATCTTTATGCCACTTACACTAGTTTCCAAATTCTGCATTCGTCCATTTAAATATGTTTCCAGGTTGTACATGTTTGCATGTAGCATTTCCACTTCTTCGTCAGTAGATGTATGATGTCGGCCGTTAGATGTAGAATCTCACCCGCCTTCAGCAGTGCTTAGGAAACATCCCTGTAAATTTGCACCATCGAGCTCCCACAAACTAAAAAATTTACATTGCTCTTGCACACAAATAAAATATAGCTTACCTGGATTATCTTTCGATTTAGATATTTTCACAGCAGCCTTCTTCCCACATCTGCATGATTTGTTCCAGAACATTCCCAGGCCACCATTAATGTTGCTTGTTGAGCCTGAACTTCCTTCCATGGTTGTTGAATGTAAGAGAATTGTGTGTGATTGTTTAATGGGAAACAGATAGGGAACCAATACAATGTACGATTGAGGAGAGTAGCAGAATATAAGTTGTGTAAGAACGTGAACATCCAATTTACAGACACCAGGTTTAAGTTGCCGTAAATATAGCTGTTGGAGCCCAACGGTTGTATTCAGGGGTTGAAATTGTAGTTGCAACAATGCCAACGCGGGTTCAACTCAGAAAAGTGTCTTCAAAAATGAAAAGGATAGTGTACTTAGCTAATGACCAGTCAGTACCCAAGGGAGTGACCCCTCCACTTGGGTGTTGCCACGTGTCCTTTTTGTTGAAGATTGCTAGCCATGTGGTAATACCCCATTCAGGGGTCAGTGCCTTTGGTACTGACTGGTCAGAACCCAAGTATTTTCCATATAAATAACCTTCGTCATTGACATTGGAATTTGCTCCAATAAAAGATTTGTACAGGGCAGAGTAAACAATACACGAAGAAAAGGCGGATCTCACTTGAACATGTCCCATGTAGTCATTAACTCCCACCCATCCTCTAAATTCATGTTTCCAAGACAATTTAGAGGATTTTGGAGGATTAGTTGCTCCCACCCACCCTCTAAATTGTTGTTTCCAAGAAAAAATTTAGAGAACCTCCACTCCATTCTCTAAATTTAGAGAACCATTTTCAATCCTCTAAAACCACTTTTTAACTTTTTTTTATTCCAATTATATCCTTTTAACTTTTTCATTAAATTCAATTAATGTGTAATAAAATTTAATTTATACATTTTATTAACATAAAAATTATACCATTAGAAATGTCTCATATAGATCTTTAAAATGAGTCCAATATTGAATATTAATTAATAATTTTTTATTTACCATACTTTATCATTTGGGCAATCTCTTATTACAAATTGATAATTATAAGTTAGTAATAAAATAAAAACCGAAACATAGTATTAAAATAATAAATATTAAAATTAAAAATTACAATAACATAAAAACATTAAAATAAGGATAGAAAAAAAAAAAAAAAAAAACTTATATAATAACAAGATAACATATAATAATGTCGAGATACATTAAAATTTTGGAAAGCCATCCAAATGACTACCATATTCACCTGAAAATGATCCACTTTGTATTTGGGAATTGTGAGTGTTTTTTTCTAAAATTTGCATCTTTTTCCTTCGAAAAAATTCATGTTCGTTGGGATTTTAATGGAATCTAAATCTATCATTATAATTTTATTCTCTTCACGTTCACGTCAAATCACTTCATGTCACGTAAAATCTCTAATTTTGTTGCCTCATTTTGAGCTTGTAACACTTGGAGTTGACCATACATTTCCGACTCTTCTTTTTTATCCCTTTTATGATTTTTAAATTCATACATTAATAAAACATTATATTTTTTAAAAAAAAGTATTTAAAAAAAATACAAATGTTATTATAAATAATATTTGTTAAAATTTAGTTGAACAATAATTTATTAAACAAACTAAAAAATAATAATGAAAATATAAGTTAATTTAAGATACAAATAGAAATAGGGATAGAGATAGAGATAAGGATAGAGAGTGTGGTGGGAGTAAAAAAAATTTAGAGATGGAATATGGGAGGAATATTCCCTTTTAGTTCTCTATTTTAGAGATAGAGATAGAGAATGGGTGGGAGATGTAACCGATACATGGATAGTCATATCAATCACGATAATTTTATGCTAATCAATTTTTTATTTTCCAAATTATTATACTTGCTAGGCTCGTTTGGCGCACCAGTATTGGACTGTATTGGATTGTATATTATTGTATTGTATTGGACTGTATTATAATTAATTCAAACCAGTGTTTGGTAATGCACTCGCCTCTCCCTATTATGTTATTCCTATATGACTTTATTATTTTATATTATATTATAAAAATATAATAATTTTGAAAAAAATATTGAATAATTAATTTAAAATATCCTGACCATGAATAAATCAATAAATAATTTTATATACAAAAAAAAAAAAAAAAAAACTCAACTAGTTATTATTTTAATTGGTGATACAAGTATGATGATAAATGGAATATAAATGGAGTATGAGACTTGATACGCTTTGTTTCACTGTATTATATTGTATTAGGCAATTAAAATGTACAAAAATAATACAATAGGGTGATATGTGTGAACACTGTATTGTATTATTATAATACATTTTTGATGTCTAATGCAGCAAATCCCGTATCAGCTAATACATTATGGTTGGTGGTATTAGGTCATATTGTATTAGAAAAAACACATTTTTTTTTTCCTTTTTTTCCAACAACACACAACATGTGATAATGTTGTTAATGAAAAAACCACTTGCTACATCATGTGGGTTGAAATTTAGGCTAAATTTTTGGGTGGTCTAGCAAGACTAGCATTAGTGGAATGAAATATATGTTATGTTATTAATATTTTTATAATTTAAAAATAGTGCAGGTATACCAAACCAGACACACCCTAAAGTCATAATATATATATATATTTTTCTAGGAAGCACGGATACTCTATTTCGTGGGGGTAACTCGTATCGAACTCGCATCTAGTTCAGATACTTCCCGGATACTCCAAGATACTCCAAGATACGTATCCGATAGGCCAAATGGCATATCCGTTGACTTTTTCACAAGTTTTACTAGAGGATACTTAGAGGATACTTAGGGGATACTTGGAGGATACGTTTGAGGCAATATTATAATTATTTTAGTATACAACGGGGTCAAATTATAATTTCAAAATTTTAGGAATCAAAATTTTCAATTGTAAGGAACTTTTGGTTTTGATTCCATTGACATGGAGAATACCGTGATACTTGAGATTGCAAACCTTTTTCTTGATGAACTAGTGTTAGAGGCGAATTATTTATATCCTTTAATAATATGAATGATGATAATGAAGTTAATTAGGAATTAAAATATGTTTTATGAATTTTTTTATGTATTATTTGAATTTTGTAATATGTTATGACTTATGTAACGTATGTTTTATTTGGATTTTGTAATATGTTTGACTTATGTGACATATTTTATTTGGATCCTGTAATATGTTACATTGTTATGACTTATGTAGTTATGTGACATGTTTTAGTTGTATTCTGAATATGTTTTTATTTTGAATGAATTATCAAATATGTTTTCGTATTATATTATTATTTTTTAAATATAAATATATATTATTTTAATTGATGTATCTTGCCGCATCCGTATCCTAGTTTTTGAAAATTTACCGTATCCCTGTATCGTGCCGTATCCGTATCCCGTACTCGTATCCGTATCCATATCTGTATCTGTGCTACATAGATATTTTTTGAAGAGTAATACTACTCCACCCAAAAATCCCACCCAAATTCCAACCCAAAAGTGAGGTGGCATCATCACACACAACATAGGCCCACGTCACTATTAACAAGATTTTGTGTGGTGATGCCACATGGCATTTGGGTTGGTTTTTTGGGTGGAGTAGAATTATGAGGTTTTTTAAAGGCTCAAGTTAGAAATTTATAAAGTACTTTCTGTGACTAGTTAGAAAAGCACAAGGGTATCGTTGTAAGAAAGTAAAAAAAAACATGTCTGATCGATATCAAACGTTTAATTTTTAATGTAGGGATTCGACACGGCTGTGACCCTCAATAGGTTATAAATGTTCACTGATCGGTTGGGTAAGTATACATTCACGAACTCGTAAAGACTCAATTAAAAGACATCGAGGATAATGTCGGTTTGAATGTCGAAGTCGAAGGAGAAGGCAGTAGCACCACAACTAACGTAGTTTGGTCGTTGTAGACGTCTCCTCGCTATTCTAATCTGGCAAAGGTGAAGTCCGTGTATCATGCGAGAGAGAACACGATGAAGAATGAGATCGCTCGGTTGAAGAACGAGTGGAAGGATCTGGTGAGGTAGGTCACTAGATGGAAGAAAATGTACAGCCAGGTGGATGGTTGGATTTCGGTGTTGGAGGCGTTGGCCATTGATTTAAAAACAGGACAGCCTATCGTCGGGGTTCCGACGGCTTGCAATAGCTAGATCTTCGTGATACATCATGAATCTTGTGAGATTAATGTCTAAACTGTTCTATATGTTATGATGTTCAAATTGTGTTTTAGCTTGGGGTAGATTGAGGTGACATGTAAGTTTCTTGGTTTGATATGTCGTCAACTTGAAGATTGTTTTTATTGTTTTTATGAATGATGCAGATTTTACAACAGCCAATGCCGGTTAAAGTTGAATGTTGGTTTGAACTCTTAAGTTTTCAGTTATGAATTGCTTGGAATGAAACTATCTTTCTAGTATATTGTTAGTTATGAATTATTAGACAGGTTCAATAGTTGAATGATGTGTTGACTTTCCATTTTTTATAAAAAGTAATGAAGAATTATTTAGGAATACTGTGACGGAGGTATTACATTATTATGACAAATTTCTTCATGAATTATTTTGCCTTAAAATACTTGAAGCCAATATTTACTGATCACTGTAAGTGGGTAGAATGAGGAAGGAAACAATGCTATTTCACACTCTTTTTCACTTTAACTTTATTCTCGATTGAGATTCACCTATCTAAATTTTAGCACATTTTTTAAAGATTTTTTTAATGGCACAACCAAAAATCAATTTAAATATCATAAAACTATTGGTATCTTTTATTTGTTTGAGGAAATATGTTTGTCCACGTGCAAAGCACGGGTACTGACTAGTTATAACTATGCAGCCAACCGTTTCATTTTTAATAAATGTAACCTTTTACAAAAAATTGGAATGTGTTGTTTTTATTTTTTTGGAGGAATACCAATTTAATAAATACGTAAGATTATTAATTTAATTATATTTTAAAGAAGAAGAATACCAACAACTCTTCATAGCAATCTTTTCGATTGTCACACAACTCTATTTATCTCTTGGTAATACAAAAAAATTGTTGAAGTAAAGCATAATTAAAATGAATTTAAATAACTAATTACTAGGTTTATTATTTTCCCCCCCTGTAGTTTGCCATATTATGACTTGACCCCTTCTAGTTTTAGAAATGTTCGGTCTTCCACTTTTGGACGGTTGGGTTTCAGGGGATTGACTGGCCATTATTGAATGTAGAGGGACCGATTTATCTAATATTGCAAACCTCTGGGGGAAAATGATATAATTTACCTTTTTACAATATTACCCTTCTATTTTTTGCGATAAACGACTATTTAACCGAAATCCTAACAACAAGAGAGAGATAGGAAGGATCATTAATTATCATTCCAATAACTAGAATGTAATGACCCTCTCTCTTGACAAACTGAAATTTCCTTTAATGTAGTAGTGAAATATACCTAGAGGGGGGGGGGGGGGTGTGGAATAGGTATAGGCTCCAAATTCTCCCAATTAAAAATAATGCGGAAAATTACAAGGCAAATGCACACTTGATTAGATTTAGCAAATGAATTGATTTCACTAAGACAAGAGTTAATCAATTTACAAGATATGCGATCAATGTAATATATGGAAGATAAAGAAAAGTAAAGCAAAATTGAACACAATGATTTTAACGTGGTAAAACCTCAATGAGGAAACATCCACGGGTTGATACCACAACCACCGGCGAAGCAATCCACTATGTGAAAAAGGACTTACACACTCAAGCTATCACTCATGATATCCGCTCAAGCTATCAACTCCTAATCTACCCTCGGGCTAGTGAATCACCAAGCCTACTTCCTATCCAAGATGTATTCTACACCTCTAGAAAGCAACTTCCTATCCAAGACGCTCACGTCTCTAGGAAAATTTCTTGCTTGACTATCCGGATCCTCCCGACCCTAGACAAGACTTCCTTGCTTGATTATCCGAGTCCTCCCGACTCTAATCAAGGCTTCCTTGCTCTATCCATAAAGCTTCACTCACTTTGCTAGAGACTTCAACCTAATGCAAGGCTATGATCTAAAGTGATGCAAGTGATGCAAACACAAACAAATTAAGCTAGATGATCAATCAAGCAAAATGTACATGTTCAATGATAGTCTAGAATATGATTTCAACACACAATCACAAAATTATCTAGAAATCAAGACATGCAAATCAATAAGAACAAAGGTATGAATATTCAATTTATCACACTAAAAACCTAGTTCTTAGATCAAGAAATAGAACTTAGAAAATAATATGAGATACATCATATATTCATTTCTAGAATCAATTTCACACACAATCAGTTTAGCACATATATGTTCAAAACAAATCACAAAGCTAAAACTCAATTAACAAATGATCAAATAACCCTAGCAAGTGATCTAACATACTTCTCAACAAATTTCATCAATCAAATAGTAAGAATCAAGAGATGATCAAAGATGAAATCGAAAAGGAAGAAGTTGAAAATACAAATACTGACCACGTACTGAAAAAGCATCAGCTGAGAAAAATGGTGAGGTCAGCTGCCTCTGAAATACTTGGGGTTTGTAGCTCTCTTCGAGACCAACAATTTTGGTTTTGAATCGATTGTTTTCGAGTTCGTATGAGAGAGATATGATCAAAACAAGTAAACAAAAATTGTAGAATTCTGCAGCGATTTTGCAAAGTGTTCTTCAAAAATCTTCAAAGTGTGGAGGGAAGGAGGTGAGCTTAAAAGGAGGGAAAGGAGAGATTTTACGAGTGAATCAGAAGACGCCATGTCACCACGCCATGGGGGGCGCGTGGGGCCCATGGGAGCAGAGGGCTCCCTTGCCCGTGGGGCCCACGGCCTCCCACACGGGCTGGCCTTGTGGCCACACGTGATCCCGACTTTCTCTCACGCGCTCCTTCAGTTCTTCAGCCCATATCTTGAGCATCCGACCTCTGATTTTGAATCCGTTTTCGGATTACGAACCGTGACTCCCTCATGCACGACTACGACTACTCAACTTTGAAAAATGGTTGAGAAATCATCTCGGAATCCGATGATGAAGTCAACACAACATGTAAGAACGAAAAGTAGCATAGTCAACTTGTTTGGACTCGAAACCTTATAAATGAGTAACCGAAACGACTGGAACTCAATAAGGCATTAAATAAGAACATGTTCAAGTCCTAAACACAAAATATGGAAACAAATAACACATATTCACACAAGCATGCCATATCAAGGAGATAGTCACAAAGCATGCACTTTCACAATGTTTGTCAATACAAGATTAATGCATGAGCATGACTATGAAGTGTGTGAATGTGTTATACCAAATGTTTGAACCACGATGCAGGGACACACATGTATGAATTGTGTGTGTGTGCGCTAACGCCTTGCAAGAGGATGGAAGTCAAGATTTACCTTTGACGTTTTTCACCTCTTGAAGACGACTTTTGCACTAGACGTTGCTCTCACTCTTTAAGCTTCCTTTCTTCAAATAATGTCCTAAGCAACAACTAATACAATCATAGAGTGTTTTGCAATGGAATTAAGCCAATACAAATCATAAACCTTACAATCTCCCCCTTTGACTATTCCATGGCAAAAACACTCAACCTCACCATACAATGTTTCACTCAAATAAACTCAAAATGATAGCATACTCTCAATCTCACATTACAAAGAAATTCCTAGACTAAAAAGTCTTCAAGTCTTCAAGAATTCCTCTTTCGGTCTTCAAAGTACCTATGAGAGAAAATAGCAACCAAAAAGAGATCTTCTCTAAAGAAGAATGGTGAGTTATTTAACCAAACAACAAACACTAGAAGATATCCCTTATCTCATACACAAATGCATTATCTCAAGTGAATAAAATATGTTCATATTAAAGCATTCCCTTAGTTTCCCAATTTCTAAGAACCACTATCCTTAACATTGTCAAGAAAGAATTCTTTCTCCCCCTTAAGACAAGAATTCTCCCCTTAAGACAAAGTCACAATTAAGCACAAAGAGGAATATGATTCACACAATTGGAACAATTTTCCGCACAAGGTGTGAAGTATACAAAATCTCCCCAATATCAAACATGGTGAGGTATACATTTTCTCCCCCTTTTTGTCAAGGAATAGACAAGGGACACAAGAGATAAAGAACGAGATATTAAGCAAACAAATCGTATAGAAAGCGAAAGTTGAATAAACTAAAGCTCCCTCTTAACATATGCTCCACATATTATCAACAAGTAGATTTTGTTCACAAGGGACATCACACAATCACACAATCAAGCAATAAGAGAAAATATTTCATAACTTTGTCAAAGTCCAAGAGAGAATCATAGATTTTCATTAATCTCTCAAAAATATTCTCACATTGCTAATGAATCAAACACATAAGCAAAATGTGTGTGTGTGAATGCTTTTCAAATATATAGTAGGAGTAATTGTGATATCAACATGCAAACTCTATCTACACCTATCCATCTAAAGCCTTTCCAAAAATAGGTCAAACCGATATTCATCCGGTTTTTGCTTTTAAAATAAATAGATATCAACATATGAGCGTGTGTGTGCATGTGGCTCGTTTCCCCCGTTTCTATTTGTCAACCCGAGCTTTTCACAATTCTCAACTATACACCAATAAGCCTTTATTTTTCATTTCTTTTAGGCTTAGAATCAAAGATATATTTTTTTAAATGATTCATTTCAACACTTCTTTGATTTTACTAACAAAAACATATACTCCTCATGGCGGCTTTCACTCATCACAATGGCGTAGCCCTTTCCTACATTGGGTGGCTTCACAACCAAGGTGTGTAGCCCTTTCCATGAGGGTGCTCGTTGATTACTATGTAGTGCCGAAGCAAAATGGATACATACCATAGGTCATCTATCATGTACTTAACAATAAACTTCTAGATGCATCCATTATCTACACATATTCAACCACAAAAACTCAAAAAACTAAAACATACAAGAGAAGCATTAGTGCACTTTTCAAAAATAAGATTTTCAAGCTCAAGTGCATGATCTAAAAACAATTAAAAGATACTTGTTAAAGATCATTACTTCTCAAGTGAGTAGCTCTTAAAGACAATGATATTCAATTAAAGTTTTGCTCATCAAGCCACTCACAATCACACAAAGACATCAATCAACACAAATCATGCCAATGGACATTCTAAGAGTTTTAAACCTCTCTTTGTCCAAGGGCTTAGTGAACAAGTCCGCAAGTTGATTTTTAGTAGGCAAATGCTCTAGAGTAACAATAGAATGTTCAACTAGATCTCTAATGAAATGATGCCTAATGTCTATGTGTTTAGTACGGGAGTGTTGAACCGGATTTTTAGAGATGTTAATGGCACTTAAGTTATCACAATAAAGTGTCATTTTTCCTTGTTCTATCTCATAATCCTTAAGGATTTGTTTCATCCAAAGTAATTGTGTGCAAGCACTTCCGGCCGCAATGTATTCGGCTTCGGAAGAGGAAAGGGAAACCGAATTTTGTTTCTTACTTGACCAAGAAACCAAGTTATTACCAACATAAAAGCAACCGCCCGATGTGCTTTTACGATCATCTATGTTTCCTACCCAATCCGCATCACAATAGCCTACAAGGATATCATTGGTATCAAATGAATAGAATAGACCAAGACTATGAGTTCCTTTGATGTACCTAATGATCCTCTTGACGGCTTTTAAGTGAGATTCCTTGGGATTTGCTTGGAATCTAACACACAAGCCAACACTAAAGCAAATATCGGATCTACTAGGCCGTTAGGTAAAGTAGACTACCTATCATGCTTCTATAAAGGCTTTGGTCAACACTTTTCCCTTTTTCATCTTTGTTAAGTTTTAAAATGGTGCTCATGGGAGTTTCAAAATCTTTTCCATTTTCTAGGCCAAATCTCTTAACTAGATTTTTAGCATATTTAGATTGATTCAACATTATGCCCATGCTAGTTTGCTTCACTTGCATTCCTAGAAAATAATTCAACTCACCCACCATACTCATTTCAAATTCACTTGACATAACACTAACAAATTCATCAACCTTGGTTTTATTAGTAGACCCAAAAACAATGTCATCAACATATATTTGTGCAACAAAAATATCATGATCATGATGTTTGATAAACAAAGTTCTATCAATGCCACCTCTCCTATATTGGTTGTCAATAGATATTGAGTCAACCTATCATACCAAGCTCTTGGAGCTTGTTTAAGGCCATAGAGAGCCTTTTCAATTTAAACACATGATTAGGAGAGTGTGGGTCTACAAAACCCTTAGGTTGTTCAACATACACTTCTTCTTGAAGGATATCCATTGAGGAAAGCACTTTTGACATCCATTTGAAATAATTTGAACTTTTTAATGCATGCAATGGACAACAAAAGTCTAATGGACTCGAGACGAGCAACCGGGGCAAACGTCTCATCAAAGTCAACACCCTCCACTTGAGTGTAACCTTGAGCCACTAGTCTAGCTTTATTCCTCACAATCTTGCCACTTTCATCGGTCTTATTCCTAAACACCCATTTAGTGCCAATTACATTTATATCTTTGGGTCTAGGAACTAAGGACCACACTTCATTCCTCTCAAATTGATTAAGTTCTTCTTGCATAGCCCCAACCCAATATTCATCAACAATTGCTTCATTAATATTTTTGGGTTCAATTTGAGAAGTGTAGCAAGCATAGGATATTTGGTTAGCAATTTGATTTCTTGTTCTAACCCCTTCATTTAAATCACCTATGATGTCTCCTTGATAGTGTAAGTTTCTAAGTCTTGGGTGAGAATGTTCAACAACTTGGTCATTTTGTTGATTATCATTTAAAGCATTTTCCAACCCTTGACTTACAACTTCAATGACTATCAATTTCATCATCTTGACTAGAAACACTACTAGCCACATCAATAGGTGTTTAGTGTCATTTAACATGTTTTCTTTAGGTTCATTGACACCATTATCATCACACAAATTAAGCATGCTAAGATCATCTATCTTCACATTGATAGACTCCATGATAGTCTTAGTAGTCAAGTTAAAGACTCTATATGCACGACTATTAATAGCATACCCAAGAAAGAGACCAACATCACTTTTTGCATCAAACTTTCCTAAGTGATCTCTATCATTCAAATATAACATTTACTAACCCAAAGTGTGGAAGTAACTCACATTAGGCTTCTTGCCTTTCCAAAGCTCATAGGACGTTTGTTTTGTGCCGGGCCTTTTGAAAACACGATTTGACACATAACAAGCGGTATTGACCGCCTCGGCCCATAGGTTTCTAGGGACTTTCTTGCTATTGAGCATGACCCTAGCCATCTCTTGCAAGACACGGTTTTTCCTCTCAACAACACACATTTTGTTGAGGAGTTCTAGGTGCGGAGAACTCATGAGAAATCCCTAAACCATCACAAAACTCACTAAATTTTGCATTTTCAAATTCCGTCCCATGATCACTCCTAATGCGACATATTTTCTTGATATCAAGACCTTTTTCATTTTGAACTTGATTACAAAACTTTTTAAAGTAATCAAAAGCCTCGGTCTTGTTTCTAAGAAAATAAACCCAAGTAAACCTAGAGAAGTCATCAACGCATACAAAAATGTATTTTTGCCATTAATGCTCTCGGTTTGAATTGGCCCCATTAGGTCCATATGCACAAGTTCTAAAGGTCTCTTGGTAGCTATGTAAGAATTTTTCTTATGAGGCACTTTGGTTTGCTTACCTAATTGGCAAGGTTCACAAACCACCTCAAGCTTTTTACCAAGATTAGGAAGACCTCTAACAATGCCATGTTTTTCAAGCTTTTTCAAATCTTTAAAATTCATGTGACCCAAACGTTGATGCCACAAATCAAGCTTATTGCACTCATGTGCCATGTTGCATGTTAGAGGATCTATCTCAAGACAATAGCAATTGTCTATAGACCTTTTGACTCTTAGGACGACATCGCCCTTTTTATCAATTATAGTGCATACATCTTTGTTAAAACTAACTTCTTGAAAAATTTCACACAAGTGAGTAATGCTTATCAAGTTAGCTTGTAACCCATCAACATACAAAGTATTGCGAAGTTTAGGCAATCCGGGGATACAAATTGTTCCCTTGCCAAGAACTTGCTTTTTGGTACCATCACCAAAAGTAACCCAACCTCCATCCTTTAAAACAAGATTCTTAAAGAACTCTTTGTTCCCGGTCATGTTCCTAGAGCAACCGCTATCTAGGTACCAAGAATAGGAGGAGTTGGCACGTAAAGCATATTGTGCAACATTACATTTAGATGTGTCTTTTCTAATCCACACATTTTTCACAACATGCTTCTCACTCTTACTTCTAACATGCTTTGACTCAATGTTAAGCTTTTTAACATGCACCTTGACCTCATTGGTCACATCTTCAAAAATATCAAACAAAGCATTATCAATTTTCTTATGCATAGTAGAGTGAGGCACAACACAAGATTTAGCAAGCAAGTCATCAACAACTTTTCAACAACATGCTTTTCCTAAGGTCTTCCTAGGTCTATTTCTATATCCATACATGGATGATTGCCTAGATCCATTCAAAGACATATCATGAAAAGCATTATCAAGTTTGCATTTCGAATATACTCAAAGCATCTAGGTCGAATATGTCCTATCATTTACAATTATGACAAATAGGAATAAATTGGAGAAATTTACCATTTGCATTTGCTTCCATAGCATTTGGTCTTCTCACAATTTTACCTCTTTGAAGAGCAACCCTTGATGCTCCACCTCTTGCATTTGAGGTTGTTGCTACTTGATGCTTATGTTGTTGAGTTCTTCCATTGAACATCCTTGTTGATGAAGAGGCACCTCTGGTAGATTTCATAGCTTTACCTTGAGAGAGTGTACCTACAATTGATTCAATGCTTACTTTGACAAAAGTAGATTTGTTAGATGAAGGAGTATCCTTCTCATTGATATAACCCAAACCTCTTTTGTCACATGGATGCTTTCCACTTTTAATGAGGGTTTCAACTTTATTAGAACTAGATGACATCTTGCTAATCACCCTATTAGCCTCATCAAGTTTCTCACGAAGCATCCTAAGTTCAATGGCATATTTTTCCGCTATGTCATCACTAAACATAACATCTTTACGTGATTTATCAAGCCATTGTTCATACTTTTTCTCTTGATTTAAATGCTCATTAAGTTTGGATTTAAACACATTTTCAAGTTTCTTAGCATTAACAAGAAAACAATCTCTTTGCTCAATTTCTTGCTTCAAGATACCAAGTCTATCATTGCTATCTTTAAGATTCAATTCTAGACTTAGGATCTTGTCTTTAAGTTCATTGAACTCCTTTGAGCCAAGATCATGATTCTCTAACTTCTTGTTGAGGGACATATTGACTTTGGATAACCGTTCATTTTCAAAATAAGATCATCGATCTTTTTCTCATCTAAGTCAATATGTTCAACAAAAGAAGCCACATAGGAACACACTTCCTTAATCATGATTATCACAAACAAAAACACGAAACACTACAAAGAAAGGATCTATCTAAGTACGTCTAGACACCCGCTCTGATATCAAATGAAATTTCCCTTAAGTAGTAGTGAAATATACCTAGAGGGGGGGGGGGGTGGGGGGGGGGGGGGTGGTGAATAGGTATAGGCTCCAAATTCTCCCAATTAAAAAAATAATGCGGAATATATCAATAAAAATGCACACTTGATTAAATTTGACAAATTAATTGATTTCACTTATACAAGAGTTAATCAATTTACAAGATATGCAATCAATGAAAGAAATGGAAGATAAAGAAAAGTAAAAAGCAAAAATGAACACAAGTGTTTTAAACGTGGTAAAACCTCAAAGAGGAAACATCCACGGGTTGATACCACAACCACCGGCGAAGCAATCCACTATGTGAAAAAGGACTTACACACTCTAGCTATCACTCATGATATCCGCTCAAGCTATCAACTCCTAATCTACCCTCGGGCTAGTGAATCACCAAGCCTACTTCCTATCCGAGATGTATCCTACACCTCTAGAAAGCAACTTCCTATCCAATGACGCTCACGTCTCTAGGAAGATTTCTTGCTTGCCTATCCGGATCCTCCCGACCCTAGACAAGACTTCCTTGCTTGATTATCCGAGTCCTCCCGACTCTAATCAAGACTTCCTTGCTCTATCCACAAAGCTTCACTCACTTTGCTAGAGACTTCAACCTAATGCAAGGCTATGATCTAAAGTGATGCAAGTGATGCAAACACAAACAAATTAAGCTAGATGATCAATCAAGCAAAATGTACATGTTCAATGATAGTCTAGAATATGATTTCAACACACAATCACAAAATTATCTAGAAATCAAGATATGCAAATCAATAAGAACAAAGGTATGAATATTCAATTTATCACACTAAAAACCTAGTTCTTAGATCAAGAAATAGAACCTAGAAAATAATATGAGATACATCATATATTCAATTTCTAGAATCAATTTCACACACAATCAAGTTTAGCACATATATGTTCAAAGACAAATCACAAAGCTAAATCTCAATTAACAAATGATCAAACAACCCTAGCATGTGATCTAACATACTTCTCAACAAATTTCATCAATCAAATAGTAAGAATCAAGAGATGATCAAAGATGAAATTGAAAACGAAGAAGTTGAAATGACAACCTTGACCACGGACTGAAAATGGATCAGCTGAGAAAAATGGCGAAGTCAGCTGCCTCTGGAAATGCTTGGGGTTTGTAGCTCTCTTCGATACCAACAATTTTGGTTTTTGAATCAATTGATTTCGAGTTCGTATGAGAGAGATATGATCAAAATAAGAAAACGAAAATTGGTGAATTCTGCAGAATTTTTTCAAGTGTTCTTCAAAATTCAACTCAGTGTGGAGGGAAGGAGATGAGTTTAAAAGGAGGAGAGAGAGAGATTTTTCAAGTGAATCAGAGCGTGCCACATCACCTCCCCGTGGGGGGCACGTGGGCCACATGGGAGTAGAGGGCTCCCTTGGCCGTGGGGCCCACGGCCTCCCACACGGGCAGGCCTTGTGGCCACACGTGCTCCCGACTTCTCTCGCGCGCTCCTTTGGTTCTTCAGCCCATATCTTGGGCATTTGAACTCCGATTTCAAATCCGTTTTCAGATTACGAACCGTGACTCCCTCACGCACGACTATGACTACACAACTTTGAAAAATGGTTGAGAAATCATCTCGGAATCCGACGATAAAGTCAACACAACAATGAGAATGAAAAGTAGCATAGTCAACTTGTTTGGACTCGAAACCTTATGAATGAGTAACCGAAACGACCGGAACTCAATAAGGTATTAAATAAGAACATGTTCAAGTCCTAAGCACAAAATACGGAAACAAATAAACACATATTCACACAAGCATGCCATATCAAGGAGATAGTCACAAAGCATGCACTTTCACAATGTTTGTCAATACAAGATCAATGCATGAGCATGCTATGAAGTGTGTGAATGTGTTATACCAAATGTTTGAACCACGATGCAGGGACACACATGTATAAATTGTGTGTGTGCGCTAACGCCTTGCAAGATGGAAGTCAAGATTTACCTTTGACCTTTTTCACCTCTTGAAGATGACTTTTGCACTAGACGTTGCTCTCCACTCTTTAAGCTTCCTTTATTCAAATAATGTCCTAAGCAACAACTAATACAATCATAGAGTGTTTTGCAATGGAATTAAGCCAATACAAATCATAAACCTTACACAAACCATGACAAAGAATTCGAAGAACTACCTATAGTTGATTTTGAGAAATATAAAGCACTGAAACTTACAACTGGTGGTGGTGGTGGTGGCGGTGGCGGCGGTGGCGACGGTGGTGTGAAGAAAAACGTGAAAAATTAGAATTGAGAAACGAGAACAATGGAACTGATTAGAGAGGTATGAGACATATAATATACTAAAATTTGAATTATTCGTTCCTCGAAGTGTCTCATCCAGAGACTGTCTAAAATTTGAATTATTTTGACACTTGGCAGTTTATCATCTTAACCTGATTTTTGACAATTGGAATTTATTACGTGGCACGTGTTTTTTATTTAATTTTTTTTCAAAAAATACAAAAACAATATAACAATCAATTAGCATTAATAAAGCTCTTCTTCTCCCAAATTATCATTTGAAAAAGGGTTGTTTTAATTAAGCCACCAGGGATAAAAAAAGTAAACATGCTTTGTAGTAAAAAGTGAGAGCTTTTTATTAAATGAAAAAGTGTACACGTGTCAAGCAATGAATGGGAAAGGTAAATGGGGAAGGCAAATGGGAAAGGTAGATAACATTCCCCTTTAATTAAACAACCCTTTTTTGTTACCCATTGAGAGTGAGTGGTTTGAGAAGTAAATGTGTGTTTTGGGAAACGAAAAGGTCTGGTTCATTAATTAGTTGTTTTTGAATTTATTTTAATTAAACAATTTTTTGTGTTACTAAGAGATAAATAGAGTGGCATGAGAATCGAAAAGACTGTTGTGAAGAGTTTTTGGTATTCTTCTGCTGAAACTAATTTAATATATAATTAAATTAATAATTATTTTAAATTCATTTGGTATTCCTCGAAAAAAACAATACAACACATTACTGTTAGGTTTATAGTTTGTGTTGGCATGTATTCTATATCAAAACGTGTTTCTTTTGTAATGTTTAGTGGTCCATATGTTGAAGATTTATGAACGAAGAAAGTCTTGGCCACAATTCATGCAAAATGCTGGCTTCAAAGAAATATGTGCTTCATTGATCTTAATTGAATATCTTGTATATGAGATACATTGTTTGTTGGTATATGTTTTGTAGACTAAGGGTGGTGAATTGAGCATACATGTGTTAATTGTTTTCTCATAACAATCATGTTTAAGGTTAATTTGTATGCTCACCAAGGATTTGACATAAGTCACGAAAGAGTTTTTAAAACTAGTGTGTCAACGTATTCACCCCCCCTCTAGGTTGTTTAGTATAACCTTGTAGGTATTTTCAATTGGTATCAGAGCGGGTCACTTAAAGCAATTAGTGTGATTTGGGATCTACAAGGTTATTTGCTATGATAACAACCTTTTGTCTACAATTGTTTGTAATGGTTGTCCTCCTTTGTTGATTGGAAAAATGTTTTTTTTTTTTTAAATGCTCATGAAAGACTTCACTAAGTCTAGTGTAGAGCAAGCTTGGTTGGTTTGTCATGAAAGGTTTCTTTTCTCCGAGTTTTATATTTGATGGAGTAGTTTCTCCAAACCAATATGTTCATGAAGTATGAATGAGGTTTATTTTTGAGAAGTTGAAACTTTTAGTCCTTTTTGCCATTTATAGTGGTGTAAGTTTTTAAACACCTTGCTTTTTATAAAGATTCAAATATGGCAAAAGAGGCAAGGAATTGTTTCCAAGCTACTTGTGAAAAAGGTTCTTCTTGTTTTATATTTCATTTGTCTACTAACAATGTTGTTGATAAGCTTGAAAAGAATGTTAGTGACAAAAGTAAAGAAGAAGAAGTTTTCCCGGAGAATGATCGTTCTAGACATGATCACTTGATTTTGCAACTCAATGAAGAAGATTGCAAATCAAAGACCACCAACTTCAGCTTGATGGCAAGAGCTCAATCTCTTGAGAAGGAAAGAGATAAAGCTTTGAAGAAAGTTGAAGTGAAGAATGGAGTGATCAAATGTCTAGAAGAGAAGACGGTTGAAGATGCTCTTGTGTTAGATAGTTTAATAAATGATTTTGGTAATAAATTGTTTTATTTCTTGTAGGAAATGATCAAAGGCAAGGAAGAGGATTGGCAATCATGAAGGCCAAAGAGCTTGGTGATCTTCATGAAGATTCAAGTGACTTAAGCTTTGTAGTTGAGCAAGTTGAGACTCCTACAACTAAAGGCAAGTCACTAAGGAACAAAAGGACTTCAAAGGCCAATCTTCCAAGGTCAAGTGCAAAATCAAGAAGTAAGGAGCCTTCACCGTCGTACACTCTCACCCAAATAGTAACATCTCCTTATGTATTCCGGTTTGCAATTTTTTGAAATGTTGTAGTGCATACTAAATATATGCCATGAGTATATTAGACAATGCAAACTAGGGAATGAGATGCATGTTAGTGAGATGAGAAAATCTTCTATGAATATTGTCAAGAAGATTTGGGTGAATATGAGTGTTTCACATGATCATATGTATAGTCTTGATAATATCTTTGTTGTTGGCAATAATGTTGTATATCATGAGATTATCTTTATAGAGAAGATGGTTGATGTTTATCTTCTAGATATAATATTGCCATGTGAAATGATCACTATGGTTTTTGTGTTTGTGCACCCAAGACCAAATGGGTCAAGGGTGAGTGCTCTTACCATTAGTGTAAGTTACACATGTTAGTTGGCTTTAAGATTAGTGTCTAGTTTTGAGTAACTTAGCTAGCTAGCTTTGTTTCTCTATGACTTTGACATGAACTTAGCTATCTCACAATATCATTATGATAGTCAAAATCCGTTGATTAACTTTTGAGAAGTTGCATATCATGAAATCTATTTGGTGATAATCATGTTAATACTTTTGGAGAAAGTCATTTTTGTTGTTGTTTGAGTTGAAATGCATAGTCTTTATTCTATTGGGATGAAACACCAACAACTTGTTGTCATGAGGACAAACAAGCCAAGAGAGCTCATAAAAAGAGCGAGGGCTTTGCATTTGATGAAAAAGCTTGCTTAGGTATTTCTATACCCTAATGCTTGCTTTCTAGCTTTTCATCTTTCGACTCTATGTTTGCATTACATCATATAGCATGTCATATTATAGAACTAGTATAGCATTCATATGGTTCTCCTTGACATTTGCTCTCTAAAGATCTTTTAGTGATGTGTTCACAATGATCTTATACATGATGCTTGAAATGCTTGTGTGATTGTTGAGTGGCTTGATGAGCAAAACTTAATTTGAATATCAATTTCTTTAAGAGCTACTCACTTGATAAGTAATGATCTTAAACAAATAACTTGTATTGTTTCTAGATCATGCACTTGAACTTGAAAATCTTATTTTTTTGAAAAGTGCACTAATGCTTCTTTTATATGTTTTAGTTTTTGAGTATGTGTGGTTGAAAGTATGTAGATTATGGATGCATCTAGAAGCCTATTGCTTAGTACATGATAGATGACCTATGGTATGTATCCATTTTGCTTCGGCACTACATAGTAATCAATGAGCACCCTCATGGAAAGGGCTACACACCTTGGTTGTGCAGCCACCCAATGTAGGAAAGGGCTACGCCATTGTGATGAGTGAAAGCCGCCATGAGGAGTATATGTTTTTGTTAAAAAAAAATCAAAAAAGTGTTGAAAAGAATCATTAAAAAAAAAATCTTTGATTCTAAGCCTAAAAGAAATGAAAAATAAAAGGCTTAATGGTGTATAGTTGAGAATTGTGAAAAGCCGGGTTGTCAAATAGAAACGGGTAAACGAGCCACATGCACACACACGCTCACATGTTGATATCTATTCTTTTAAAGAAAAAACCGGATGAATATCGGTTTGACCTATTTTTCGAAATGCTTTAGATGGATAGGTGTGGAAATTATTTGCATGTTGATGTCACAATTACTCCTACTATATATGTGAGAAGCATTCACACACACACATTTTCTTATGTGCTTGATTCATTAGCAATGTGAGAATATTTTTGAGAGATTAATGAAAATCTATGATTCTCTCTTGGACTTTGAAAAGTGATGAAATATTTTGTCTAATTGCATTAATGTGTGATTGTGTGGATCTCGTTGTGAACAATACTCTATCTTGATCTTAGATAGAGCACTTATCAAGGAGGAGCATAGTATGCTAGACTTTGTTCTCTTTTATGATATGTTCACATGCTTCGAGTTGATTCATAATCCCTTGTGAACAAATCTACTTGGTGATAATATGTGAAGCATATGTTAGGGGAGCTTAGTTTATTCAACTTCGCTTTCTATACGATTTGTTTGCTTAATACTCGTTCTTTATCTCTTGTATCCTTTGTGTATTCCTTAACAAAAAGGGCCAAAAATGTATACCTTACCATGTGTGGAGAAATGTTCCAAATGTGAGAGTATTGTTTCTCTTTGTGCTTAATTGGGACCTTGTCTTAAGGGGGAGAATTCTTGTCTTAAAGGGGAGAAAAAAATTCTTGCTTAATAAGGTTAAGGAGCTTAGAGAGAGCTTTAAATATAACATTTATTTGAGATAAAGCATTTGTTTGAGATAAGGGAAGTTATTTTTTGTTGGCATATTTTGTTTTAATATGATGAATTTGAAGATGTTATTTCATAAGTCTTGATATGCATGATGATTCTTCATAATGATATATGCCTTTGTATGTTTGATCACAATTAATGCATGAATCTTGAAAGTCCTCAAATAAACTAGGTGTGTTATCAATATATCAATCTAGAGGGGGGGTGAATAGATTTTAGCTATTATTACCCAATTTTCGCATGCAAGTCAATTTTACGAAAATGCCCCTACTAGTAAAAATACAAGCAAGTGTAATATAGTCCGAATTTAAATAACACTTGAAGTATACGTGGAAACCCAACCACTGGGAAAAAACCACGGGCTGTTTAGTGCGCCACACTCGAACCTCGAAATCCACTAATTGAAATGGAGTTTACAACCTATGTAGACCTCATCTAACACTCCGGTCAATAACCCCCCACTTCTACCACACGGGCCTTTAAAAGTGGCTCTAGTCCAATTGCTTGAGGCCTAAGCAATCTTATCCTCAAGACTTAATTCTCTAAGAAGAGATTATGCAACCTATGTGAATATGTATGAATATTCAAATAACAAACAAGGCTAGGGAACCTTAGATGCTTATCTAGAATGATGATATATTCAATTAAATCAACCCTAGATATCAAGCGCTGGATGACATGTCAAATAGCTTAGCTAATCAAGATTAGTCAAAAACCTAATTAGCTATCACAATACAACACTCAATCAATTCATCACAATTAATTCTCTATTCTTGTATTTATCATATGATTAAAAACATACAAGTAAATTAAAGAGAATAGCTTGATAGTAAAAATACTAAAATAAGATGAACTTAATCAAAATCTTACCAAGCAAGTTGTGATGATGCAAACCCAATCATGGATGCATTCTATATAGTAATAGAAGATGCAATATGAATATGATGCAAAAGGATTTGATTTGAGTGGTTAAAGGTGAGTTCTTTGTATTTTCTTTGCTTGAAAAATGTTCTAAGTATGAAATCTGAAAATCAACTCACTTAAATGACCTAAAGTCAAAGTGGCATATATATAGGGTGTCAAACCAAAGTGTGGTCGTTTTGAAAAGTGACACCTATTTTTGCCTTGGGCGCTGTACGTAGAGCGCCCCTTGTACAGCGCCTGTACAGCGCCCCAACTCTGTTCTCTCGGAAAACAGAGGGGCGCTGTACGAACAGCTCTTTGTACAGCGCCACATCAAAATGCATCAGACCTGATGCATTTAAAAGACCATTTTTGCATCAGGTCTTGTGGGCGCTGTTCAGAACAGCGCTTTGTAGAGCGCTTTGAATAGCGCCCTTTGCAATGCAAGAATTCTAAGGCTATGCATGACAAGGCAATGGATAATGCAATAAGCAATCAAACTAACATGCAAGAAGAGATGTTAATGAACATTAATGAGCACATAATGACAACACATACACAACATACAAGAAAATGAATTAAGCATGAGATGAGTGTGTGTGTGCAACTAATCTCTTCAAAGCAAATTAAGCACATAGAAGTTTACCTTTGGTGCTTATCAACCTTGAGGACATGAGAGGGTCTTGAGCTTGAATATCAATCACTTAAGCTACCCTTACATGCAATCCCCAATACGTGGTTTGTCCACGAAATAAGCCAATCAAGATATGGGAATTCTAACAATCTCCCCTTTGGCTATTTCGTGACAAAACCACCACTCACATTGATTCCTCACAAAAATTAGAAACTATAGGTCAACAATGACTATCTACATTACAAAGAGATATTTTTATAAGAAAATCTTGAAGTCTTCAATCTCTTGTAGAATAATCAGTCCCTGAAAGCAAAGTTTCTATACTATCCAATTCAAGTAAAAGTGAGATGAATCAAGTGAGAGCATAAACAAGCATTTGCATTCTTAGAATTGAAGTACAACTACAACATCATGCAATAAATGTGAATGCAATGCTCCCCCTCAATGGGTTACTCCCCCTCAATGTGTTGTCTCCCTAACATACACAATTGCTACCACAATTTGCAACTCCCCTTACCACCATTCTACTCCCCGTTTTGTCATGATGTAGGCAAAGGAGTAGTCCCCAATCGAGTCACTTAGCAAAGAGAGATGATAGAATTCAAGTCATTTGCATAATCATTAATTGCACTTTATGCAACTCTATCAAATGGAGAGAAACAAGGAGATTTTTTTGATAAAATGTGTGAATCAAAAAAAATGCTCTGCATACAAGACATGTAGCATTCAAGCTCAAAATACAATGGTATTTGGCAAAGCAAATGACAAAGGTTTCTAATTAAGAATTCAAACCAATTCACCATTGTCATGAGAAAAGCAAGGATATAGAGTTTTCATTGATTTTAATTTATGAGCAACTATATCCAACCTTATAGGTCAAACATGTCATGAGCAACTTTGCACTCTATTTGATTTTTTTGGGAATGAAACCCATATGATAGTAGACATATTCAACAAATAAAGAAGGAGAGACATTTGGATTTTAAAATCCTTTGAACGGATACAAGATCCTTTATTCATTTTGAGTCTTATAAGCTTTTTCACACAAGTTTTGCATTTAAAAATTGCAATCATCAATTCATGCTTTTTCATTTGAGCATGTCATTTGAATTTCATGCTTTTCAATATTCATTAGCATGTCATTAAGAATCATCATGTCATGGAGATAACTATAGGTCATTCAAATCATATTTCCTAAGTAAATCTCCTAGTCCAAAATGCATGTTTGAACATAAATATGACATGGATTGTAAACAAGTAAGGTTCACACTTATTGGATTGAAAACATATACATATGTGCAACCAAGCTTACTCAAGCAATCAACAAAGAAGCATAAGATTTTTCAAATATTTGCATGCAACAAGTATGCAATAGCTCTCTTTGCTTGAGATCCCCATATGGGGTCATCACCAACCTTCATCAAAGAAGGTCATGAGGTCCTATGGACCTCCCAAGTCCATTTGACTTGGATGAACCTATTTGAGACTTGTTAGTCTCGTAGCAAGCGGGTTCATTTTTTTCTTATCCACATAGATGTGACTTTCTTCTTCCTAGTGGTCAATGGTTCAAGAGTTCTAGAATTAATAGGATCGAATATGAATATTTTCCTTCCTATTAGGCATGCATTCTAGCTCTTGTCATTTTCTTTTCAATCATGCTTTTGATTCTACATAATTTAATGAAATGAAAGCAATTTGGTCTAATGTGACCATCAACACCACAAAAGTGACATGTAGGGATAAATTTAGAATTCATACCATGTCCTTGTACATGCATAGGAGCCTTCCCATGACTTTGTGGTTGAGCGGTTCAAACCTTCTTTGTTGTTGAACCGGTCTAGTTTGCTTCCTTGTTCCATTTTGCATGATTGGCCTCTTCCCTTGATGAATATGAGCTTTAGGGAAGTTAGGTTGAGGAATTTTTTTAGCTTGAGGTTGTCTCCTTGGAGCTTCCTTCACTTGTGCACTTCTTGAGCATTGTCCTAGATCAATTTTCTTCCTAGATGTGCACCGGCGACGCTTCTATCTTGCCCAAACTCTTGACAAAGACGGTCTTGGTTGGAGTAGTGATCTTCTTGGTTTCTTCATACCCAATACCTCTCTTGTCACAAGGATTCTTGTAAGGATTCCCGTTGTTTTTAATTGGCTTATTTCGTGATCAAACCATAAATGGGATCCTTTGTAAGGGTAGTTTAGATGTTGTTATTAGTGCATAAGGCCCTTTGAAGACCTCATTATTGACAAGCACCAAAGGTAATATTCTAAGTGCTTACTTGTCTTGAAGAGATAGTTGCACACACTCACAACTCATGCATATGTTTAATCTTTGTATGTTGTGTTTCTTTTTGTTGTGCATAAATGCTTATTTACATCTCTTCTTGCTTGATTTTATGATTGCATCTTGTGTTTATAACATCATAGCCTTTAGGCTTTTAGGATGCATATTGGTTGACTTTTGTTCCCCTTGCATGATGCTTATGGGGACAAAATTGAAGGCTGTGTGCTGGTCCACCAGCGCCGGTCGACCAGCGCCGCTCACCGGCAAAACGCCCAGTGGAGCGCCGCTGGTCGTGCGCTGGTGTGGACCAGCGCCGGCCACCAGCGCCAATCGCCCAGTGTGCGCCGCTGGACTGGCGCTGGTGGCAGCGCCTGTCGTCCAGCGCTCAAGCCAAAATTGGCTTGTGCGCTGGTCCTGCGCTGGTCCACCAGCACAGGTCCACCAGCGCACAGAGTATTTTTCTGGCGAAATTTCAAAACGACCTCACTTCACTTATGGCCTCTATATATATGCTAACTTGATTTTAGGTCACTTACAAGAGTTCTTATTCATGCTTCATACTTAGGATATTTTTCAAGAGAAGAAAAATACACAAAGAACTCATTTTTAATTACTCAAACACAATTTCATGATCATCAATCATCATCTAGCATCATCTTAGATCATCTAGATGTCATCTAGCATGGAATCTTCATCATACTTTGCTTGGTAAGCTTTTCACTAATATCTTACATATTTTGTGTTTAATTTATCTAGAAATCTCAATTAATTACTTGATTGTTATTTTGTATGCTTTGGATACAAAATTGAGATTAGTATGATGTATGTTTGAGAAGTTGTATTGTGCTAGCATATTAGGTTTTGTACTTAATATTGATTAGCTTAACTAATTGACATGTCATTTAGTTTTTGATATCTAGGACTGTTCTTAATTGCATTTAATCATCTTAGATAAGCATATAGGGTTTCCCTTGCTCTATGTTGCATTTTGGATATTACATATATTCACTTAGGGTTGTATTCTCTTCTAGAGAAGGTAAGTCTTGTGTGTAGCAATCGGGATTAGGTTGCTTAGATCACAAGCAAATTGGACTAGGTTCACTCATACCGGGATTAGGTAGGTGTGTGATTACTTCCGGGATTAGGTTGTAATCGTTTGCACATTTAGTGGATTCGAGGTTCGAGTGTGGCTTACTTACATAGCCCGTGGTTTTTCCCGTGAGGGTTTCCACGTAAAAATCAAGTGTTGATTTAATTTCCGCACCATATTACACTTGCTTGTTTATATTATCTTGAGGGTAAATTCGTAATTTTGACTAACACGAAAAATTGGGTAAAAGTGTAAAATCTATTCACCCCCCCTCTAGATAGGTTTATACACACCGTGCTATATTTAGTTTCAATTGGTATCAGAGCGGGTTCCTAGACATACATAGGTGATCCTTGCTTATTTTGGTGTGTTTTGCATTTTGTGTGATTTTTGATCATTCATACATTTGCATTCATTTCATTCATTCATAAACACTATGAGTGGAAACGGTGGAAATGGTGGTGGCCACGAAGGAGCTTCTAGCACAAGGCCTCCACTTCTTACCGGTTTGAACTATTCCCAATGGAAAGGGAATGGAATCCTACATATGCCAATTCATGACCGTGCATGGATGGCGGTGGAAGATGGATATGATCTCCCTATGATGACTCCCGCGAGTGGAGGAGAAGATGTTTTGAAGCCTAAGGGCAATGGAAGCGCAAGAGTTTAAGGCTTCAAAGTGGAATAGGAAGGCTATGCATGCCATTATGTGTGCAATGGATGAGAATCAGTACAAGCTTATTCAGAATACTCAGATTGCCAAAGTGGCATGGGACATCCTTCAAGTTGCACATGAGGGAACCGAGGTGGTGAAGGAGTCCAAGCTTCAAGTCCTCCAAACTCAGTTTGAGTTACTAAGGATGGGAGAGGATGAATGCTTCAATGACTTCAAATCAAATTGATGGACATCGTAAATCAAAGCCATCAACTCGGAGACCCTATTCGGATAGGAGAGTCAAGCAAAAAATTATGAGATCGCTCCCCGATAGATTTGAATCAAAGGTGACGGCCATAGAAGAAAATAGTGGTGTAAGGTTCACTATTTGTATTGGCTTGATTCCATTGCAAAACACTCTATGATTGTATTAGTTGTTGCTTAGGACATTATTTGAAGAAAGGAAGCTTAAAGAGTGAAGAGCAACGTCTAGTGCAAAAGTCGTCTTCAAGAGATGAAAATCGTCAAAGGTAAATCTTGACTTCCATCCTCTTGCAAGGCGTTAGCGCACACACACACAATTCATACATGTGTGTCCCTGTATCGTGGTTCAAACATTTGGTATAACACTTTCACACACTTCATAGCATGCTCATGCATTGATCTTGTATTGACAAACATTGTGAAATTGCATGCTTTGTGACTATCTCTTTGATATGGCATGTTTGTGTGAATATGTGTTTATTTGTTTTCGTATTTTGTGTTTAGGACTTGAACATATTCTTATTTAATGCCTTATTAGTTCCGGTCGTTTCGGTTACTCATACATAAGGTTTCGAGTCCAAACAAGTTGACTATGCTACTTTTCGTTCTCATTTGTTGTGTTGTCTTCATCATCGGATTCCGAGATGATTTCTCAACCATTTTTCAAAGTTGAGTAGTCATAGTCATGCGTGAGGGAGTCACGGTTCGTAATCCAAAACGGATTCAAATCGGAGGTCGGATGCTCAAGATATGGGGCAACGAACCGAGGGAGCGCGCGAGAGATGTGCAAATCACGTGTGGCCACTTAGCCAGCCCGTGTGGGAGGCCGTGGGCCCACGGGCAAGGGAGCCCTCTGCTCCCATGGGCCCCACGCGCCCCCCACGGGGTGCTGATATGGCACCACGTGATTCGCTCAGAAATTCTTTCCTTTTCCCTCCTTTTAAGCAAACCTCCTTCCCTCCACACTTATGCAATTTTTTGAAGAACACTTCATTTCTCGCATCAGTTTTTCAACAATTTTCGTTTACTTGTTTTGATCATATCTCTCTCATACGAACTCGAAATCATTCGATTCAAAAACCAAAATTGTTGGTCTTGAAGAGAGCTACAAACCCCAAGTATTTCTAGAGGCAGTTGACGTCGGCATTTTTCTCAGCTGGTCCATTTCCAGTCCGTGGTCAGTTGTATGTTTCAACTTATTTTTTTTTCAATTTCATCTTTGATCATCTATTGATTCTTTCCATTTGATTGATGAAATTTGTTAAGAAGTATGTTAGATCACATGCTAGGGTTATTTGATCATTTGTTAATTGAGTTTTAGCTTTGTATTAGTCTTGAACATTTATGTGCTAAACTTGAACTATCATGAAATTGATTCTAGAAAATATATGAGTGATGTGCTTCATGTTATTTTCTATGTTTTATTTCATGATCTAAGAACTAGGTTTTTAGTGTGCTAAATTGAATATTGATACCTTTGTTCTTATTGATTTGCATGTCTTGATTTCTAGATAACTTTTGTGATTGTGTGTTGAAATCATATTCTAGACTATCATTGAACATGTACATTTTGCTTGATTGATCATCTAGCTTAATTTGATTGTGCTTGCATCATTTGCATCACTTTAGATCATAGCCTTGCATTAGGTTGAAGTCTCTAGCAAAGTGAGTGAAGCTTTGTGGATAGAGCAAGGGAGCCTTGATTAGAGTCGGGAGGACTCGGATAATCAAGCAAGGAAGTCTTGTCTAGGGTCGGGAGGATCCGGATAGTCAAGCAAGAAATCTTCCTAGAGACGTGAGCGTCTTGGATAGGAAGTTGCTTTCTAGAGGTGTAGGACACATCTAGGATAGGGTAGGCTTGGTGATTCACTAGCCCGAGGGTAGATTAGGAGTTGATAGCTTGAGCGGATATCATGAGTGATAGCTTGAGTGTGTAAGTCCTTTTTCACATAGTGGATTGCTTCGCCGGTGGTTGTGGTATCAACCCGTGGATGTTTCCTCATTGAGGTTTTACCACGTTAAAATCATTGTGTTCAATTTTGCTTTACTTTCTTTATCTTCCATATATTACATTGATTGCATCTTGTAAATTGATTACTCTTGTCTTAGTGTAATCAATTCATTTGCTAAATCTAATCAAGTGTGCATTTGCCTTGTAATTTTCCGCATTATTTTTAATTGGAAGAATTTGGAGCCTATACCTATTCACCCCCCCTCTAGGTATATTTCACTACTACATTAAGGGAAATTTCATTTGGTATCAGAGCGGGTGTCTAGACGCACTTAGATAGATCCTTTCTTTGTAGTGTTTTTGTGTTTGTTTTATTTGTGATAATCATGATTAAGGAATTGTGTTCCTATGTGGCTTCTTTTGTTGAACCTATTGACTTGGATGAGAAAAAGATCAATGATCTTATTCTTGAAAATGAACACTTGTCTAAAGTCAATGTGTCCCTTAATAAGAAGCTTGATAATCATGGTCTTGGCTCAAAAGAATTCAGTGAATTAAAGACAAGATTTTAAGTCTAGAATTGAATCTAAAATAGCAATGATAGACTTAGCATCTTGAAGCAAGAAATTGAGCAAAGAGATTGTTCTCTTGTTAATGCTAAGAAACTTGAAAAAGTGCTTAAATGTAAACTTATTGAGCATTTAAATCAAGAGAAAAAGTATGAACAATGGCTTGATAAATCACGTAAAGATGTTATGTTTAGTGATGACATAGCGGAAAAATATGCCATTGAAATTAGGATGCTTCGTGAGAAACTTGATGAGGCTAATAGGATGATTAGCAAGATGTCATCTAGTTCTAACAAAGTTGAAACCCTCATTAAAAGTGGAAAGCATCCATGTGACAAAAGAGGTTTTGGTTATATCAATGAGAAGGAGACTCCTTCATCTAACAAATCTATTTTTGTCAAAGCAAGCATTGAAACAAATGTAGGTACACTCACTCAAGGTAAAGCTATGAAAGCTACCGGAGGTGCCTCTACATCAACAGGAAGTTCAATGGAAGAACTCAACAAGATCAAATTCAAAAAGCATCAACCTCAAATGGAAGAGGTGAAGCACCAAGGGTTGCTCTTCAAAGAGGTAAAATTGTGAGAAGACCAAATGCTATGGAAGCAAATGCAAATGGTAAAATTCTCAAATTCATACCTATTTGTCATCATTGTAATATGGTAGGACATATTCGACCTAGGTGTTTTGAATACATTCGGAAATGTGAATTTGATAATGCTTTTCATGATATGTCTTTGAATGGACCTAGGCAATCATCCATGTATGGATATAGAAATAGACCTAGGAAGACCTTGGAAAAGCATGTTGTTGAAAAAGTTGTTGATGACTTGCTTGCTAAATCTTGTGTTGTGCCTCACTCTACTATGCATAAGAAAGTTGATAATGCTTTGTTTGATATTTTTGAAAATGTGACCAATGAGGTCAAGGTGCATGTTAAAAAGCCTAACATTGAATCAAAGCATGTTAGAAGTAAGAGTGAGAGCATGTTGTGAAAAATGTGTGGATTAGAAAAGACACATCTAAATGTCATGTTGCACAATATGCTTTACGTGCCAACTCCTCCTATTCTTGGTACCTAGATAGCGGTTGCTCTAGGAACATGACCGGGAACAAAGAGTTCTTTAAAATCTTGTTTTAAAGGATGGAGGTTGGGTTACTTTTGGTGATGGTACCAAAAAGAAAGTTCTAGGCAAGGGAACAATATGTATCCCCGGATTGCCTAAACTTCGAAACACTTTGTATGTTGATGGGTTACAAGCTAACTTGATAAGCATTACTCACTTGTGTGAAATTTATAAAGAAGTTAGCTTTAACAAAGATGTGTGCACATAATTGATAAAAAGGACAATGTTGTCCTAAGAGTCAAAAGGTCTATAGACAATTGCTATTGTCTTGAGATAGACCCTTTAACTTGCAACATGGCACATGAGTGCAACAAGCTTGATTTGTGGCATCAACGTTTGGGCCACATGAACTTTAAGGGCATAAATAAGCTTGAAAAAGTTGCATTGTTAGAGGTCTACCTAGTCTTGGTAGTAAGCTAGAAATGTTTGTAAACCTTGTCAATTAGGTAAACAAACCAAAGTGTCTCAAAAGAAAGCACTTCCATAGCTACCAAGAAGCCTTTGGATCTTGTGCACATTGCCAATAATCTTGTAAAGGAACATACTAGAAAGCTTGGATTAAAAAGTATGATGTGAAAAATGTTCCTAGTCATTCTTCTAAACATGTTTCTAATGATAACTCTTTGAATGTTGTGCATGTTAATGACAATCATGTCAAGAAGAATGTCAAGAAGATTTGGTTGAAAAAGAGTGTTTCACATGATCATATTCATAGTCTTGATGATATTTTTGTTGATGGCAATAATGATGTGTTTAACATGAGTAATATCTTTATAAAGAAGATTGTTGATGTTTTATCTTCTAGATATACTATTGCCTTAAGAAATGATCATGATGTTTGTGTTAGTGCTTCAAAGACCATATGGGTCAATGATGAGGACTCTAGTGAGGAGGAAGCTCTAGAGATGAGTCTTCTAGTGATGAAGAGCTTGTGAGCAACTTTGTTGCCTTCACGGCCTCTCATTCTATCCTAGAGAATGTTTGTCAAGATTTATTAGACAAGGAGGTTGATACAAATCATCAAGTGTGCTTAAGTGAGAATCCTACCTATATGATCTTTTGGCTAAGGTGAAGTGTCTTGAAGATAGTTTGAAGATAGCCTTAAGTGAGGTGGATGAGAAGAATGATTTGATCAAATTACAAGTGGATGAGTTTGTTTCAACAACTCAAAGGCTCTTAGGTGAAAAGAATGTCTTTCCAAGAAGCTTAGAGAAGTTGAAGGGATTGTTCTTGAAAGGATAGGATTATCTCTAGTTTGTCTTTAGGAGGCTCAAGTGACTTGGTAGTTGAGGAGAAGCTCATAGAAGCATCACTTCCTACAAGCAAGGATAATGCATTGTTGATGTGAAAGCTCCTAAGAAGAGACGTTCCAAGACCAGAACAAATTGAAGAACAAGGTACCCCTTGAAACTCCCATTTGTGCTTCTTCAATCCCGGAAGGTAAAATTTCTCATTTTGTTCCCATATGTCATTTTTGCAATACCGTAGGTCATACCAAGCCCAAGTGCTTTGAATATATTGAATATTGCGAAATAGGAAATGCATCTAGGGATAAAGAGATTGAACTTCATTTAAGCATGCTAAAGCTTTTTAGTATGAAAAGCATGATAATGTCTAAAGAGCATGTTAAGAATGTCCGGATTGTGAAGAATGAAACCTTGTGAAAATTGACAATGCATGTGTTGTAGTAATGTTGAAAAGAAAGTATCAATGATATTCTTGTGAATCAAGAGATGGAAGAACTTTATTCTAGTTTCAACATTGTTGTCAATAAGAATCTTGATAGTGTTTGTGTAGTTCACCAAGACCAATGTTCAAGGGTGAGTGCTCTTACCATTAGTGTAAGATTGCACATGTGAGTTAGCTTTAAGATTAGTGTCAAGTTGTTAAGTTACTTAGCTATCTAGCTTTGTTTCTATATAACTTGATATGAACTTAGCTATCTCACATATTCATTATGATAGTCAAAATCCGTTGATTAACTTTTGAGAAGTTGCATATCATGAAATCTATTGGTAATAATCATGTTATGACTTTTAGAGAAAGTCAATTTTTGTTGTTGTTTGAGTTGAAATGCATAGTCTTTAGTCTCTTGGAACGACACACCAACAACTTGTTGTCATGAGGACAAACAAGCCAAGAGGACTCATAAAAAGGGTGAAGACTTTACATTTGATGGAAAATAGCTTGCAAAGGTATCTCTATATCATTGCTTGCTTACTTGAATTTTCATCTCTCAACTCATTGTTTGCACTATTTCATGAAGCATGTCATATTGAGAAATATAGTGTTCTTATGGTTCTCATTGACATTTGCTCATTTAAGATCTTTTGATGATAATTGTTCACATTGATCTTAATCATGATATGTGTTATTGTATGTATGATTGCGGTCGGAAGTGTATGCACATAATTACTTTGGATGAAACAAATCCTTAAGGATTATGAGATAGAACAAGGAAAAATGACACTTTATTGTGATAACTTAAGTGCCATTAACATTCTAAAAATCCGGTTCAACACTCCCACACAAACACATAGACATTAGGCATCATTTCATTAGAGATCTAGTTGAACATTCTATTGTTACTCTAGAGCATTTGCCTACTAAAAATCAACTTGCGGACTTGTTCACTAAGCCCTTGGACAAAGAAGGTTTAAAACTCTTAGAATGTCCATTGGCATGATTTGTGTTGATTGATGTCTTTGTGTGATTGTGAGTGGCTTGATGAGCAAAACTTTAATTGTATATCATTGTCTTTAAGAGCTACTCACTTGAGAAGTAATGATCTTTAACAAGTATCTTTTATTGTTTTTAGATCATGCACTTGAGCTTAAAATTTTATTTTTGAAAAGTGCACTAATGCTTCTCTTGTATGTTTTAGTTTTTGAGTTATGTGGTTGAATATGTGTAGATAATGGATGCATCTAGAAGTTTATTGTTAAGTACATGATAGATGACCTATGGTATGTATCCATTTTGCTTCGGCACTACATAGTAATCAACGAGCACCCTCATGGAAAGGGCTACACACCTTGGTTGTGAAGCCACCCAATGTAGGAAAGGGCTACGCCATTGTGATGAGTGAAAGCCGCCATGAGGAGTATATTTTTTTTGTTAGTAAAATCAAAGAAGTGTTGAAATGAATCATAAAAAAAAAAATCTTTGATTCTAAGCCTAAAGAAATGAAAAATAAAAGGCTTATTGGTGTATAGTTGAGAATTGTGAAATAGCTCGGGTTGACAAATAGAAACGGGAAAACGAGCCACATGCACACACACGCTCATATGTTGATATCTATTCATTTTAAAAGCAAAAACCGGATGAATATCGGTTTGACCTATTTTTGGAAAGGCTTTAGATGGATAGGTGTGGATAGAGTTTGCATGTTGATATCACAATTACTCCTACTATATATTTGAGAAGCATTCACACACACACTTTGCTTATGTGCTTGATTCATTAGCAATGTGAGAATATTTTTGAGAGATTAATGAAAATCTATGATTCTCTCTTGACTTTGACAAGTTATGAAATATTTTCTCCTATTGCTTGATTGTGTGATTGTGTGATGTCCCTTGTGAACAAATCTACTTGTTGATAATGTGTGGAGCATATGTTAAGGGGGAGCTTTAGTTTATTCAACTTTCGCTTTCTATACGATTTGTTTGCTTAATATCTCGTTCTTTATCTCTTGTGTCCCTTGTCTATTCCTTGACAAAAAGGGGGAGAAAATGTATACCTCACCATGTTTGATATTGGGGAGTTTTTGTATACTTCACACCTTGTGTGGAAATTGTTCCAATTGTGTGAATCTTATTCCTCTTTGTGCTTAATTGTGACTTTGTCTTAAGGGGGAGAATTCTTGTCTTAAGGGGGAGAAAGAATTCTTTCTTGACAATGTTAAGGATAGTTGGTTCTTGGAAATTGGGAAACTAAGGGAATGCTTTAATATGAACATATTTTATTCACTTGAGATAATGCATTTGTGTATGAGATAAGGGATATCTTCTATGTTTGTTGTTTGGTTAAATAACTCACCTTTCTTCTTTAGAGAAGATCTCTTTTTGGTTGCTATTTTCTCTCATAGGTACTTTGAAGACCGAAAGAGGAATTCTTGAAGACTTGAAGATTTTTTAGTCTAGGAATTTCTTTGTAATGTGAGATTGAGAGTATGCTATCATCTTGAGTTTATTTGAGTGAAACATTGTATGGTGAGGTTGAGTGTTTTTGTCAATGGAATAGCCAAAGGGGGAGATTGTAAGGTTCACTATTTGTATTGGCTTGATTCCATTGCAAAACACTCTATGATTGTATTAGTTGTTGCTTAGGACATTATTTGAAGAAAGGAAGCTTAAAGAGTGAAGAGCAACGTCTAGTGCAAAAGTCGTCTTCAAGAGATGAAAATCGTCAAAGGTAAATCTTGACTTCCATCCTCTTGCAAGGCGTTAGCGCACACACACACAATTCATACATGTGTGTCCCTGCATCGTGGTTCAAACATTTGGTATAACACTTTCACACACTTCATAGCATGCTCATGCATTGATCTTGTATTGACAAACATTGTGAAATTGCATGCTTTGTGACTATCTCTTTGATATGGCATGTTTGTGTGAATATGTGTTTATTTGTTTTCGTATTTTATGTTTAGGACTTGAACATGTTCTTATTTAATGCCTTATTGAGTTCTGGTCGTTTTGGTTACTCATACATTAGGTTTCGAGTCCAAACAAGTTGACTATGCTACTTTTCATTCTCATTTGTTGTGTTGTCTTCATTGTCAGATTCTGAGATAATTTCTCAACCATTTTTCAAAGTTGAGTAGTCATAGTCGTGCGTGAGGGAGTCACGGTTCGTAATCCAAAACGGATTCAAAATCGGAGGTCGGATGCTCAAGATATGGGGCAACGAACCGAGGGAGCGCGCGAGAGATGTGCAAATCACGTGTGGCCACTTGGCCAGCCCGTGTGGGAGGCCGTGGGCCCCACGGGCAAGGGAGCCCTCTGCTCCCATGGGCCCCATGCGCCCCCCACGGGGTGCTGATGTGGCACCACGTGATTCGCTCGGAAATTCTTTCCTTATCCCTCCTTTTAAGCAAACCTCCTTCCCTCCACACTTATGCAATTTTTTGAAGAACACTTCATTTCTCGCATCAGTTTTTCAACAATTTTCGTTTACTTGTTTTGATCATATCTCTCTCATACGAACTCGAAATCATTCGATTCAAAAACCAAAATTGTTGGTCTCGAAGAGAGCTACAAACCTCAAGCATTTCCAGAGGCAGTTGACTTCAGCATTTTTCTCAGCTGGTCCATTTCCAGTCCGTGGTCAGTTGTATGTTTCAACTTTTTTTTTTTCAATTTCATCTTTGATCATCTATTGATTCTTTCCATTTGATTGATGAAATTTGTTAAGAAGTATGTTAGATCATATGCTAGGGTTATTTGATCATTTATTAATTGAGTTTTAGCTTTGTGATTAGTCTTGAACATTTATGTGCTAAACTTGAACTATCATGAAATTGATTCTAGAAAATATATGAGTGATGTGCTTCATGTTATTTTCTATGTTTTATTTCATGATCTAAGAACTAGGTTTTTAGTGTGCTAAATTGAATATTGATACCTTTGTTCTTATTGATTTGCATGTCTTGATTTCTAGATAACTTTTGTGATTGTGTGTTGAAATCATATTCTAGACTATCATTGAACATGTACATTTTGCTTGATTGATCATCTAGCTTAATTTGATTGTGCTTGCATCATTTGCATCACTTTAGATCATAGCCTTGCATTAGGTTGAAGTCTCTAGCAAAGTGAGTGAAGCTTTGTGGATAGAGCAAGGGAGCCTTGATTAGAGTCGGGAGGACTCGGATAATCAAGCAAGGAAGTCTTGTCTAGGGTCGGGAGGATTCGGATAGGCAAGCAAGAAATCTTCCTAGAGACGTGAGCGTCTTGGATAGGAAGTTGCTTTCTAGAGGTGTAGGACACATCTCGGATAGGAAGTAGGCTTGGTGATTCACTAGCCCGAGGGTAGATTAGGAGTTGATAGCTTGAGCGGATATCATGAGTGATAGCTTGAGTGTGTAAGTCCTTTTTCACATAGTGGATTGCTTCGCCGGTGGTTGTGGTATCAACCCGTGGATGTTTCCTCATTGAGGTTTTACCACGTTAAAATCATTGTATTCAATTTTGCTTTACTTTCTTTTATCTTCCATATATTACATTGATTGCATATCTTGTAAATTGATTTACTCTTGTCTTAGTGCAATCAATTCATTTGCTAAATCTAATCAAGTGTGCATTTGCCTTGTAATTTTTCGCATTATTTTTAATTGGAAGAATTTGGAGCCTATACCTATTCACCCCCCTTCTAGGTATATTTCACTACTACATTAAGGGAAATTTCAAGTGGCTACATGGATATGAAGCCAAGTGAGGTAATTGGGCATCTCCTTGCATATGAGTCTAGGAAGGCTCCTAGCACCACTCCTCCTAAGAAGTCTAAAGGAATAGCTTTGAAAGCATCTAAGGATGCAAAGGAGCAAAGCATGATCGGATGAAGACCTTGCCTTATTTGTGAAAAGGTTCAACAAGGTTATGGGGTTCAAGAAGAAGAAGGGATTTGGGTCAAGAGGACAAGATTTGAAGAAAAAGAGTTCCTTCAAGAAGTTTGAGCCTAGACAAGAGAGGACGAAAGGAAAGGGGTCCGATGCTTTGAGTGTGGTGGGATTGGTCACTTTGCCCCCGAATGTGCTAATCACAATGAAGGAAGAAGGGTAAAGTGATGGCCGCCACATGGAGTGGGAGTAGTGATGACTCCAATGAGGAAGATGAGTCTTCAGTGAAGAGCTCATGGCTAACTTCCTAGCTTTTGCCTCTCACAAGAGCAAAAGTGCTAGTGAAAAGAGATTTGAGTCAAGAGGAAATTGACTCTAGTGAAGAAGAAAGTGACTCCTCTTCTAGTTCCAAAAGAAGTTTGTGGAGCAAAAGGTGCTTGCTAAATACCATGCCGAGTTCAATGATTTAGCACTTAAAAGCACAAGAAAGATTGAGAGGTTGAGAGAAGAAAACCTTGAACTTTCGGCTCACAATGACCACTTAAGTGAACAAGTGGAAAGATTGAAGAGGAGAGAGGATAATTGAGGAGTTAGACTTGTCCAAGAGAAGTGAAGAAGGCTTGAAGAGGGAACTTGTAGAAGCTAAAGGGTCCTTGGCTAGGATAGATTCTAGCACCAAGAAGCTTGATCATTTACTTGGTGTTGGAAAGAGTCCAAGTGACAAGAGAGGTCTTGGGTATGAAGATGGCAAGAAAATCTCAACCTCTAACAAGACATGTTTGTCAAGAGCTTGAAGAACGAAGAAACTTCATTTGTGCAACCTCCTAGAAAAGTTAGAAATAGGACAAAGTTCTAATGCACAAGTGAAAATGGGGCCAAGAAGGAAATCTCAAGCTCAACCTCCTAAGGTTCCTCAAGCCAACACTCCTCCCAAATTGGCTCACAAAGGAAAGAGACCAATCATGCAACCTCAAGCTTGGAAGCAACCAAGACCGGTTCAACAACGAAGATGGATTGAACCCACTATCCACAAAGACATGGACGTACTCAAAGGCGAGGTATGATTCCTTTTTTCATTCCTATTTGTCACTTTTGTGGTTGTGATGGTCATATTAGACCAAATTGCTTTCAATATATTAAAATGTGTAGAAAACAAAGCATGATTGAAAAGAGAAAGAATAGAGCCAAGATGCATGTTTCTAGGAATGAAAATATTGATTTGCATGATCCTAGAAATAGTAGAGCACATGTACCAAAGACCACTAAGAAAGCTAAAATTGTTGCTAAGTGGATTAGAAAGAATGAAAATGTTTGCCATGTTGCACAAATAGCCTTGAAGGCAAATTCTTCTAATTTTTGGTACTTGGATAGTGGGTGCTCTAGGCACATGACGGGAAACAAGAGTTTCTTCGAGACTCTTGTTATGGAGGAAGGTGGAAATGTCACTTTTGGTGATGGATCCAAAAGAAATGTTGTAGGGAAAGGAACCATTTCCGTTCCCGGATTACCCTCCTTATCCAATGCTTTATTTGTTGATGGCTTGAAAGCCAATTTAATTAGCATTTCACATCTTAGTGATGAAGGATATTCCGTCTTGTTTCTAAAGATTATTGCTCTATCCTAAACCCGATGGACAAACCTTGTTGAAGGGCATGAGATCTAGCGACAATTGTTATTGTCTTGAAGCTAGAATTGTATCTAATCATGTGTCCATGGATGAGCAAATTGAGTTGTGGCATGAAAGACTTGGCCACATGAACTTTAGGGATCTACGGACCCTTGGAAAGTTCAATTGTGTGCGTGGCCTCCCTAAGCTTGGGAAGAAAGCCAATGGTATTTGTGGACCTTGCCAACAAGGAAAGCAAACTAAAAGCATGCACAAAAAGGGTAAGTATCTCACCACCAAGGAGCCACTTGAGCTTCTCCACATGGACCTCATGGGTCCCATGCAAACCGAAAGTTTGGGTGGAAAGAGATACATTTTTGTTTGTGTTGATGATTTCTCTAGATTTACATGGACATATTTTCTTAGAGAAAAATCCGAAACTTTTGATAAGTTTAAAATGCTTTGTAATAAATTCAAAATGAAATGAACTCTAATATTAAAGCATTAAACGGATTAGAAGTGACCATGGGAGAGAATTTGAGAATGCCACCTTTGAAACCTTTTGTAATGGTTTAGGCATCTCCCATGAATTTTCTGCTCCTAGGACACCTCAACAAAATGGAGTTGTTGAGAGGAAAATAGGGTCCTCCAAGAGATGGCCCGTGTGATGTTGCTTAGCAACAATGTCCCTAGGAACCTATGGGCCGAAGCCATTAACACGGCTTGCTATATAGGAAATAGAGTGTTCCTAAGGCCCGGTACTAGAAACACCTCCTATGAGTTATGGAAAGGCAAGAGGCCAAATGTTAGCTACTTCCACACTTTTGGAAGCAAATGCTACATTTTGAATGACCGTGATCAACTTGGCAAATTTGATGCTAAGAGTGATGAGGGTATTTTTATTGGCTATGCCTTAAATAGTAGAGCCTATAGAGTTTTCAATTTAAAGACTCTAAGTGTTATGGAATCATCCAATGTCGTATTTGATGATACTAGGCTCAAGTCTAATGATCATGAGGAGGAGGTTATTTTTAGTGATGATTCTCCTTTGGAGAGGTTGTGGTGTCGCCTAATGTTGGGACATCTAATGTCAACAATGATGACACAACCTATTGATAGAGTTCCTCTCTTGGACTCTAAAGAACCCGCTCCATGGGTTAGGAAACTCCATGATAAAGAAGATATCATTGGAGAGGTAAATGAGGGTGTTAGGACTAGACGCCAACTTGCTAATCTTATTAGCTATACATGTACACCTCTCAAATTGAACCCAAAAAGGTTGAAGAAGCCTTAAATGATGAATTTTGGGTTCTTGCCATGCAAGAAGAGCTAAACCAATTCGAAAGGAATGAGGTTTGGACTCTAGTTCCTAGGCCTAAGACCACTAATGTCATAGGCACCAAATGGATATTTAGGAACAAATCCGATGAGGATGGCAACATAGTGCGGAACAAGGCTAGACTTGTAGCACAAGGGTACTCTCAAATTGAGGGTATCGACTTTGAGGAGACTTTTGCTCCCGTTGCCCGCTTAGAGTCCATTAGGCTTCTCTTGTCCATCTCTTGTGTGCACAAGTTCAAATTGCACCAAATGGACGTCAAGAGTGCCTTCCTCAATGGCTTCTTGCAAGAGGAAGTGTTTGTTGAACAACCTAAGGGGTTTGTGGATGCACACCACCCCAATCATGTCTATCGCCTCAAGAAGGCACTTTATGGGTTGAAACAAGCACCGAGGGCTTGGTATGAGCGCCTCACTCAATTTCTTGTTGACAACAACTACACAAGAGGTAGTGTTGACAAGACACTATTCATCAAGAGAGACAATGATGAGCTTTTCATAGCTCAAATATATGTTGATGATATAGTTTTTGGCTCCACCAACAACACCAAAGTCCAACAATTTGTTGATGTCATGTCTCTTGAATTTGAGATGAGTCTTGTTGGTGAGCTTAGTTACTTCCTAGGTTTGCAAATTAGGCAAATGCATGATGGGATTTTCATAACCCAAGCCAAATATGCTAAGAACCTAGTGAAGAAGTTTGGTTTAGAGAAAGCCAAACATTGTGATACACCCATGAGTACCACTTTGAAGCTAAGCAAGGATGCTAGTGGTAAAAGTGTGGAACAAACTCTATATCGTGGCATGATAGGTAGCTTGCTTTATTTGACCGCAAGTAGGCCCGATATATCTTTTAGTGTGGGTTGTGTGCTAGGTACCAAGCGGATCCTAAGGAGTCCCACCTCTCTTCCGTGAAGAGGATCATTCGCTATGTGAATGGGACATCCAACTATGGGATTTGGTACTCTTTTGACACTAATGCTAGTCTAGTTGGCTTTAGTGATGCGGATTGGGCAGGAAATTGTGATGATAGGAAGAGCACATCGGGCGGTTGCTTCTTTCTAGGCAACAACTTGGTGTCTTGGTTTTGCAAGAAGCAAAACTCGATTTCCTTGTCCACGGCCGAGGCCGAGTACATAGCCGCGGGAGTGGATGCACACAACTCCTATGGATGAAGCAAATGCTTGTAGACTACGGATTCAACCAAGGTACTCTCACTCTCTTTTGTGATAACATGAGTGCTATTAATATTTCCAAGAATCCGGTTCAACATTCTAGAACTAAGCATATTGACATCCGCCATCACTTCATTAGAGAGCTTGTTGAAAATAAATGCATAGTACTTGAACATGTAGGTACTAATGATCAACTTGCGGACTTATTTACTAAACCCTTAGATGCTACTCGATTTAAAACTCTTAGTAGATCTATTGGGATATGTCTTGTGGAGTGATGTTCTATGATTGACCCCATATGGGGAACTCAAGCAAAGAGAGCTATTTTGCATTCTTGTAACTTGCAAAAAATTTGAAATAACTTATGCCTCTTCTTTTGATTGCTTGAGTAAGCTTGGTTGTACATATGTATATATGTTTTCAATTCTATAAGTGTGAACCTTGCTTGTTACAATCCATGTCATATTTATGTTCAAACATGCATTTTTGGACTAGGAGATTTACATAGGAAGTATGATGTGAATGACCTATAGTTATCTCCATGACATGATGTTTCTTAAATAACATGCTAATGCTAAATGAAAAAGCATGAAATTCATACAACATGCTCACATGAAAAGCATGAATTGATGATTGCATATTCTTAAAAATGCAAAACTTGTGTGAAAGCTATGAGACTCAAAATGAATAAAGGATCTTGTATCCGTTCAAAGGAATTTACATTCCAAATGTCTCTCTTTCTTTATTAGTTGAACATGGTTACTATCATACGGATATCTTATCCGGAAAAATCAATAGGGTGCAAAGTCGCTCATGCCATGTTTCGCTTATAAAGTTGGATATAGTTACTCTTAAATTGAAATCAATAATCTCTATATCCTTGCTTTTCCCATGACATTGGTGAAATTGGTTTGAATTCTTATTAGAAACCTTTGTCATTTGCTTTGCCAAATACCATTGTATTTTGGACTTGAATGCTATATGTCTTGTATGCAAAGCATGTTGGATTCACACATTTTCTCAAATAAATCTCCTTGTTTCTCTCAAATTAATTGAAGTGCATAAAGTGACTTATATGTATATGCATATCTTGCATGCTTCTATCTCTCGTTGCTTGAGTGACCCGGTTGGGGACTACTCCTTTGCCTATATCATGACAAAAAGGGGGAGTAGGATATTATAGGGGAGTTGCAAATATAGAAGCTTTGTGCATTTGGGGAGAAAACATTGAGGGGGAGTAACCCTTTGAGGGGGAGCATTGCATTTATCATACATTGCATACATTTGCTAATGTTGTGCCTAAATTCTAAAATGCAAATGCTTGGTATTGTTCTCACATGATTAATCTCACACTTTACTTGAATTGGAATGTTAGAAACTCTTTTCAGGGATTGATTATTCTACAAGAGGATTGAAGACTTCAAGTTGCATTCTCTTATCTCTTTGTAATGTAGAATATCATTGTAATCCCGTAGTTTCTATTTTTTTGTGAGGAATCAATGTGAGTGATGGTTTTGTCACGAAATAGCCAAAGGGGGAGATTGTAAGGATTCCCGTTGTTTTTAATTGGCTTATTTCGTGATCAAACCATAAATGGGGATCTTTGTAAGGGTAGTTTAGATGTTGTTATTAGTGCATTAGGCCCTTTGAAGACCTCATTATTGACAAGCACCAAAGGTAATATTCTAAGTGCTTTCTTGTCTTGAAGAGATAGTTGCACACACTCACAACTCATGCATATGTTTAATCTTTGTATGTTGTGTTTCTTTTTGTTGTGCATAAATGCTTATTTACATCTCTTCTTGCTTGATTTTATGATTGCATCTTGTGTTTATAACATCATAGCATTTAGGCTTTTAGGATGCATATTGTTGACTTTGTTCCCTTGCATGATTGCTTGTGGGGACAAATTGGGCTGTGCGCTGGTCCACCAGCGCCGCTCACGCGGCGCAAAACGCCCAGTGGAGCGCCGCTGGTCGTGCGCTGGTGTGGACCAGCGCCGGCCACCAGCGCCAATCGCCCAGTGCGCCGCTGGACTGGCGCTGGTGGCAGCGCCTGTCGTCCAGCGCTCAAGCCAAAATTGGCTTGTGCGCTGTCCTGCGCAGGTCCACCAGCGCACAGAGTATTTTTCTGGCGAAATTTCAAAACGACCTCACTTCACTTATGGCCTCTATATATATGCTAACTTGATTTTAGGTCACTTACAAGAGTTCTTATTCATGCTTCATACTTAGGATATTTTTCAAGAGAAGAAAAATACACAAAGAACTCATTTTTAATTACTCAAACACAATTTCATGATCATCAATCATCATCTAGCATCATCTTAGATCATCTAGATGTCATCTAGTATGGAATCTTCATCATACTTTGCTTGGTAAGCTTTTCACTAATATCTTACATATTTTGTGTTTAATTTATCTAGCAATCTCAATTAATTACTTGATTGTTATTTTGTATGCTTTGATACAAAATTGAGATTAGTATGATGTATGTTTGAGAAGTTGTATTGTGCTAGCATATTAGGTTTTGTACTTATATTGATTAGCTTAACTAATTGACATGTCATTTAGTTTTGATATCTAGGATTGTTCTTAATTGCATATTAATCATCTTAGATAAGCATATAGGGTTTCCCTTGCTCTATGTTGCATTTTGGATATTTACATATATTCACTTAGGGTTGTATTCTCTTCAAGAAGGTAAGTCTTGTGTGTAGCAATCGGGATTAGGTTGCTTAGATCAAACAAATTGGACTAGGTTCACTCATACCGGGATTAGGTAGGTGTGTGATTACTTCCGGGATTAGGTTGTAATCGTTTGCACATTTAGTGGATTCGAGGTTCGAGTGTGGCTTACTTACATAGCCCGTGGTTTTTCCCGTGAGGGTTTCCACGTAAAAATCAAGTGTTGATTTAATTTCCGCACCATATTACACTTGCTTGTTTATATTATCTTGAGGGTAAATTCGTAATTTTGACTAACACGAAAAATTGGGTAAAAAGCGTAAAATCTATTCACCCCCCTCTAGATAGGTTTATACACACCGTGCTATATTTAGTTTCAGTTCTTTCCACTACCAAGAATGTGGTCAAGTTTCTTGGTGCTTGTAGTCATTCTAGACAATGACTCTATAGCTTCATCAAGCTCTCTTTTTAACCCTTCTTCATTCCTCTTAGACAAAGCTAGCTCTTCCCTTAGCTTTTCTTCAATCTTCTTGGATGCTTCCACTTGATTACTTAAGAGGTCATTATGTGTTGAAAGTTCTAGATTTTCATCCTCTAAAATCTTCAATTTTCTATTGTTCTTCTTCAATGAACTTTCACACTTGACTATAAAGTCATTTACATCCATTTTCTCTACACTTCCATTTGTAGAGTTAGATGAGGTGTCATCTACACTAGAGCTATCTCCTCCACTCTCCATCTCACCTATGGAGTCATTTCTCTCATTAAGACCTTCACCTTGGTCTCTTGAGTTAATGAGAGCCATATCCCAATGAGTAGCTACACCTATCTCCTCTAGAGCTACTTCTTCATCTCTTTCTACTATGGGATCTATAGTCAAGTCATTCTTACCAACAACTTTGTCTTCTACACAAGTGGCCCCAAAAGCCGTGTAGTTGATGGTAAGCTCATCATCACTTGATGACTTGTCTCCCTTTCCGGAGTCATCACTTTCACTCCAAGTGATGGCCATCACTTTTGCCATCTTGTTCTTCAAGTTCCCACAATCGGGTGAGATGTGACCTATACCACCACACTCATAGCATTGGACCCCTTTCTTTTCACTCTTCTCTTGCCTAGGCTCAAAACTCTTGAAGGGAGCCTTTTTCTTCAAGTCTTGGCCTTTGGATCCAAAGCCCTTATTCTCGAACTTGACAAACTTCTTGAATCTTCTAAGTAGAAACGCCATGTCTTGGTCCGAGTCACCTTTTTCCTCCTTCTCAACCTCGGAAGCTTTCAAAGCAATCCCTTTTTGCTTTTTAGGAGGTGAAATACTAGAGCCTTCCTAGATTCATAGGCGAGGAGTCTTCCAATCACCTCGCTCGGCTTCATATTCTTATATGTGCTATTCCTCCTAAAGCCGTCACTTTTGATTCAAACCTAGCAGGGAAAGACCTCATAATTTTCTACTTAACTCTCCTATCCGAATAAGGATCACCGAGTTGATGGCTTTGATTGACAATATCCATCAACTTGACTTCAAAGTCATTGAAGCACTCATCCTCCTCCATCTTAAGCAACTCAAATTGTGTTTGAAGGACTTATAGCTTCGAATCCTTGACGACGTCGGTTCCTTCGTGTGCAACCTCTAGGATATCCCATGCCTCCTTGGCTATCCTAGTGTTCTGAATCAGTTTGTACTGATTTTCATCCACTGCACATAGAAGAGCATGCCATGCCTTCCTATTCCATTTTGAAGTCTCAAATTCCTCAAGTGACCACTGAGCCTTAGGCTTGAGTACTTCTTCTCCACCACTCGTGGGAGTCGTCATAGGAGGTGCATACCCATCTTCAATTGCCATCCATGCCCTATCATGGATTTGGCACACATACGCCTCCATCTTGCCTTTCCATGAGGCATAATTCACACCGGTGAGGAGGGGAGGTCATGTGCTTGAAGCACCCTCATGGTTGCCACCGAATCCACTCATTGTAACAAATGAAGTGAATATGAATGCAAAATGTATGAATGAGCAAAAAACACACAAATGCACAACACACCTAAAATGAGCTAGAATCTCCTAAGTATATCTAGGAACCCGCTCTGATACCAATTGAAAGTCCTCAAATAAACTAGGTGTGTTATCAATATATCAATCTAGAGGGGGGGTGAATAGATTTTAGCTATTATTACCCAATTTTCGCATGTAAGTCAATTTTACGAAAATGCCCCTACTAGTCAAAATACAAGCAAGTGTAATATAGTGCGGAATTTAAATAACACTTGAAGTATACGTGGAAACCCAACCACTGGGAAAAACCACGGGCTGTTTAGTGCGCCACACTCGAACCTCGAAATCCACTAATTGAAATGGAGTTTACAACCTATGTAGACCTCGTCTAACACTCCGGTCAATACCCCCCACTTCTACCACGCGGGCCTTTAAAAGTGGCTCTAGTCCAATTGCTTGAGGCCTAAGCAATCTTAGCCTCAAGACTTAATTCTCCAAGAAGAGATTATGCAACCTATGTGAATATGTATGAATATTCAAATAACAAACAAGGCTAGGGAACCTTAGATGCTTATCTAGAATGATGATATATTCAATTAAATCAACCCTAGATATCAAGAGCTAGATGACATGTCAAATAGCTTAGCTAATCAAGATTAGTCAAAAACCTAATTAGCTATCACAATACAACACTCAATCAATTCATCACAATTAATTCTCTATTCTTGTATTTATCATATGATCAAAAACATACAAGTAAATTAAAAGAGAATAGCTTGATAGTAAAAATACTAAATAAGATAACTTAATCAAAATCTTACCAAGCAAGTTGTGATGATGCAAACCCAATCATGGATGCATTCTATATAGTAATAGAAGATGCAATATGAAATATGATGCAAAAAGGATTTGATTTGAGTGGTTAAAGGTGAGTTCTTTGTATTTTTCTTTGCTTGAAAAATGTTCTAAGTATGAAATCTGAAAATCAACTCACTTAAATGACCTAAAGTCAAAGTGGCATATATAGGGTGTCAAACCAAAGTGTGGTCGTTTTGAAAAGTGACACCTATTTTTGCCTTAGGCGCTGTACGTAGAGCGCCCCTGTACAGTGCCTATACAGCGCCCCAACTCTGTTCTCTCGGGAAAACAGAGGGGCGCTGTACGAACAGCTCTTTGTACAGCGCCACATCAAAATGCATTAGACCTGATGCATTTAAAAGACCATTTTGCATCAGGTCTTGGGCGCTGTTCAGAATAGCGCTTTGTAGAGCGCTTTGAACATCGCCCTTTGCAATGCAAGAATTCCAAGGCTATGCATGACAAGGCAATGGATAATGCAATAAGCAATCAAACTAACATGCAAGAAGAGATGTTAATGAGCATTAATGAGCACATAATGACAACACATACACAACATACAAGAAAATGAATTAAGCATGAGATGTGAGTGTGTGTGTACAACTAATCTCTTCAAAGCAAATTAAGCACATAGAAGTTTACCTTGGTGCTTTTCAACCTTGAGGACATGAGAGGGTCTTGAGCTTGAATATCAATCACTTAAGCTACCCTTACATGCAATCCCCAATACGTGGTTTGTCTACAAATAAGCCAATCAAGATATGGGAATCCTAACAAATCTTTTTGTAATAATTGTATGATTGTGTTTGCAATCACCTTCTCCTTGTTTGGGGTTGTATAGTAGTTGAGATTACAATCAATTTCTTCATTTTTGAGGTTGATAAGAGAGTAATTGCAATGAATTCCTCTTTGTGTGGGCCGATAGTAATTGTAGTTATAATCAATTTAATTGAGTGTAGTTGCAATGAGTTCCTCTTTGTTTTGGGGTCGATAGTAATTGTGGTTGTAATCAATTCGATTGATTATGGTAGCAAAAAATTCATCCTTGCTTAGAGTGTTAGTAGTTGTTGTATAATCAAATCTCTTCTTGAATGGGGTCGGATGATTGTTGTTGATACCAATTCCTTCATATTTGGGGTTAATATGATTGTTTATGCAATTGTTGAACTTGGTAGAAATGACCCATGTTCTTAAGAGTAAAATTTATGCATTTGTGATTCATTTACATTGATAAGTTTGTTGTGTTGTCTAGATTTGTATAACCTTTGCTAGGTTAACATGGATAACAACAAGAATCAAGGAGAAGATATAAGAGCTAAACACAAAGGTGGTTCAACAGATGCAAAAATCAAGAACTTGGAAGAAAGCATTTCTCCAAGCAAAGCATCCACCTCCAATGTGAGGTCATCA
>CM059870.1:29343626-29449417 GCA_030490815.1 Acer saccharum | reverse complement strand
GATTACGAACCGTGACTCCCTCACGCATGACTATGAATACTCAATTGAAAAATGGTTGAGAAATCATCTCAGAATCCATGATGAAGACAAACAACAAAGAGAACGAAAAGTACATAGTCAACTTGTTGGACTCGAAACCTTATGAATGAGTAACCGAAACGACCGGAACTTAATAAGGCATTAATAAGAATCTGTTCAAGTCCTAAACACAAACTACAGAAACAAATAACACATATTCACACAAGCATGCCATATCAAGATAGTCACAAGCATATGCAATTTTCACAATGTTTGTCAATACAAGATCAATGCATGAGCAGCATGAAGTGTGTGAATGTGTTATACCACAATGTTGGAACCACGATGCAGGGATAACACATGAATGATGTGTGTGTGTGCGCTTACGCCTTGCAAGCGGATGGAAGTCAAGATTACCTTTGACGTTGTTTCACCTCTTGAAGACGACTTTTGCACTAGATGTTGCTCTTCACTCTTTTAGCTTCCTTCTTCAAATAATGCCTAAGTAACAACTAATACAATCATAGAGTGTTTTGCAATGGAAATTAGCCAATACAATCATAAACCTTACATACTCATATGACCACGTTTGAACTTGGATATTTTTGACTTGTCCCAGAAGCCATGTTTTCAATAGACACTATCGAAAACTCAACGTTGAGATTTAATATCCAATTACCTCAAAACATCCATATGATATTATACTCTCATTTAATACAATGGATCCATGATGTCCATATCTATAAATGAAGTCTCTATCGATTAACAAATGATATCACCAAACTATCGAGGATGACTATGCTATTAATCGTACTAATTGATAACTCAAATGATATCACTTGCAACCATATCCATCATTTTATCTCAGGATTAAGATAGACTCTTCGATTGTCTTGATAATGAAAAGACTATTATCTATTAACGGTTCTAGATAAGCTTTTCATTGTGATCCAGTTCAATGCACCTAGTACACTAGATTCTTTTACTCGAAGACACTCCGATTTTAGACTCATCATATCTCATTTGATCCCTCAAATGCTACAAAAGAATTCTACAACTTAACAAGGAATAAAGGTGCCCAACCTTTAACTTATTGTGACATTATTCAGACTAACTAAAGAATTGTGTCTACCTCATACTATCCGATGTACGAACATTTTTCTTTCTCATAGTCTTTAGACCTTATGATTATTTACTTTGACAATAATATTTAACTATAATGCTATAAGATTTGTTAACCAGAAACCACTTTATTAATATGAAAAGATTTCATTACAACATTACACTCTTGCTATTGAGCATAATCCTACAAAACGCATGGAAGCACTCGGCTCCGTAAGCTCAATTTGTTTCTATCACTTTTGCTTTCTCAATTCCTTGCAAATACGGTTTCACACGATGGCCGTTCACCTTGAAAATATCCCCACTTTTTAGTCCGCCAATACAACCGCTCCATAAGGGAATACCTCATTAATTCTATAAGGACCGTACCGTACCATCTGATTTCAATTTCCGGGAAACAACTTCAATCTTGAATTGAAGTAGTGCTAACATTCCCATGTAAATCCTTGCGGACTATCTCTTGTCATGATTCTCTTTGATCTCTCATTGTAAAGCTTTGCATTCTCATAAGCTTCATCCTGGAGCTCTCAAGCTCATTCACTGTAGCTTTCGTTTGCTCTCCTGCTTTGTCCTAACTCAAAATTGAGCGATTTGATGGCCCAATTGCATGATGCTGAAGCTCTACTGCAAGAAGGCATGCTTCAAGCTCATTCAACCCGGAATGGGGTTTTGAAAGCAGTTCTATACGCCCAATGTGCATCGTGTGCTTCGAGCCCAATCCTGCGGTTTGGCTTGACTGTCTTCTCTAGAATTATCTTGATATGCCTATTGCTCACTTCTACTTGTCCCGAGGTTTGAGGATGATATGGAGTGACTTTATGCCTCACACTATACTTCTCAACAATGTGGCAAATTTATTACAAAAGTGGCTTCCCCCATCACTAACCCTACACCAAGGAGTCCCGAATCTTGTGAAAATGAAGTCCTTCACAATTTCACAGCAAACCTTGCTATCATTGGTCCTTGGTGGCTTTTGCTTCTACCCACTTGGACACATAGTCCACGGCCACTAAAATGTAGTTGTTGCCTTCCTGAAGGTGGGAACAATCCCATGAAATCTATTCCCCAACAATCGAAATCTCGATCGCCATATCTTTGATGCGACCTCTTCATTCCTCTTTCCGATATTTCCCCGTCCGTTACAACCTTCACATCTAAACAAAATGATATGATCCTTAAAAATTGATGGCCAGAGAAACCTGACTGGAAGAAATTCAACGCCGTAGTCCTTGCACTAAATGTCCCCCACAACTTACTCATGACAAACTTCAAGATGTCTTGTTGCTCACTTTCCGGAATGCATCTTCGTAATCAAGTCCGCCCCATTCTTAAACAAAATAGGGTCACTCCACATTTATTGCCTAGCCTGCCATCTAAAACGCTTTTTTCCTTAATGAGACAAATCCGGCGGTATGATGTCATTTTCAAGAAGTTGACAATATCCGCATACCATGGCTCTTTACTTCCAATCCCATACTTTCATCTAAAGAAATCTTCTCTCAAAGGAAGCGAATCCTCTCCCATTGAATCATGCATCTATCTACTCAAATGTCGCCACCACACTCACTTCTACACCTCCCTTTCTTGTCTCTAATTCTAGATCAAACTCTTGTAACAAAAGGATCCAACGGATAAGTCGTGGCTTTGCATCCTTCTTTGTGGAGGAGGTATCGCCAATGCCAGTGATCTGAAAGACCACAATCTTTGCCCCTATTAAATATGATCTAAACTTCTCTAAAGGCAAATATCAACGCTAATAACTCTTTTTCCGTTTTGATAGTTTGAGCTGAGCGTCGTTCAACGCCCGTGACGCATAGTAGATGACCTGTGGAATCTTATCCACTTGTTGCCCAAGCACTACTCCTATGGCATAGTCTGAGGCATCACACATTAAGTTCAAAAGGCAAATTCCATCTGGTGGTCTCATAAACGGTTGCAGAAGTCATAGCTCTTTGAGCTTCTGATGCCTCCAAACACTTATCATTAAAGTCAAAATCGATGTCTTTTTGTAACAACCGCACAAGGGTCTCGAAATCTTTGAGAAATCCTTGATAAACCTTCGATAAAAACCAGCATGTCCTAGGAACGAACGAATTCCCTCACGTCCTAGCCTTGTCCACCTCTATACTACCCTTCTGAATTATGTGCCCTAATACTATCCCCGTGAAGCACCCATGAAGTGACTCTTCTCCCAATTTAACACCAAGTTGGCTGGTTGCATACCTCTTCAAACCGATACTAAGTTGGCTAGACAATCATCAAAAGGGCTTCCTACCACCTGAAAGTCATCCTGAAGACTTTATACCCCTTCCACCATGTCTGAAAGATCAACAACGCAGCACCTTTGAAAAGCACCGAGGCATTACACAAGCCGAATGGCATGCACCGATAAGCAATTGTCCCGAATGACATGTAAAGTTCTTTTCTTGCTCTTCTGGTCAATAGCTATTTGGTTATATCCTGAGTATCCATCCAAAAAAGCAGTAGTGACCTATGTCCTACAACCGCTCCAACATTAATCAATGAATGGCAAGGGATAATGATCCTTGCGCATACACTGTTAAGCTTCTGGTAGTCCTATACACACCCTCCATCCGGTTTGTGTTCTTTGAGTACCAACTCGTCGTCCTCATTCCTAACGACCGTTACATTGGACTTCTTTGGTACTATGTGTATTTGACTTACCACTTGCTATTCTATAGGATAGATGATACCATTCTCTAATAGCTTAAGGACCGCCTTTTTAACCACTCTTTCATTATCGTATTGAGGCTTCGTTGGGCTTCTATTGACGCTTAGACCCCTCTTCAAGAAGAATCTTGTGCATACACTATGGGACTAATTCCCATTAGGTAATCTAAACTCCATCCAATAGCTTCCTTAAAATGTCTTAACACTCCAAGGAGTTTCTCTTCTTCTTGTGCATTCAAATCCAACGCTATGATTACCGGAAGTGATTTCTCTTGCTTTAGAAAGCATACTTCAATGTTGATGGCAGTGGTTTCAAATCTAATTTAGGTGAAGAAGGTAAGCTAGGGTTAGACCTTGTCGGGCATCGACACGCCCAAACCGGTTCTACAAATGTCACTATAATTTAACCTAATCTACCTCGGTTGTATTAAAGGGGCGTGCGAGTCTGATGACCCTATTGCAATTCATACAAGTCGTTATGCTAGTATAGTGTACAAATAATGGGTATCGGTCCACGGGAATCTATTATGAGTAACTGGTAAAAGCTGATTAGTGAGTGTTTTTACGGAATTAAACTAATGCGATGATAAAAGATTATAATTGATAATCTAAAATGCTAGGGAATGTATGAATCATAATGATTCACCACAATACCACTTTCATGCAACAAAGATCAAATCACTCATGTAATTCCCTTTATACCATTGGTACACTCAACCATTCACCAATATCTACTCTAAGTTTAGATTAATCACAAGGAATGTAAGTTGTGGAACTAGATTGATAGAAAGTGTATTCTTAAGATTTTATATAAAACACATTCTAATCTAGGAGTTTGACTAACCATACTAATTCAACATTATGAACTAAGTAATTCCTCTTTTGCAATAACCAACTCCATGCTTCTAAGATTATAAGCTATGTGGCAGATTTAATCATTCACATACAAACACAATTGGATTCATATAAGATAAAGTGTAACAGTGATTACATCAATACTTTCATAAACTCCCCAACAAGTTTTAGTTTACACATGATCATTGATATAGCATATTAATGACAAAGGAAGAAATACTACCCTCAAGGGATCAAGGATAACCTCTCCTTCTTCCCACAGCATACAAACCCATGATCACAAAAACCTTCAGAAGATGATGAGCAGGTACTTCTAAGATCAATACCTTCTAGCTACAAGATACCGTATGAACTTCTTGAATCACTAATCTATTCTATGATAATTTAACCAAAAACACTAAGAATTACTCTAATCTAAAGTTTATCACTAATTGTCACCTTGGTACTGGGTAACCTTTCTCTCAGTAGGAGAGAAGTATATATATATGTTTTCCTTCAGATGGGCAAAGTGCCCATTTTTGGGCCTTTGACGTGCCTGGGGCGGGATCATTCCCGCCGTGCGAAGTCACCGCACAACCCGCCGTGACTTGGCGAGCTTCTCGAGACCTCTTTCCCGCCGCGCGAAGTCGCCTTGGCTTCTGAAGAGATGAAGGCGGCCAATTGCCCGCCGCATGAAGTCGCTGAGCGAGGTTGCCTTATAATCCGCGAGCTTCTACCTTCGGGAAGGCTGGCAATTTCCCGCCTTCAGCCCGCTAATGCCTGGCCTTGATTTTGGGCGGCTTCAGACCTTTAGGAAGGCTGGCACTTGCCCGCCTTCAAGCCCGCCATGCACTCTTCTCATGGTTTTGCTCCTCTTTTGTCCACTTTGATGCAAAAACCTTCTAGACTGGCCAAATTACCTGAACTTAACAAAAACACTTGTTAACACACAATGCTCGAATACGAACCAAAAGGTAGGAATTAGGGGCGCTAAATGTGACATTCATAGCGCGATCAGCATCTCCTCACGTTCCTCCTTCATGTAATGCTCACCACTACCCATACTAACATATCAATCATTTCGTCTTCTGTCTCTTCCAATGTTAGGACTTCCATATTCTCATTGTCTAAAAGCCATCCTAGCGTTCACAATCGTCATTCCATGTTCAAGAATTTCTTCCATTGTTCCTACAAAGTAGAAGGATAGAATCTCACAAAAGGGTATACACAATTTAAGCATATAATAAACTATAATTACTGTTATAATTTCTATATCGTTAAAAGAAACATTAATATCCACCAAGCTTCAATCTTATCTATGTTTATCATCATGATTTTGGAAAAATTTCTCAGATGCATCATTCATTTCTACATGTAGGTATTAAGAACATGAAAATTCTCACATAACTTACTTTCATGCAATACTTATCATATTGCATTAGATAAAAAAATCAAGAGTAGAGCTAAAGTTTGCAAATTAAGATTAGAGAGAAAATAAAGAGTACCTTGGTTGATGAACTTAGATTTAATGAGAAAAGTAAAGATATGAATACCAAAGTGATATTTTGCTGAAATGGTCTAATTTCTTTCTTTCTGGGCGGCGGTTTAGGCATATCTGCGACTTCTTTTCAAAATCTGTGAGCATGTTCTCGTAGTCCTATCTCACAGTTGCTCAAGTGGCCAGATATTTTCCAAAATATCTTGTCTTAGGAATTGATAGGTGATCTGTGAGTATGTACTCGCAGTCTCATCTCGCAGCTATTTCTGCTTTCTCTCTTCTCGCAGCTCAAAGTCGCAGATCTTCTTCCAGAACTGACATGCGACTCTTCTCTTCATATTGGGCGATGTTGTACTCACAGCTTTGCTCGTAGTTGAATTTCAGATTAATTGCGACTTAGTTTTCTAATTTCTACGATGTCCTTCTAGCCGTTTCCCTCTCGCACACTTTCCTGTGGACCCAACTGCAACCTCTGATTGGAATCTGTGAGTTTGTACTCGTAGTATCTTCTCGCAGCATCTTCTCGTAGCATCCTCTGCTTTCCTTATATGCCCTTAACTGCACAAAAACTTCCACTTTGATGGATCCTAGCCTAAGCATAAGTCCATCATCAAAATATACTTATGAATAATGAAACCTTAACCCCCAAACCTATGTTTCTTAAGGCATTGAGAATTTCACTGACTCTCAATTTTTGCAAAGAACATCAAGCTAGAGATAAAAGCATAGAAATTATAATACTTAATATTTACAAACAACATGGTTTTTCTAGCCATCCGATTATTTTCCAAAAATTTGCGCTTTCTTTTAAACACTTCTTTCACAAAAGTTAAGAGGTTCATGCACTCATGGTGGAGTAACTCCACTTGTGCTACCACTATGACTCTCTAGGGGTTTGTTAGGTGAATCAATAGTCTCCTTTCTCTTAAGAATGTACACCTTTTGAATAGGTGTAGTTCTTAACTTGATTTGATTTCCCTTCAACTTGGTCACTCCTTTCCTTTATGGACCCACACTTGAGTGACCCTCCTATACATTAGCCTCCTACATGCATTTTCCTATTCTTTTTATATTGATTACATTGGGTCTTTTTGTGACCCTTAACATGGCAAAAATAGCATTACCAGAAAGTAAGGAATACTACCATTTTTCTTTTTCTGATGAGGATCCTTGAGACCTTCCTTGGTTGGTTTAAATGATGGATGCCTCCTTCTTCTTCTTTGGATTCTTGGTGAAATGGTAATTGTTTGCTCGGCCTTGGTCAAGCTCCACTATAAATCGCACTCCTTGACCTTCGCGACCTTAAGTGCCATATCCTTCCTCACCACTCCTCCTCAAGAGCTTGGCATCTTTTATCTTTCCCTTCAAATTAATGAGGATCTTCCTCATCCTCTATTGACTCCTCTTCTTGGCTTTCAACTAGGCTAGCCAATTCCTTTCCCTACCTTGAGGGTTTCTTCTTTTTCTTTTTCAAGGATATCAATCTCCTTGATAAGGTTGATATCCTTCGCATCAACAATCTTGTCCTCAATGACGTCGCTCTCAATCATTCTTCTTCCTCTCCTTTTTAAGGAGTCTAACTTCCTCCTCAAATGCTTGAAAGAACTCTTCTAATTCGTCATGCTCATCATCATATTCCATTGAGGTAGGCTTTAACTTTAACAGGCTCATCTTCAGTCTTTATGTTTATACATGTATGTAACTCCTCCTCTTTTTTTTTTTCTGCTTCTGAAACACATCAATCTCCACCGTCTCCCCCAACACTATCATTGTCAACCTCCCTTTCAACACATCTACAGTAGTCCTAGCTGTTGCCATGAATGGTCTTCTTAGGAGTATGAGGTGATCTTTAATAGTATGATTTCTCCAACATCTAACACCACGAAATCCGTTGGAATGGCAAGTTTATCAACTTGGAGGACACCTCTTCACGATCCCAAGAGGGTGTCGTGAGGATTGATCTGCTAACACTAATGACATTGATGTGTGCTTCATGTTGTTCAATCCTAGCTTCTTGTAGATGGAGCAAGGCATCAAATTGATACCTGACCCCAAATCCAACATAGCCTTTTCTTTAGAAATGCCCCCTACCGATAGTCCACGATAAACTCCCCAGATCTTTAAGTTTCAATGGAAGATTTTGAGCTATCACCAATCACACATTTCCTTCTAACTTCTCTCTGAGGGTTTGGCCCCCTCTCGAGTTCTATCTTTCCCAGCTCTTCTTTCATCTTGTCATGGGTGATCGTGGCCTATATGGATTCTTTGATTTGTGAAGGACTATTGCTCATTCTCCCTTACAATCTCCTTGCCTTTCTGTTTTGCATTTCCTCCCACAACTATCATGTTGATCCGCTCAGTATGATCGCTTGGCCCTTTTTTCCTTTTCTATCCTTTTCTGGCTCTCACTCAATTGCCCTAATTGAGTTGCTAGTTTCTTTATAGCGTCTTCTATACCCACTATTTTTGATCCACCTCCGGATTGTATGTTGCATGGATTGATTGTTTTGTTGTTGTTGTTGTTGGTTCCCCATTGATTTCCACTGTACTGCCTTGATTGTTCTGGTTATTTTGATGGTTCCAACCTTGCTGATTCCACCTTGTGAATGGCTCCGTTGTAATTACCTCCCCCTGATTGTTCCTCCAATTGGGATTGTATTATTCTCACCATATCCTTGGCCATTCCCTTGGCGATTTTGATAGAACGCTTGAGCTTCCTCCTCACGAAGTGCCAAGCCTTGACCAGGCACATGTTCGCCCAATGGCCATTTTGCCCACATTTTGGCAAACCATTACTTGTTGTTGTTTCTCGAACTGCTAGCCAACCCTTTCACATCTCTCATTCGGTTATCTAACTATTTAGCGATTTCCGATTACCTCTTCCCTTCCATTTCTTGCCCCCTAGAGCTACGTTTTGAGAATTTGCCCCAACATCTCGTATCTCTCTAACACACTTCTTCCGTTGTCTTTTCTCGCATAGCTTCCCTCATGCATTGTCACTATTGCTTGGGGTCCCTAAAGTCCATCATAAATGACTGAACCCGACTGACTAGTAAACTCATGATGAGGCATTGGGCCCGAGTAACTTGAATCTTCCCCATGCCTCATGGAAGGGCTCTCCTTCTTCTTCAACAAACGTGGCTATCTTTCCTCGATCTCCTTGGTCTTCCATGAAGGAAGAACTTGTCAAAGAACTTCTGCTCCACCTCTTGCCAAGTAGTGAGCGATCCGACATTCATGCCATTAACCATATCTTGACATCACTTTTGATGCAATACGAAAAACAACGCATCCTTAGTTGGTTTTCTGATAACGCTCCTACCGCATGGTCGTCATACGTTATAATATTCCTTCATGAATTGAAGAGCATCTTCATTGGTTTACCAAAGTAAACCGGAGAATGTTGTAATGCTGATTCTTCAACTCATAGTTTCTCTGTGCATCATTTAACCGAATTGCTGACGGTTGCTCCTCTATCATAGGTAAATTGAAATCCTTCATAAACCGCTACTTATCAATTTGTGGCGGTCTAACCGTGATTCTCACCTTTCTCTATCCTGAGAACGAGCGGTGAATGATCACGGCTTCCCATTTGTAGGTAGTTTCCTGAAAATTTGTCAATTAACTAATCAACTCACAATCAAAAATTTCAAGCTAGTGCTACTCGACTAATGATGAAATCTTGTGCAAGGATTGCACTCTACTATAAATTAGCTACTCCCCGCAACGGCGCAAAGATTTTGACGCATTCCGGACGTACCTCTAAATAAAACTAAAGCTAATGGTACATACAATTAAAAGAAAGATGAGTGCGCGAGTCTATAACCCTCCGCAAGTGTGATGCACCTCGGACGGACCTCTAAATAAAACTAATGCTAATGGTACGTACGATTAAAAGAAAGATGAGTGCACAAGTCTATAACCCTCCACAAGTGTACGGATCGTTGTCAAGTATAGCGGACACAAGTAAGGGTTATCGTTCCCACGAGAACTCTAAAAGGGTAAACGGATTATAGAATGTGAAACAAATTATAGCACGGTGTGTATAAACTATCTAGAGGGGGGTGAATAGATTTTAAACTTATTACCCAATTTTTCATGTGAAGTCAATATTATGAATTACCCCTAACTAGATAAAGCAATAAATCAGTATAAAATGCAGAAATTAAATAACACTTGATTTTTACGTGGAAACCCCTCACGGAAAACCACGAGCTAGTAAGTAAGCCACACTAGAACCTCGATCCACTAAATGTGTAAAACGATACAACCTAATCCCGGAAGTACCACACACCTACCTAATCCCGCTATAAGTGAACCTAGTCCAATTTGCTTGCGATCTAAGCAACCCTAATCCCGGAAGCTACACACAAGACTTACTTTCTCAATGAAAATGATCACCCTAAGTGAATATATGAACATCCAAATGCAACATGAGCAAGGGAAACCATATGCTTATCTAAGATGATGATTTGCAATTAGAACAATCCTAGATATTAAAACTAAATGACATGTCAAATAGTTTTAGCTATCAAGATTAAGCACAAACCTAATTAGCTATCACATACAACTTCTCAACATTCAGCACACTAATCTCAAACTTGTATCAAAGATATGTGAAAATCATACAAGTAATAATTGAGATTGCTTGTTAAGAAAAACACAAAATATGTAAGATATTAGTGAAAAGCTTACCAAGCACAGTATGATGAGAATCCATGCGAAAGACATCTAGATGATCAAAGATGATGCTAAATGATTGATTGATCATGAAAAGGTGTTTGAGTAATTAAAATGAGTTCTTGGAATTTTTCTTCTCTTTGAAAATATCCTAAGTATGAAATCTGAATATGAACTCTCTTAATTGACCTAAAGTCAAAGTGGTATATATATAGGGGCTAAATCAAAGTGTGGTCGTTTTGAATAAGTTGCCTTGTTTTTACCTTGGGCACTGTACGTAGAGCGCTTCTGTATAGCGCCCCAACTCTAATCTCTCGTGTTTGAGATGGGCGCTGCACGAACAGCTTGTACAGCGCCATATCAAAATGTATCAACCTGATGCATTTAAAGACCATTTTTGCATCAGGTCTTGTGGGCGCTGTTCGAACAGCGCTTTGAATAGCGCCATTTGCAATGCATGACTTCTAAGCCTAATCATGTTAAGGCAAAGGACAATGCAAGATGCAATCAAACTAACAAGCAAGAAGAGATGTTAATGAACATCAATGCACAAAAATAAGACACACAATATACAATGATTAAACATTTGCATGAGTTGTGAGTGTGTGCAACTATCTCTTTAAGACAAGTAAGCACATAGAATTTACCTTCGTGCTTATCAGGACGAGGTCTTCAAAGGTGAAATTTCCCTCAATGTAGTAGTGAAATATACCTAGAGGGGGGGTGAATAGGTATAGGCTCCAAATTCTTCCAATCAAAATAATTAATGCGGAAAATTACAAGACAAATGCACACTTGAATAGATTTAGCAAATGAATTGGATTAACTAAGACAAGAGTTAATCAATTACAAGATGCAATTAATATATGGAAGATAAAGGAAAGTAAAGCAAAATTGAACACAATGATTTTAACGTGGTAAAACCTCAATGAGGAAACATCCACGGGTTGATACCACAACCACCGGCGAAGCAATTCACTATGATGAAAAGGACTTACACACTCAAGCTACCAACTCATGATATCCGCTCAAGCTATCAACTCCTAGTCTACCCTCGGGCCTAGTGAACCACCTAGCCTACTCCCTATCCGAGATGTGTCCTACACCTCTAGGAAGCAACTTCCTATCCAAGACGCTCACGTCTCTAGGAAGATTTCTTGCTTGCCTATCCGGATCCTCCCGACCCTAGACAAGACTTCCTTGCTTGATTATCCGAGTCCTCCCGACTCTAATCAAGGCTTCCCTTGCTCTATCCACAAAGCTTCACTCACTTTGCTAGAGACTTCAACCTAATGCAAGGCTATGATCTAAAGTGATGCAAATGATGCAAGCACAAACAAATTAAGCTAGATGATCAATCAAGCAAAATGTACATGTTCAATGATACTCTAGAATATGATTTCAACACTCAATCTCAAAAGATATCTAGAAATCAAAACATGCAAAAACAATAAGAACAAAGGTATCAATATTCATTTAGCACACTAAAAACCTAGTTCTTAGATCATGAAATAAAACATAGAAAATAACATGAAGCACATCACATATATGTTTTCTAGAATCAATTTCATGATATATCAAGTTTAGCACAAATATGTTCAAAACACATTACAAAGCTAAAACTCAATTAACAAATGATCAAATAACCCTAGCATGTGATCTAACATACTTCTTAACAAATTTCATCAATCAAATGGAAAGAATCAATAGTTGATCAAAAATGAAATTGAAAAGAGAAGTTGAAAATCCAATACTGACCACGGACTGGAAATGGACCAGCTGAGAAAAATGCCGAAGTCAACTGCCTCTGGAAATGCTTGGGGTTTGTAGCTCTCTTCGAGACCAACAATTTTGGTTTTTGAATCGAATGATTTCGAGTTCGTATGAAGAGATATGATCAAAACAAGTAAGCAAAAATTGTTGAAAACTGATGCGGGATTGAGGTGTTCTTCAAAAAAATTGCATAAGTGTTGGAGGGAAGGAGGTTTGATTAAAAGGAGGGAAAAGGAAGATTTCCGAGCAAATCACGTGGTGCCATGTCAGCACCCCGTGGGGGGCGCGTGGGGCCCACGGGAGCAGAAGGCTCCCTTGCCCGTGGGGCCCACGGCCTCCCACACGGGCTGGCCAAGTGGCCACACGTGGTTGCCCACCTCTCGCGCGCTCCCTCGGTTCGTTGCCCCATATCTTGAGCATCCGACCTCCGATTTCGAATCCGTTTTCGGATTACGAACCGTGACTCCCTCACGCACGACTACACTACTCAACTTTGAAAAATGGTTGAGAATCATCTCGGAATCCGACGATGAACAACAAACAAATGAGAACGAAAAGTAGCATAGTCAACTTGTTTGGACTCGAAACCTTATGTGAGTAACCGAAACGACCGGAACTCAATAAGGCATTAAATGAAAACATGTTCAAGTCCTAAACACAAAATACGTAAACAAATAAACACATATTCACATAAACATGCCATATCAAAGAGATAGTCATAAAGCATGCAATTTCACAAGTTTGTCAATACAAGATCAATGCATGAGCATGCTATGAAGTGTGTGAATGTGTTATACCAAATGTTTGAACCACGATGCAGGGAACACATGTATGAATTGTGTGTGTGCGCTAACGCCTTGCAAGAGGGTGGAAGTCAAGTTTTACCTTTGACGATTTTCACCTCTTGAAGACGACTTTTGCACGAGATGTTGCTCTTCACTCTTTGAGCTTCCTTTCTTCAAATAATGTCCTAAGCAACAACTAATACAATCATAGAGTGTTTTGCAATGGAATCAAGCCAATACAAATAGTGAACCTTACAATCTCCCCCTTTGGCTATTCCATTGGCAAAAACACTCAACCTCACCATACAATGTTTCACTCAAATAAACTCAAGATGATAGCATACTCTCAATCTCACATTACAAAGAAATTCCTAGACTAAAAATCTTCAAGTCTTCAAGAATTCCTCTTTCGGTCTTCAAAGTACCTATGAGAGAAAATAGCAACCAAACAAGAGATCTTCTCTAAAGAAGAATGGTGAGTTATTTAACCAAACAATCAAACAAAGAAGATATCCCTTATCTCATACACAAATGCATTATCTCAAGTGAATAAATTTGTTCAAGTTAAAGCATTCCCTTAGTTTCCCAATTTCCAAGAACCAACTATCCTTAACATTGTCAAGAAAGAATTCTTTCTCCCCCTTAAGACAAGAATTCTCCCCCTTAAGACAAAGTCACATTAAGCACAAAGAGGAATAAGATCACACAATTGGAACATTTCCACATAAGTGCGAAGTATACAAAAACTCCCCAATATCAAACATGGTGAGGTATACATTTCTCCCCCTTTTTGTCAAGGAATAGACAAGGGACACAAGATAAAGAACGAGATATTAAGCAAACAAATCGTATAGAAAGCGAAAGTTGAATAAACTAAAGCTCCCCCTTAACATATGCTCCACATATTATCAACAAGTAGATTTGTTCACAAGGGACATCACACAATCACACAATCAAGCAATAAGAGAAAATATTTCATAACTTGTCAAAGTTCAAGAGAGAATCATAGATTTTCATTAATCTCTCAAAAATATTCTCACATTGCTAATGAATCAAGCACATAAGCAAAGTGTGTGTGTGTGAATGCTTCTCAAATATATAGTAGGAGTAATTGTGATATCAACATGCAAACTCTATCCACACCTATCCATCTAAAGCCTTTCCAAAAATAGGTCAAACCGATATTCATCCGGTTTTTGCTTTTAAAATGAATAGATATCAACATATGAGCGTGTGTGTGCATGTGGCTCGTTTTCCCGTTTCTATTTGTCAACCCGAGCTATTTCACAATTCTCAACTATACACCAATAAGCCTTTTATTTTTCATTTCTTTTAGGCTTAGAATCAAAGAATTTTTTTTTTTTAATGATTCATTTCAACACTTCTTTGATTTTACTAACAAAAACATATACTCCTCATGGCGGCTTTCACTCATCACAATGGCGTAGCCCTTTCCTACATTGGGTGGCTTCACAACCAAGGTGTGTAGCCCTTTCCATGAGGGTGCTCGTTGATTACTATGTAGTGCCGAAGCAAAATGGATACATACCATAGGTCATCTATCATGTACTTAACAATAAACTTCTAGATGCATCCATTATCTACACATATTCAACCACATAAACTCAAAAACTAAAACATATAAGAGAAGCATTAGTGCACTTTTCAAAAAAGATTTTCAAGCTTAAGTGCATGATCTAAAAACAATAAAAGATACTTGTTAAAGATCATTACTTCTCAAGTGAGTAGCTCTCAAAGACAATGATATACAATTAAAGTTTTGCTCATCAAGCCACTCACAATCACACAAAGACATCAATCAACACAAATCATGCCAATGGACATTCTAAGAGTTTTAAACCTCTCTTTGTCCAAGGGCTTAGTGAACAAGTCCGCAAGTTGATTTTTAGTAGGCAAATGCTCTAGAGTAACAATAGAATGTTCAACTAGATCTCTAATGAAATGATGCCTAATGTCTATGTGTTTAGTGCGGGAGTGTTGAACCGGATTTTTAGAGATGTTAATGGCACTTAAATTATCACAATAAAGTGTCATTTTTCCTTGTTCTATCTCATAATCCTTAAGGATTTGTTTCATCCAAAGTAATTGTGTGCAAGCACTTCCGGCCGCAATGTATTCGGCTTCGGAAGAGGAAAGGGAAACCGAATTTTGTTTCTTACTTGACCAAGAAACCAAGTTATTACCAACATAAAAGCAACCGCCCGATGTGCTTTTTCGGTCATCTATGTTTCCCGCCCAATCCGCATCACAATAGCCTACAAGGATATCATTGGTATCAAATGAATAGAATAGACCAAGACTATGAGTTCCTTTGATGTACCTAATGATCCTCTTGACGGCTTTTAAGTGAGATTCCTTGGGATTTGCTTGGAATCTAGCACACAAGCCAACACTAAAGCAAATATCGGGTCTACTAGCCGTTAGGTAAAGTAGACTACCTATCATGCTTCTATAAAGGCTTTGGTCAACACTTTTCCCTTTTTCATCTTTGTCAAGTTTTAAAGTGGTGCTCATGGGAGTTTCAAAATCTTTTCCATTTTCTAGGCCAAATCTCTTAACTAGATTTTTAGCATATTTAGATTGATTCAACATTATGCCCATGCTAGTTTGCTTCACTTGCATACCTAGAAAATAATTCAACTCACCCACCATACTCATTTCAAATTCACTTGACATAACACTAACAAATTCATCAACCTTGGTTTTATTAGTAGACCCAAAAACAATGTCATCAACATATATTTGTGCAACAAAAATATCATGATCATGATGTTTGATAAACAAAGTTCTATCAATGCCACCTCTCCTATATTGGTTGTCAACAAGATATTGAGTCAACCTATCATACCAAGCTCTTGGAGCTTGTTTAAGGCCATAGAGAGCCTTTTTCAATTTAAACACATGATTAGGAGAGTGTGGGTCTACAAAACCCTTAGGTTGTTCAACATACACTTCTTCTTGAAGGTATCCATTGAGAAAAGCACTTTTGACATCCATTTGAAATAATTTGAACTTTTTAATGCATGCAATGGACAACAAAAGTCTAATGGACTCGAGACGAGCAACCGGGGCAAACGTCTCATCAAAGTCAACACCCTCCACTTGAGTGTAACCTTGAGCCACTAGTCTAGCTTTATTCCTCACAATCTTGCCACTTTCATCGGTCTTGTTCCTAAACACCCATTTAGTGCCAATTACATTTATATCTTTGGGTCTAGGAACTAAAGACCACACTTCATTCCTCTCAAATTGATTAAGTTCATCTTGCATAGCCCCAACCCAATATTCATCAACAATTGCTTCATTAATGTTTTTGGGTTCAATTTGAGAAGTGTAGCAAGCATAGGATATTTGGTTAGCAATTTGATTTCTTGTTCTAACCCCTTCATTTAAATCACCTATGATGTCTCCTTGATAGTGTAAGTTTCTAAGTCTTGGGTGAGAATGTTCAACAACTTGGTCATTTTGTTGATTATCATTTAAAGCATTTTCCAACCCTTGACTTACAACTTCAACATGACTATCAATTTCATCATCTTGACTAGAAACACTACTAGCCACATCAATAGGTGTATTAGTGTCATTTAACATGTTTTCTTTAGATTCATTGACACCATTATCATCACACAAATTAAGCATGCTAAGATCATCTATCTTCACATTGATAGACTCCATGATAGTCTTAGTAGTCAAGTTAAAGACTCTATATGCACGACTATTAATAGCATACCCAAGAAAGACCAACATCACTTTTTGCATCAAACTTTCCTAAGTGATCTCTATCATTCAAAATATAACATTTACTCCCAAAAGTGTGGAAGTAACTCACATTAGGCTTCTTGCCTTTCCAAAGTTCATAGGACGTTTGTTTTGTGCCGGGCCTTTTGAAAACACGATTTGACACATAACAAGCGGTATTGACCGCCTCGGCCCATAGGTTTCTAGGGACTTTCTTGCTATTGAGCATGACCCTAGCCATCTCTTGCAAGACACGATTTTTCCTCTCAACAACACCATTTTGTTGAGGAGTTCTAGGTGCGGAGAACTCATGAGAAATCCCTAAACCATCACAAAACTCACTAAATTTTGCATTTTCAAATTCCGTCCCATGATCACTCCTAATGCGACATATTTTCTTGATATCAAGACCTTTTTCATTTTGAACTTGATTACAAAACTTTTTAAAGTAATCAAAAGCCTCGGTCTTGTTTCTAAGAAAATAAACCCAAGTAAACCTAGAGTAGTCATCAACGCATACAAAAATATACTTTTTGCCATTAATGCTCTCGGTTTGAATTGGCCCCATTAGGTCCATATGCACAAGTTCTAAAGGTCTCTTGGTAGCTATGTAAGAATTTTTCTTATGAGGCACTTTGGTTTGCTTACCTAATTGGCAAGGTTCACAAACCACCTCAAGCTTTTTACCAAGATTAGGAAGACCTCTAACAATGCCATGTTTTTCAAGCTTTTTCAAATCTTTAAAATTCATGTGACCCAAACGTTGATGCCACAAATCAAGCTTATTGCACTCATGTGCCATGTTGCATGTGAGAGGATCTATCTCAAGACAATAGCAATTGTCTATAGACCTTTTGACTCTTAGGACGACATCGCCCTTTTTATCAATTATAGTGCATACATCTTTGTTAAAACTAACTTCTTGAAAAATTTCACACAAGTGAGTAATGCTTATCAAGTTAGCTTGTAACCCATCAACATACAAAGTATTGCGAAGTTTAGGCAATCCGGGGATACAAATTGTTCCCTTGCCAAGAACTTGCTTTTTGGTACCATCACCAAAAGTAACCCAACCTCCATCCTTTAAAACAAGATTCTTAAAGAACTCTTTGTTCCCGGTCATGTTCCTAGAGCAACCGCTATCTAGGTACCAAGAATAGGAGGAGTTGGCACGTAAAGCATATTGTGCAACATTACATTTAGATGTGTCTTTTCTAATCCACACATTTTTCACAACATGCTTCTCACTCTTACTTCTAACATGCTTTGACTCAATATTACTTTTCAACATGCACCTTGACCTCATTGGTCACATCTTCAAAAATATCAAACAAAGCATTATCAATTTTCTTATGCATAGTAGAGTGAGGCACAACACAAGATTTAGCAAGCAAGTCATCAACAACTCTTTCAACAACATGCTTTTCCAAGGTCTTCCTAGGTCTATTACTATATCCATACATGGATGATTGCCTAGGTCCATTCAAAGACATATCATGAAAAGCATTATCAAGTTTGCATTTCCGAATGTACTCAAAGCATCTAGGTCGAATATGTCCTATCATATTACAATGATGACAAATAGGAATAAATTTGAGAATTTACCATTTGCATTTGCTTCCATAGCATTTGGTCTTCTCACAATTTTACCTCTTTGAAGAGCAACCCTTGATGCTTCACCTCTTGCATTTGAGGTTGTTGCTTCTTGATGCTTAAGTTGTTGAGTTCTCCCATTGAACATCCTTGTTGATGAAGAGGCACCTCCGGTAGCTTTCATAGCTTTACCTTGAGAGAGTGTACCTACAATTGATTCAATGCTTGCTTTGACAAAAGTAGATTTGTTAGATGAAGGAGTCTCCTTCTCATTGATATAACCCAAACCTCTTTTGTCACATGGATGCTTTCCACTTTTAATGAGGGTTTCAACTTTATTAGAACTAGATGACATCTTGCTAATCACCTATTAGCCTCATCAAGTTTCTCACGAAGCATCCTAAGTTCAATGGCATATTTTTCCGCTTTGTTATCACTAAACAAAACATCTTTATGTGATTTATCAAGCCATTGTTCATACTTTTTCTCTTGATTTAAATGCTCATTAAGTTTGGATTTAAGCACATTTTCAAGTTTCTTAGCATTAACAAGAGAACAATCTCTTTGCTCAATTTCTTGCTTCAAGATACCAAGTCTATCATTGCTATCTTTAAGATTCAATTCTAGACTTAGAATCTTGTCTTTAAGTTCATCGAATTCTTTTGAGCCAAGAGCATGATCTTCTAGCTTCTTGTTGAGGGACATATTGACTTTAGATAAACGTTCATTTTCAAAAGTAAGATCATTGATCTTTTTCTCATCTAAGTCAATATGTTCAACAAAAGAAGCCACATAGGAATATACTTCCTTAATCATGATTTTATCACAAACAAAAAACAAACACAAAAATACTACAAAGAAAGGATCAATCTAAGTGCGTCTAGACACCCGCTCTGATACCAAATGAAATTTCCCTCAATGTAGTAGTGAAATATACCTAGAGGGGGGGTGAATAGGTATAGGCTCCAAATTCTTCCAATCAAAAATTAATGCGGAAAATTACAAGACAAATGCACACTTGAATAGATTTAGCAAATGAATTGGATTAACTAAGACAAGAGTTAATCAATTACAAGAAGTGCAATCAATGTATATATGGAAGATAAAAAAGTAAAGCAAAATTGAACACAATGATTTTAACGTGGTAAAACCTCAATGAGGAAACATCCACGGGTTGATACCACAACCACCGGCGAAGCAATTCACTATGATGAAAAGGACTTACACACTCAAGCTACCAACTCATGATATCCGCTCAAGCTATCAACTCCTAGTCTACCCTCGGGCCTAGTGAACCACCTAGCCTACTCCCTATCCGAGATGTGTCCTACACCTCTAGGAAGCAACTTCCTATCCAAGACGCTCACGTCTCTAGGAAGATTTCTTGCTTGCCTATCCGGATCCTCCCGACCCTAGACAAGACTTCCTTGCTTGATTATCCGAGTCCTCCCGACTCTAATCAAGGCTCCTTGCTCTATCCACAAAGCTTCACTCACTTTGCTAGAGACTTCAACCTAATGCAAGGCTATGATCTAAAGTGATGCAAATGATGCAAGCACAAACAAATTAAGCTAGATGATCAATCAAGCAAAATGTACATGTTCAATGATATCTAGAATATGATTTCAACACTCAATCACAAATATCTAGAAATCAAAACATGCAAAACAATAAGAACAAAGGTATCAATATTCAATTTAGCACACTAAAAACCTAGTTCTTAGATCATGAAATAAAACATAGAAAATAACATGAAGCACATCACATATATGTTTTCTAGAATCAATTTCATGATAATCAAGTTTAGCACAAATATGTTCAAAACACATTACAAAGCTAAAACTCAATTAACAATGATCAAATAACCCTAGCATGTGATCTAACATACTTCTTAACAAATTTCATCAATCAAATGGAAAGAATCAATAGTTGATCAAAAATGAAATTGAAAAAGAAGTTGAAAATCCAATACTGACCACGGACTGGAAATGGACCAGCTGAGAAAAATGCCGAAGTCAACTGCCTCTGAAATGCTTGGGGTTTGTAGCTCTCTTCGAGACCAACAATTTTGGTTTTTGAATCGAATGATTTCGAGTTCGTATGAGAGAGATATGATCAAAACAAGTAAGCAAAAATTGTTGAAAAACTGATGCGGGATTGAGGTGTTCTTCAAAAAATTGCATAAGTGTTGGAGGGAAGGAGGTTTGATTAAAAGGAGGGAAAAGGAGAAGATTTCCGAGCAAATCACGTGGTGCCACGTCAGCACCCCGTGGGGGCGCGTGGGGCCCACGGGAGCAGAAGGCTCCCTTGCCCGTGGGGCCCACGGCCTCCCACACGGGCTGGCCAAGTGGCCACACGTGGTTTGCCCACCTCTCGCGCGCTCCCTCGGTTCGTTGCCCCATATCTTGAGCATCCGACCTCCGATTTCGAATCCGTTTTCGGATTACGAACCGTGACTCCCTCATGCACGACTACTACTCAACTTTGAAAAATGGTTGAGAATCATCTCGGAATCCGACGATGATGACAACACAACAAAAAAAAACGAAAGTAGCATAGTCAACTTGTTTGGACTCGAAACCTTATGTATGAGTAACCGAAACGACCGGAACTCATAAGGCATTAAATGAAAACATGTTCAAGTCCTAAACACAAAATACGTAAACAAATAAACACATATTCACACAAACATGCCATATCAAAGAGATAGTCATAAAGCATGCAATTTCACAAAGTTTGTCAATACAAGATCAATGCATGAGCATGCTATGAAGTGTGTGAATGTGTTATACCAAATGTTTGAACCACGATGCAGGGACACACATGTATGAATTGTGTGTGTGTGCGCTAACGCCTTGCAAGAGGGTGGAAGTCAAGTTTTACCTTTGACGATTTTCACCTCTTGAAGACGACTTTTGCACGAGATGTTGCTCTTCACTCTTTGAGCTTCCTTTCTTCAAATAATTCCTAAGCAACAACTAATACAATCATAGAGTGTTTGCAATGGAATCAAGCCAATACAAATAGTGAACCTTACAAAAGGGCATTGAGCAATAATACCAACACTTAAGCGACCCGAAACTAAATATACCACGGTGTGTATAAAGCTATCTAGAGGGGGGTGAATAGATTTTACGCTTTTTACCCAATTTTTCGTGTTAGTCAAAATTACGAAATTACCCTCAAGATAATATAAACAAGCAAGTGTAATATGGTGCGGAAATTAAATTAACACTTGAATTTTACGTGGAAACCCTCACGGGAAAAACCACGGGCTATGTAAGTAAGCCACACTCGAACCTCGAATCCACTAAATGTGCAAACGATTACAACCTAATCCCGGATGTAATCACACACCTACCTAATCCCGGTAGAGTGAACCTAGTCCAATTTGCTTGCGATCTAAGCACCTAATCCCGATTGCTACACACAAGACTTAGCTTCTCTGAAGAGAATACAACCCTAAGTGAATATATGAAAATATCCAAAATGCAACATAGAGCAAGGGAAACCCTATATGCTTATCTAAAATGATTAATATGCAATTAAGAACAATCCTAGATATCAAAACTAAATGACATGTCAAATAGTTAAGCTAATCAATATCAAGTATAAAACCTAATATGCTAGCACAATACAACTTCTCAAACATACATCATATTAATCTCAATTTTGTATCTAGAGCATACAAAATAACAATCAAGTAATTAATTGAGATTTGCTAGATAAATTAAACACAAATAGTAAGATATTAGTGAAAGCTTACCAAGCAAAATATGATGAAGATTCCATGCTAGATGACATCTAGATGATCTAAGATGATGCTAGATGATGATTGATGATCATGAAATTGTGTTTGAGTAATTAAAAATGAGTTCTTTGTGTATTTTTCTTCTCTTGAAAAATATCCTAAGTATGAAGCAATGAATAAGAACTCTTGTAAATGACCTAAAATCAAGTTAGCATATATATAGAGGCCATAAGTGAAGTGAGGTCGTTTTGAAAACCGCCAGAAAAATACTCTGTGCGCTGGTGGACCTGCGCTGGTGGACCAGCGCAGGACCAGCGCACAAGCCAATTTTGGCTTGAGCGCTGGACGTCAGGCGCTGCCACCAGCGCCAGTCCAGCGGCGCCATACTGGGCGATCGCGCTGGTGGCCGGCGCTGGTCCACACCAGCGCACGACCAGCGGCGCGCCACTGGCGATTGCGCCGGTGAGCGGCGCTGGTCGACCGGCGCTGGTGGACCAGCGACAGCCCCAAAATTTGCATCCCACATGCAATGATGCAAGGGGTGCAAAGTCAAACAAGATGCATCCTAAAAGCCTAAATGCTATGATGTTTCAACACAAGCGCAATCATAAAATCAAGCAAGAAGAGATGTAAATAATCATTTATGCACAACAAAAAGAAACACAACATACAAAGATTAAACAAATGCATGAGTTGTGAGTGTGTGCAACTATCTCTTCAAGACAAGAAAGCACTTAGAAAATTACCTTTGGTGCTTGTCAATAATGAGGTCTTCAAAGGGCCTAATGCACTAACAACAACATTTAAGCTACCCTTACAAAGTATCCCCATTTATGGTTGATCACGAAATAAGCCAATTAAGAACAACGGAATCCTTACAATCTCCCCCTTTGGCTATTTCGTGACAAAACCATCACTCACATTAAATCCTCACAAAAGAAATAGAAACTACGGGATTACAATAATATTCTACATTACAAAGAGATAAGAGAATGCAACTTGAAGTCTTCAATCCTCTTGTAGAATAATCAATCCCTGAAAAGAGTTTCTAACAATCCAATTCAAGTAAAGTGTGAGATTAATCATGTGAGAATAATACCAAGCATTTGCATTTTTAGAATTTAGGAACAACATTAGCAAATGTATGCAATGTATGATAAATGCAATGCTCCCCCTCAAAGGGTACTCCCCCTCAATGTTTTATCTCCCCAACGTGCACAATAGCTTCTCTATTTTGCAACTCCCCTTACAATATCCTACTCCCCTTTTTGTCATGATATAGGCAAAGGAGTAGTCCCCAACCGGGTCACTCATAGCACGAGAGATAGAAGCATGCAAGATATGCATATACTATAAGTCACGTTATGCACTTCAATTAATTTGAGAGAAACAAGGAGATTTATTTGAGAAAATGTGTGAATCCAACATGCTTTGCATACAAGACATATAGCATTTAAGTCCAAAGTACAATGGTATTTGGCAAAGCAAATGACAAAGGTTTCTAATTCGAATTCAAACCAATTTCACCAATGTCATGGGAAAGCAAGGATATAGAGATTATTGATTTTAATTTAAGAGTAACTATATCCAACTTTATAAGCGAAACATGGCATGAGCGACTTTGCACCCTATTAGATTTTTCCGGATAAGATATCCGTATGATAGTAACCATGTTCAACTAATAAAGAAGAGAGACATTTGGAATGTAATTCCTTTGAACGGATACAAGATCCTTTATTCATTTGAGTCTCATTAGCTTTCACACAAGTTTTGCATTTTTAAGAATATGCAATCATCAATTCATGCTTTTCATGTGAGCATGTTGTATGAATTTCATGCTTTTTCATTTAGCATAAGCATGTTATTTAAGAAACATCATGTCATGGAGATAACTATAGGTCATTCACATCATACTTCCTATGTAAATCTCCTAGTCCAAAAATGCATGTTTGAACATAAATATGACATGGATTGTAGACAAGCAAGGTTCACACTTATAGAATTGAAAGCATATACATATGTACAACCAAGCTTACTCAAGCAATCAAAGAAGAGGCATAAGTTATTTCAATTTTTGCAAGTTACATGAATGCAAAATAGCTCTCTTTGCTTGAGTTCCCCATATGGGGTCAATCATAGAACATCACTCCACAAGACATATCCCAATAGATCTACTAAGAGTTTTAAATCGAGTAGCATCTAAGGGTTTAGTAAATAATCCGCAAGTTGATCATTAGTACCTACATGTTCAAGTACTATGCATTTATTTTCAACAAGCTCTCTAATGAAGTGATGGCGGATGTCAATATGCTTAGTTCTAGAATGTTGAACCGGATTCTTGGAAATATTAATAGCACTCATGTTATCACAAAAGAGTGAGAGTACCTTGGTTGAATCCGTAGTCTACAAGCATTTGTTCATCCATAGGAGTTGTGTGCATCCACTCCCCGCGGCTATGTACTCGGCCTCGGCCGTGGACAAGGAAATCGAGTTTTGCTTCTTGCAAAACCAAGACACCAATTGTTGCCTAGAAAGAAGCAACCGCCCGATGTGCTCTTCCTATCATCACAATTTCCTGCCCAATCCGCATCACTAAAGCCAACTAGACTAGCATTAGTGTCAAAAGAGTACCAAATCCCATAGTTGGATGTCCCATTCACATAGCGAATGATCCTCTTCACACAAGAGAGGTGGGACTCCTTAGGATCCGCTTGGTACCTAGCACACACACCCACACTAAAAGATATATCGGGCCTACTTGCGGTCAAATAAAGCAAGCTACCTATCATGCCACGATATAGAGTTTGTTCCACACTTTTACCACTAGCATCCTTGCTTAGCTTCAAAGTGGTACTCATGGGTGTATCACAATTGAACTAATTAATGCACGGTGTGTATAAAACTATCTAGAGGGGGGGTGAATAGATTTTACGCTTTTTACCCAATTTTTCGTGTTAGTCAAAATTACGAAATTACCCTCAAGATAATAAACAAGCAAGTGTAATATGGTGCGGAAATTAAATACACTTGATTTTTACGTGGAAACCCTCACGGGAAAAACCACGGGCTATGTAAGTAAGCCACACTCGAACCTCGAATCCACTAAATGTGCAAACGATTACAACCTAATCCCGGAAGTAATCACACACCTACCTAATCCCGGTATGAGTGAACCTAGTCCAATTTGCTTGCGATCTAAGCAACCTAATCCCGATTGCTACACACAAGACTTAGCTTCTCTTGAAGAGAATACAACCCTAAGTGAATATATGAAAATATCCAAAATGCAACATAGAGCAAGGGAAACCCTATATGCTTATCTAAGATGATTAATATGCAATTAAGAACAATCCTAGATATCAAAACTAAATGACATGTCAATTAGTTTAGCTAATCAATATCAAGCACAAAAACCTAATATGCTAGCACAATACAACTTCTCAAACATACATACTAATCTCAATCTTGTATTCAACAAATATAAAATCACATAATTAAATTGAGATTGCTAGATAAGAGAAACACAAAATATGTAAGATATTAGTGAAAAGCTTACCAAGCAAAGTATGATGAAGAATCCATGCAAGATGTCATCTAGATGATCTAAGATGATGCTAGATGATGATTGATGATCATGGAAAAGGTGTTTGAGTAATTAAAAATGAGTTCTTGGAATTTTTCTTCTCTTTGAAAAATATCCTAAGTATGAAATCTGAATATGAACTCTTGTAATTGACCTAAAGTCAAAGTGGCATATATATAGGGGGCCAAAACAAAGTGTGGTCGTTTTGATAAGTTTGCCCACTATTTGCCTGGGCGCTGTACGTAGGGCGCCCTTGTACAGCGCCTGTACAGCGCCCTTGCTCTGTTTTCACGAGGAAACAGAGTGGCGCTGTACGTACAGCGCTTGTACAGCGCCACGTACAGCGCCCCAACAGCGACCCAACAGCGACCGATTAAATCGATCAGGTCTGAACAGCGCTCAATGGGCGCTGTTCGTACAGCGCTTCTGTACAGCGCTATTGGGGGCGCCCAGTGCAAAAATGCAATCCTAAGTCTAAGCATGACAAGGCAATTGGATATGCAAGATGCAATCAAACTAACATGCAAGAAGAGATGTTAATGAGCATTAAGGCACACATAAAAGAACACACAACATATAAGGATTAAACATATGCATGAGTTGTGAGTGTGTGCATCTATCTCTTCAAGACAAGTAAGCACTTAGAATATTACCTTTGGTGCTTGTCAATGGTGAGGTCTTCAAAAGGGCCTAAGCAATAACACAACATCTAAGCTACCCTTACAAAGCATCCCCACATGTGGTTTGATCACGAAATAAGCCAATTAAACACAACGGGAATCCTAACAATCTCCCCCTTTGGCTATTTCGTGACAAAACCACCACTCACATAGATTCCTCACATAGAATTAGAAACTACGGGACTACAATGATTATCTACATTACAAAGAGATAAGAAAGTAAAAACTTCAAGTCTTCAATCTCTTGTAGAACAATCAAGCCCTGAAAATAAAGTTTCTAGCATTTCCAATACAAGTAAAGTGTGAGATTAATCATGTGAGAACAATATCAAGCATTTGCATTTTTAGAATTTAGGCACAACATTAGCAAATGTATGCAATGAATGATAAATGCAATGCTCCCCCTCAAAGGGTTACTCCCCCTCAATGTATGTTCTCCCCAAAATGCACAAAAGCTTCTATATTTTGCAACTCCCCTTACCATTTCCTACTCCCCTTTTTGTCATGATATAGGCAAAGGAGTAGTCCCCAACCGGGTCACTCAAAGCAACGAGAGATAGAAGCATGCAAGATATGCATATACATATAAGTCACTTTATGCACTTCAATTAATTTGAGAGAAACAAGGAGATTTATTTGAGAAAATGTGTGAATCCAACATGCTTTGCATACAAGACATATAGCATTCAAGTCCAAAATACAATGGTATTTGGCAAAGCAAATGACAAAGGTTTCTAATTTGAATTCAAACCAATTTCACCAATGTCATGGGAAAAGCAAGGATATAGAGATTATTGATTTCAATTTAAGAGCAACTATATCCAACTTTATAAGCGAAACATGGCATGAGCGACTTTGCACCCTATTAGATTTTTCCGGATAAGATATCCGTATGATAGTAACCATGTTCAACTAATAAAGAAAGAGAGACATTTGGAATGTAATTCCTTTGAACGGATACAAGATCCTTTATTCATTTTAGAGTCTCATTAGCTTTCACACAAGTTTTGCATTTTTAAGAATATGCAATCATCAATTCATGCTTTTCATGTGAGCATGTTGTATGAATTTCATGCTTTTTCATTTAGCATTAGCATGTTATTAAAGAATCATCATGTCATGGAGATAACTATAGGTCATTCACATCATACTTCCTAAGTAAATCTCCTAGTCCAAAAATGCATGTTTGAACATAAATATGACATGGATTGTAGACAAGCAAGGTTCACACTTATAGAATTTGAAAGCATATATACATATGTACAACCAAGCTTACTCAAGCAATCAAAAGAAGAGGCATAAGTTATTTCAAATTTTTTGCAAGTTACATGAATGCAAAATAGCTCTCTTTGCTTGAGTTCCCCATATGGGTCAATCATAGAACATCACTCCACAAGACATATCCCAATAGATCTACTAAGAGTTTTAAATCGAGTAGCATCTAAGGGTTTAGTAAATAAGTCCGCAAGTTGATCATTAGTACCTACATGTTCAAGTACTATGCATTTATTTTCAACAAGCTCTCTAATGAAGTGATGGCGGATGTCAATATGCTTAGTTCTAGAATGTTGAACCGGATTCTTGGAAATATTAATAGCACTCATGTTATCACAAAAGAGAGTGAGAGTACCTTGGTTGAATCCGTAGTCTACAAGCATTTGTTTCATCCATAGGAGTTGTGTGCATCCACTCCCCGCGGCTATGTACTCGGCCTCGGCCGTGGACAAGGAAATCGAGTTTTGCTTCTTGCAAAACCAAGACACCAAGTTGTTGCCTAGAAAGAAGCAACCGCCCGATGTGCTCTTCCTATCATCACAATTTCCTGCCCAATCCGCATCACTAAAGCCAACTAGACTAGCATTAGTGTCAAAAGTACCAAATCCCATAGTTGGATGTCCCATTCACATAGCGAATGATCCTCTTCACAAGAGAGGTGGGACTCCTTAGGATCCGCTTGGTACCTAGCACACACACCCACACTAAAAGATATATCGGGCCTACTTGCGGTCAAGTAAAGCAAGCTACCTATCATGCCACGATATAGAGTTTGTCCACACTTTTACCACTAGCATCCTTGCTTAGCTTCAAAGTGTACTCATGGGTGTATCACAATGTTTGGCTTTCTCTAAACCAAACTTCTTCACTAGGTTCTTAGCATATTTGGCTTGGGTTATGAAAATCCCATCATGCATTTGCCTAATTTGCAAACCTAGGAAGTAACTAAGCTCACCAACAAGACTCATCTCAAATTCAAGAGACATGACATCAACAAATTGTTGGACTTTGGTGTTGTTGGTGGAGCCAAAAACTATATCATCAACATATATTTGAGCTATGAAAAGCTCATCATTGTCTCTCTTGATGAATAGTGTCTTGTCAACACTACCTCTTGTGTAGTTGTTGTCAACAAGAAATTGAGTGAGGCGCTCATACCAAGCCCTCGGTGCTTGTTTCAACCCATAAAGTGCCTTCTTGAGGCGATAGACATGATTGGGGTGTGCATCCACAAACCCCTTAGGTTGTTCAACAAACACTTCCTCTTGCAAGAAGCCATTGAGGAAGGCACTCTTGACGTCCATTTGGTGCAATTTGAACTTGTGCACACAAGAGATGGACAAGAGAAGCCTAATGGACTCTAAGCGGGCAACGGGAGCAAAAGTCTCCTCAAAGTCGATACCCTCAATTTGAGAGTACCCTTGTGCTACAAGTCTAGCCTTGTTCCGCACTATGTTGCCATCCTCATCGGATTTGTTCCTAAATATCCATTTGGTGCCTATGACATTAGTGGTCTTAGGCCTAGGAACTAGAGTCCAAACCTCATTCCTTTCGAATTGGCTTAGCTCTTCTTGCATGGCAAGAACCCAAAATTCATCATTTAAGGCTTCTTCAACCTTTTTGGGTTCAATTTGAGAGGTGTAACATGTATAGCTAATAAGATTAGCAAGTTGGCGTCTAGTCCTAACACCCTCATTTACCTCTCCAATGATATCTTCTTTATCATGGAGTTTCCTAACCCATGGAGCGGGTTCTTTAGAGTCCAAGAGAGGAACTCTATCAATAGGTTGTGTGCCATCATTGTTGACATTAGATGTCCCAACATTAGGCGACACCACAACCTTCTCCAAAGGAGAATCATCACTAAAAATAACCTCCTCCTCATGATCATTAGACTTGAGCCTAGTATCATCAAATACGACATTGGATGATTCCATAACACTTAGAGTCTTTAAATTGAAAACTCTATAGGCTCTACTATTTAAGGCATAGCCAATAAAAATACCCTCATCACTCTTAGCATCAAACTTGCCAAGTTGATCACGGTCATTCAAAATGTAGCATTTGCTTCCAAAAGTGTGGAAGTAGCTAACATTTGGCCTCTTGCCTTTCCATAACTCATAGGAGGTGTTTCTAGTACCGGGCCTTAGGAACACTCTATTTCCTATATAGCAAGCCGTGTTAATGGCTTCGGCCCATAGGTTCCTAGGGACATTGTTGCTAAGCAACATCACACGGGCCATCTCTTGGAGGACCCTATTCTTCCTCTCAACAACTCCATTTTGTTGAGGTGTCCTAGGAGCAGAAAATTCATGGGAGATGCCTAAACCATTACAAAAGGTTTCAAAGGTGGCATTCTCAAATTCTCTCCCATGGTCACTTCTAATCCGTTTAATGCTTCTAATGTTAGAATTCATTTCATTTTGCAATTTAGTACAAAGCATTTTAAACTTATCAAAAGTTTCGGATTTTTCTCTAAGAAAATATGTCCATGTAAATCTAGAGAAATCATCAACACAAACAAAAATGTATCTCTTTCCACCCAAACTTTCGGTTTGCATGGGACCCATGAGGTCCATGTGGAGAAGCTCAAGTGGCTCCTTGGTGGTGAGATACTTACCCTTTTTGTGCATGCTTTTGGTTTGCTTTCCTTGTTGGCAAGGTCCACAAATACCATTGGCTTTCTTCCCAAGCTTAGGGAGGCCACGCACACAATTGAACTTTCCAAGGGTCCGTAGATCCCTAAAGTTCATGTGGCCAAGTCTTTCATGCCACAACTCAATTTGCTCATCCATGGACACATGATTAGATACAATTCTAGCTTCAAGACAATAGCAATTGTCGCTAGATCTCATGCCCTTCAACAAGGTTTGTCCATCGGGTTTAAGGATAGAGCAATAATCTTTAGAGAACAAGACGGAATATCCTTCATCACTAAGATGTGAAATGCTAATTAAATTGGCTTTCAAGCCATCAACAAATAAAGCATTGGATAAGGAGGGTAATCCGGGAACGGAAATGGTTCCTTTCCCTATAACATTTCTTTTGGATCCATCACCAAAAGTGACATTTCCACCTTCCTCCATAACAAGAGTCTCGAAGAAACTCTTGTTTCCCGTCATGTGCCTAGAGCACCCACTATCCAAGTACCAAAAATTAGAAGAATTTGCCTTCAAGGCTATTTGTGCAACATGGCAAACATTTTCATTCTTTCTAATCCACTTAGCAACAATTTTAGCTTTCTTAGTGGCCTTTGGTACATGTGCTCTACTATTTCTAGGATCATGCAAATCAACATTTTCATTCCTAGAAACATGCATCTTGGCTCTATTCTTTCTCTTTTCAATCATGCTTTGTTTTCTACACATTTTAATATATTGAAAGCAATTTGGTCTAATATGACCATCACAACCACAAAAGTGACAAATAGGAATGAAAAAGGAATCATACCTCGCCTTTGAGTACGTCCATGTCTTTGTGGATATGTGGGTTCAATCCATCTTCGTTGTTGAACCGGTCTTGGTTGCTTCCAAGCTTGAGGTTGCATGATTGGTCTCTTTCCTTTGTGAGCCAATTTGGGAGGAGTGTTGGCTTGAGGAACCTTAGGAGGTTGAGCTTGAGTTTTTCCTTCTTGGCCCCATTTTCACTTGTGCATTAGAACTTTGTCCTATTTCTAACTTTTTCTAGGAGGTTGCACAAATGAAGTTTCTTCATTCTTCAAGCTCTTGACAAATATGGTCTTGTTAGAGGTTGAGATTTTCTTGCCATCTTCATACCCAAGACCTCTCTTGTCACTTGGACTCTTTCCAACACCAAGTAAATGATCAAGCTTCTTGGTGCTAGAATCTATCCTAGCCAAGGACCTTTAGCTTCTACAAGTTCCCTCTTCAAGCCTTCTTCACTTCTCTTGGACAAGTCTAACTCCTCAATTAGCTTATCCTCTCTCCTCTTCAATCTTTCCACTTGTTCACTTAAGTGGTCATTGTGAGCCGAAAGTTCAAGGTTTTCTTCTCTCAACCTCTCAATCTTTCTTGTGCTTTTAAGTGCTAAATCATTGAACTCGGCATGGTATTTAGCAAGCACCTTTTGCTCCACAAACTTCTTCTTGGAACTAGAAGAGGAGTCACTTTCTTCTTCACTAGAGTCAATTTCCTCTTGACTCAAATCTTCCTTTTCACTAGCACTTTTGCTCTTGTGAGAAGATGCAAAAGCTAGGAAGTTAGCCATGAGCTCTTCCTCACTTGAAGACTCATCTCCTCATTGGAGTCATCACTACTCCCCCCATGTGGCGGCCATCACTTTACCCTTCTTCCTCTCATTGTGATTCGCACATTCGGGGGCAAAGTGACCAATCCCACCACACTCAAAGCATCGACCCCTTTCCTTTCGGTCCTCTCTTGTCTAGGCTCAAACTTCTTGAAGGAACTCTTTTTCTTCAAATCTTGTCCTCTTGACCCAAATCCCTTCTTCTTCTTGAACCCCATAACCTTGTTGAACCGTTTCACAAATAAGGCAAGGTCTTCATCCGATTCATGCTTTGCCTCCTTTGCATCCTTAGATGCTTTCAAAGCTATTCCTTTAGACTTCTTAGGAGGAGTAGTGTTGCTAGGAGCCTTCCTAGACTCATATGCAAGGAGACGCCCAATTACCTCACTTGGCTTCATATCCATGTAGCCACTATTTTCTTCTATGGCCGTCACCTTTGATTCAAACCTATCGGGGAGAGATCTCATAATTTTTTGCTTGACTCTCCTATCCGAATACGGGTCTCCGAGTTGATGGCTTTGATTTACTATGTCCATCAATTTGATTTCGAAGTCGTTGAAGCATTCATCCTCTCCCATCCTAAGTAACTCAAATTGAGTTTGGAGGACTTGAAGCTTGGACTCCTTCACCACCTCGGTTCCCTCATGTGCAACTTGAAGGATGTCCCATGCCACTTTGGCAATTTGAGTGTTCTGAATAAGCTTGTACTGATTCTCATCCATGGCACACATAATGGCATGCATCGCCTTCCTATTCCACTTTGATGCCTCAAACTCTTGCGCATTCCATTGCGCCTTAGGCTTCAAAACATCTTGTCCTCCACCCGCGGGAGTCATCATAGGGAGATCATATCCGTCTTCCACCGCCATCCATGCACGGTCATGAATTTGGCATATGTAGGATTCCATCTTCCCTTTCCATTGGGAATAGTTCAAACCGGTAAGAAGTGGAGGCCTTGTGCTAGAAGCTCCTTCGTGGCCACCACCATTTCCACCGTTTCCACTCATAGTGTTTATGAATGAATGAAATGAATGCAAATGTATGAATAATCAAAAATCACACAAAATGCAAAACACACCAAAATAAAGCAAGGATCACCTATGTATGTCTAGGAACCCGCTCTGATACCAATTGAAACTAAATATACCACGGTGTGTATAAAGCTATCTAGAGGGGGGGTGAATAGATTTTACGCTTTTTACCCAATTTTTCGTGTTAGTCAAAATTACGAAATTACCCTCAAGATAATATAAACAAGCAAGTGTAATATGGTGCGGAAATTAAATTAACACTTGAATTTTTACGTGGAAACCCTCACGGGAAAAAACCACGGGCTATGTAAGTAAGCCACACTCGAACCTCGAATCCACTAAATGTGCAAACGATTACAACCTAATCCCGGAAGTAATCACACACCTACCTAATCCCGGTATGAGTGAACCTAGTCCAATTTGCTTGCGATCTAAGCAACCTAATCCCGATTGCTACACACAAGACTTAGCTTCTCTTGAAGAGAATACAACCCTAAGTGAATATATGAAAATATCCAAAATGCAACATAGAGCAAGGGAAACCCTATATGCTTATCTAAGATGATTAATATGCAATTAAGAACAATCCTAGATATCAAAACTAAATGACATGTCAATTAGTTTAGCTAATCAATATCAAGCACAAAAACCTAATATGCTAGCACAATACAACTTCTCAAACATACATCATACTAATCTCAATCTTGTATTCAACAAATATAAAATCACATACAAGTAATTAAATTGAGATTGCTAGATAAGAGAAACACAAAATATGTAAGATATTAGTGAAAAGCTTACCAAGCAAAGTATGATGAAGAATCCATGCAAGATGTCATCTAGATGATCTAAGATGATGCTAGATGATGATTGATGATCATGGAAAAGGTGTTTGAGTAATTAAAAATGAGTTCTTGGAATTTTTCTTCTCTTTGAAAAATATCCTAAGTATGAAATCTGAATATGAACTCTTGTAATTGACCTAAAATCAAAGTGGCATATATATAGGGGGCCAAAACAAAGTGTGGTCGTTTTGATAAGTTTGCCCACTATTTGCCTTGGGCGCTGTACGTAGGGCGCCATTGTACAGCGCCTGTACAGCGCCCTTGCTCTGTTTTCACGAGGAAACAGAGTGGCGCTGTACGTACAGCGCTCTGTACCGCGCTACGTACAGCGCCCCAACAGCGACCCAACAGCGACCGATTAAATCGATCAGGTCTGAACAGCGCTCAATGGGCGCTGTTCGTACAGCGCTTCTGTACAGCGCTTTGGGGGCGCCCAGTGCAAAAATGCAATCCTAAGTCTAAGCATGACAAGGCAATTGGATATGCAAGATGCAATCAAACTAACATGCAAGAAGAGATGTTAATGAGCATTAAGGCACACATAAAAGACACACAACATATAAGGATTAAACATATGCATGAGTTGTGAGTGTGTGCATCTATCTCTTCAAGACAAGTAAGCACTTAGAATATTACCTTTGGTGCTTGTCAATAGTGAGGTCTTCAAAAGGGCCTAAGCATAACACAACATCTAAGCTACCCTTACAAAGCATCCCCACATGTGGTTTGATCACGAAATAAGCCAATTAAAAACAACGGGAATCCTAACATTATCCATTGCAGCCTCTTTAGATCTAGGTATTTAATATTGTAAATAAGTGTTTTTTCAGGTATTTCAGCTCATTAGGGGTATTTTGGACCAAACTGGAGAAAAGTAGCGAAATCAGGGCAAAAGAGGGCAAATATGTCATTTGGGAGAATCAGGGGTCAAAGTGCAATTCATGAGAAATTAATGCAGAATCGGTGATTAGTGAAGAGCTGAGGGGTGCATTGTGTAATTTGCCAGAAATTAAGGCGGGTTCTGAAGGCGGGCATATGCCAGCCTTCCCGAAGGTTTGAAGTCGCCAGAAAGAAGGCGGGTTCGCGCGGCGAGCTCGACGGCGGGAAAGAAGACTCCGAGGGCAAGGCGGGTTCGCGCGGCGGGTTCGTGCGGCGGGAACAAGCCCGCCCTCCAGAAGGCATGAGGTCGCCGGAATGCCTGGAAGAAATTCAGCTCGTCCACTTGCTTCTCCTATCAACTAAGCTTGTCCAATACACCTTACCACTTAGATATTATTAGATATTTTCCATCTTTTAACTTAATATACAAAATATCTATTATATGTCTTAGTTAATAAGTAATATACACCATATACTACACTACACACTTAATTAGAAAACAATACTTTAGTTTTAGTTAGACTTTAGTTGTAGAATTAAGAGAGAGAATAACTCTCTCACTTTTAGTTAGTGTTCTTCATCATTTTCCCATCATTTTCTAGGTAGCCAAACACCACTTTGAACTACTTAGACTTGATCTTTTCAAGTTGCTCTAGAAGGATATTGTTCTTGGATTGCAAAGGGGAGTCTTCTTGGCCAAGAAACCAATCCAAATGGGTTTCTTTTACTCTTCTTTTGTATTCTCTAGTTCATTTATTTCTATGTGTAACTAACTCCTTTTGTTAAGGGATTGATGTAACTCTTGTAATTAAACCAATGATTTAATCAATCCATTTGTTTTTCACTCTCTAAGGCTATGTATGTGTGTATTATGAACTCTAATGATATGTTGATGATATGTCTTTCATAAACATATAATTGTACACACTTGGTAGTTGATTTCATACATAAATATGTCACACTTAGTGTATGAAGGTTTCACTAGCCATTTCATAGAGATTTCACTAAGTAATCCATGTCTTGGGTTAATTAGAAAATCTCTACATCACTATTCCTAAATCCTCTCTTAATCACTAATCTATGATATTAGATTATGTGTTAGATGATGGATTTTGTGCTTAATATTATTGATAATGAATTACATGCCTTAGAATGTTGTGAATGTGCTTAATTAATAATTGGTTAATGAATTGGTGATTACTTGAATGAATCAATCCCCTAACATCTCTTAGTCTAGCTTAATCATCTTTTAATCAAGCTTTAATCTTAGTTAATTGCAATTTTAGTTAATTGATTTAGATAACATTAATTAGTGAACTTGTTAGCAATTAGGAATTCAATAAGTAATGATCACCTAGAACTTACTTGTTAGCTAAATACCTTCCTCATGGGAACGATCACCCTTACTCGTGTACACTTTACTACTCGTACGACTCGTGCACTTGCGAAGGGTAAATCTACCTCGCGCCCCTTTAATTGCCGTTGTAGTTTGTAAGGTTCACTATTTGTATTGGCTTGATTCCATTGCAAAACACTCTATGATTGTATTAGTTGTTGCTTAGGACATTATTTGAAGAAAGGAAGTTCAAAGAGTGAAGAGCAACGTCTAGTGCAAAAGTCGTCTTCAAGAGGTGAAAAACGTCAAAGGTAAATCTTGACTTCCACCCTCTTGCAAGGCGTTAGCACACACACACACAATTCATACATGTGTGTCCCTGCATCGTGGTTCAAACATTTGGTATAACACATTCACACACTTCATAGCATGCTCATGCATTGATCTTGTATTGACAAACATTGTGAAATTGCATGCTTTGTGACTATCTCTTTGATATGGCATGTTTGTGTGAATATGTGTTTATTTGTTTTTGTATTTTGTGTTTAGGACTTGAACATGTTCTTATTTAATGCCTTATTGAGTTCCGGTCATTTCGGTTACTCATACATAAGGTTTCGAGTCCAAACAAGTTGACTATGCTACTTTTCGTTCTCATTTGTTGTGTTGACTTCATCGTCGGATTCTGAGATGATTTCTCAACCATTTTTCAAAGTTGAGTAGTCTTAGTCGTGCGTGAGGGAGTCACGGTTCGTAATCTGAAAACGGATTCAAAATCGGAAGTCGGATGCTCAAGATATGGGGCAACGAACCGTGGGAGCGCACGAGAGATGTGCAAATCACGTGTGGCCACTTGGCCAGCCCGTGTGGGAGGCCGTGGGCCCCACGGGCAAGGGAGCCCTCTGCTCCCGTGGGCCCCACACACCCCCCATGGGGTGCTGATGTGGCAGCACATGATTCGCTCGGAAAATCTCTCCTTTTCCCTCCTTTTAAGCAAACCTCCTTCCCTCCACACTATTGCAATTTTTTGAAGAACACTTTATTCTCGCATCAGTTTTTCAACAATTTTTGTTTACTTGTTTTGATCATATCTCTCTCATACGAACTCGAAATCATTCGATTCAAAAACCAAAATTGTTGGTCTCGAAGAGAGCTAGAAATCCCAAGCATTTCCAGAGGCAGTTGACTTCAGCATTTTTCTCAGCTGGTCCATTTCCAGTCCGTGGTCAGTTGTATGTTTCAACTTATTTTTTTTTCAATTTCATCTTTGATCATCTATTGATTCTTTCCATTTGATTGATGAAATTTGTTAAGAAGTATGTTAGATCACATGCTAGGGTTATTTGATCATTTGTTAATTGAGTTTTAGCTTTGTGATTTGTTTTGAACATATATGTGCTAAACTTGATTTATCATGAAATTGATTCTAGAAAATATATGTGTGATGTGCTTCATGTTATTTTCTATGTTTTATTTCATGATCTAAGAACTAGGTTTTTAGTGTGCTAAATTGAATATTGATACCTTTGTTCTTATTGATTTGCATGTCTTGATTTCTAGATAACTTTTGTGATTGTGTGTTGAAATCATATTCTAGACTATCATTGAACATGTACATTTTGCTTGATTGATCATCTAGCTTAATTTGATTGTGCTTGCATCATTTGCATCACTTTAGATCATAGTCTTGCATAAGGTTGAAGTCTCTTGCAAAGTGAGTGAAGCTTTGTGTAGAGCAAGGGAGTCTTGACTAGGACATGTGGTCCGGATAGTCAAGCAAAAGTCTTAGCTAGGAGTGTGATACTCCGGATGGTTGAGCTAGGAGAGCTTAACTAGGATCTTTGTGATCCGGATAGCTAAGCACGAAATCTTCCTAGAGACGTGAGCGTCTTGGATAGGAAGTTGCTTTCTAGAGGTGTAGGACACATCTTGGATAGGAAGTAGGCTTGGTGATTCACTAGCCCGAGGGTAGATTAGGAGTTGATAGCTTGAGCGGATATCATGAGTGATAGCTTGAGTGTGTAAGTCCTTTTTCACATAGTGGATTGCTTCGCTGGTGGTTGTGGTATCAACCCGTGGATGTTTCCTCATTGAGTTTTTACCACGTTAAAATTCATTGTGTTCAATTTTGCTTTACTTTCTTTTATCTTCCATATATTACATTGTTTGCACATCTTGTAAATTGATTAACTCTTGTCTTAGTGAAATCAATTCATTTGCTAAATCTTATCAAGTGTGCATTTTATCTTGTAATTTTCCGCATTATTTTTAATTGGAAGAATTTGGAGCCTATACCTATTCACCCCCCCCCCCCCCCCCCCCCCCCCTCTAGGTATATTTCACTACTACATTAAGGGAAATTCATTTGGTATCAGAGCGGGTGTCTAGACGCACTTAGATAGATCCTTTCTTTGTAGTGTTTTTGTGTTTGTTTTTATTTGTGATAATCATGATTAAGGAATTGTGTTCCTATGTGGCTTCTTTTGTTGAACCTATTGACTTGGATGAGAAAAAAATCAATGATCTTATTCTTGAAAATGAACACTTGTCTAAAGTCAATGTGTCCCTCAATAAGAAGCTTGATAATCATGGTCTTGGCTCAAAAGAGTTCAATGAACTTAAAGACAAGATCCTAAGTCTAGAATTGAATCTTAAAGATAGCAATGATAGACTTGGTATCTTGAAGCAAGAAATTGAGCAAAGAGATTGTTCTCTTGTTAATGCTAAGAAACTTGAAAATGTGCTTAAATCCAAACTTAATGAGCATTTAAATCAAGAGAAAAAGTATGAACAATGGCTTGATAAATCACATAAAGATGTTTTGTTTAGTGATAACAAAGCGGAAAAATATGCCATTGAACTTAGGATGCTTCGTGAGAAACTTGATGAGGCTAATAGGGTGATTAGCAAGATGTCATCTAGTTCTAACAAAGTTGAAACCCTCATTAAAAGTGGAAAGCATCCATGCGACAAAAGAGGTTTGGGTTATATCAATGAGAAGGAGACTCCTTCATCTAACAAATCTACTTTTGTCAAAGCAAGTATTGAAACAAATATAGGTACACTCACTCAAGGTAAAGCTATGAAAGCTACCGGAGGTGCCTCTACATCAACAAGGAAGTTCAATGGAAGAACTCAACAAGATCAAATTCAAAAAGCATCAACCTCAAATGGAAGAGGTGAAGCACCAAGGGTTGCTCTTCAAAGAGGTAAAATTGTGAGAAGACCAAATGCTATGGAAGCAAATGCAAATGGTAAAATTCTCAAATTCATACCTATTTGTCATCATTGTAATATGGTAGGACATATTCGACCTAGGTGTTTTGAATACATTCGGAAATGCAAATTTGATAATGCTTTTCATGATATGTCTCTGAATGGACCTAGGCAATCATCCATGTATGGATATAGAAATAGACCTAGGAAGACCTTGGAAAAGCATATTGTTGAAAAAGTTGTTGATGACTTGCTTGCTAAATCTTGTGTTGTGCCTCACTCTACTATGCATAAGAAAGTTGATAATGCTTTGTTTGATATTTTTGAAAATGTGACCAATGAGGTCAAGGTGCATGTTAAGAAGCCTGACATTGAATCAAAGCATGTTAGAAGTAAGAGTGAGAGGCATGTTGTGAAAAATGTGTGGATTAGAAAAGACACATCTAAATGTCATGTTGCACAATATGCTTTACGTGCCAACTCCTCCTATTCTTGGTACCTAGATAGCGGTTGCTCTAGGAACATGACCGGGAACAAAGAGTTCTTTAAGAATCTTGTTTTAAAGGATGGAGGTTGGGTTACTTTTGGTGATGGTACCAAAAAGAAAGTTCTAGGCAAGGGAACAATATGTATCCGCGGATTGCCTAAACTTCGAAACACTTTGTTTGTTGATGGGTTACAAGCTAACTTGATAAGCATTACTCACTTGTGTGAAATTTATAAAGAAGTTAGCTTCAACAAAGATGTGTGCACAATAATTGATAAAAAGGACAATGTTGTCCTAAGAGTCAAAAGGTCTATAGACAATTGCTATTGTCTTGAGATAGACCCTTTAGCTTGCAACATGGCACATGAGTGCAACAAGCTTGATTTGTGGTATCAACGTTTGGGCCACATGAACTTTAAGGGCATAAATAAGCTTGAAAAAGGTTGCATTGTTAGAGGTCTACCTAGTCTTGGTAGTAAGCTAGAAAGTGTTTGTAAACCTTGTCAATTAGGTAAACAAACCAAAGTGTCTCATAAGAAGAGCACTTCCATAGCTACCAAGAAGCCTTTGGATCTTGTGCACATTGCCAATAATCTTGTAAAGGAACATACTAAGAAAGCTTGGATTAAAAAGTATGATGTGAAAAATGTTCCTAGTCATTCTTCTAAACATGTTTCTAATGATAACTCTTTGAATGTTGTGCATGATTAATGACAATCATGTCAAGAAGAATGTCAAGAAGATTTGGTTGAAAAAGAGTGTTTCACATGATCATATTCATAGTCTTGATGATATTTTTGTTGATGGCAATAATGATGTGTTTAACATGAGTAATATCTCTATAAAGAAGATTGTTGATATTTTATCTTCTAGATATACTATTGCCTTAAGAAATGATCATGATGTTTGTGTTAGTGCTTCAAAGACCATATGGGTCAATGATGAGACTCTAGTGAGGAGGAAGGCTCTAGAGATGAGTCTTCTAGTGATGAAGAGCTTGTGAGCAACTTTGTTGCCTTCACGGCCTCTCATTGTATCCTAGAAAATGTTTGTCAAGATTTATTAGACAAGGAGGTTGATACAAATCATCAAGTGTGCTTAAGTGAGAATCCTACCTATAGTGATCTTTTGGCTAAGGTGAAGTGTCTTGAAGATAGTTTGAAGATAGCCTTAAGTGAGGTGGATGAGAAGAATGATTTGATCAAATTACAAGTGGATGAGTTTGTTTCAACAACTCAAAGGCTCTTAGGTGAAAAGAATGCTCTTTCCAAGAAGCTTAGAGAAGTTGAAGGGATTGTTCTTGAAAGGGATAGGATTATCTCTAGTTTGTCTTTAGGAGGCTCAAGTGACTTGGTAGTTGAGGAGAAGCTCATAGAAGCATCACTTCCTACAAGCAAGGATAATGTCATTGTTGATGTGAAAGCTCCTAAGAAGAGACGTTCCAAAACCAAGAACAAATTGAAGAACAAGGTACCCCTTGAAACTCCCATTTGTGCTTTTTCAATCCCGGAAGGTAAAATTTCTCATTTTGTTCCTATATGTCATTTTTGCAATACCGTAGGTCATACCAAGCCCAAGTGCTTTGAATATATTGAATATTGCGAAATAGGAAATGCATTTAGGGATAAAGAGATTGAACTTCATTTAAGCATGCTAAAGCTTTTTAGTATGAAAAGCATGATAATGTCTAAAGAGCATGTTAAGAATGTCCGGATTGTGAAGAATGAAAACCTTGTGAAAATTGACAATGTATGTGTTGCTAGTAATGTTGAAAAGAAGAGTATCAATGATATTCGTGTGAATCAAGAGATGGAAGAACTTTATTCTATTTTCAACATTGTTGTCAATAAGAATCTTGATAGTGTTTGTGTAGGTTCACCCAAGACCAAATTGTTCAAGGGTGAGTGCTCTTACCATTAGTATAAGATTGCACATGTGAGTTAGCTTTAAGATTAGTGTCAAGTTGTTAAGTTACTTAGCTATCTAGCTTTGTTTCTATATAACTTGATATGAACTTAGCTATCTCACATATTCATTATGATAGTCAAAATCCGTTGATTAACTTTTGAGAAGTTGCATATCATGATATCTATATGGTAACAATCATGTTATGACTTTTAAAGAAAGTAATTTTTGTTTGGTTGAGTTGGATTACATTGTCTTTAGTCTCTTGGGATCGACACACCTATAACTTGTAGTCATGAGGACTTACAAGCCAAGAGGACTCATAAAAAGGGTGAAGGCTTTGTATTTGGTGAAAATAGCTTGCGAAGGTATCTCTATATCATATTGCTTGCTTACTTGATTTTTCATCTATCAACTCATTGTTTGTATCACATTCATGAAGCATGTCATAATTGAGAACTAGTATAGTGTTTATATGGTCCTCTTTGACATTTGCTAGTTTAAGATCTTTTGATGATAATTGTTCACATTGATCTTAATCATGATATGTGTTATTGTATGTATGATTGCGGTCGGAAGTGCATGCACATAATTACTTTGGATGAAACAAATCCTTAAGGATTATGAGATAGAACAAGGAAAAATGACACTTTATTGTGATAACTTAAGTGCCATTAACATCTCTAAAAATCCGGTTCAACACTCCCGCACTAAACACATAGACATTAGGCATCATTTCATTAGAGATCTAGTTGAACATTCTATTGTTACTCTAGAGCATTTGCCTACTAAAAATCAACTTGCGGACTTGTTCACTAAGCCCTTGGACAAAGAGAGGTTTAAAACTCTTAGAATGTCCATTGACATGATTTGTGTTGATTGATGTCTTTGTGTGATTGTGAGTGGCTTGATGAGCAAAACTTTAATTGTATATCATTGTCTTTAAGAGCTACTCACTTGAGAAGTAATGATCTTTAACAAGTATCTTTTATTGTTTTTAGATCATGCACTTGAGCATGAAAATCTTATTTTTGAAAAGTGCACTAATGCTTCTCTTGTATGTTTTAGTTTTTGAGTTTTTATGGTTGAATATATGTAGATAATGGATGCATCTAGAAGTTTATTGTTAAGTACATGATAGATGACCTATGGTATGTATCCATTTTGCTTCGGCACTACATAGTAATCAACGAGCACCCTCATGGAAAGGGCTACACACCTTGGTTGTGAAGCCACCCAATGTAGGAAAGGGCTACGCCATTGTGATGAGTGAAAGCCGCCATGAGGAGTATATGTTTTTGTTAGTAAAATCAAAGAAGTGTTGAAATGAATCATGTTAAAAAAAAAAAATCTTTGATTCTAAGCCTAAAAGAAATGAAAAAAAAATTTAAAAGGCTTATTGGTGTATAGTTGAGAATTGTGAAAAGCTCGGGTTGACAAATAGAAACGGGAAAACGAGCCACATGCACACACACGCTCATATGTTGATATCTGAAACTAATTATAGCACGGTGTGTATAAAACTATCTAGAGGGGGGTGAATAGATTTTACGCTTTTTACCCAATTTTTCGTGTTAGTCAAAATTACGAAATTACCCTCAAGATAAAATAAACAAGCAAGTGTAATATGGTGCGGAAATTAAATTGACACTTGATTTTTACGTGGAAACCCTCACGGGAAAAACCACGGGCTATGTAAGTAAGCCACACTCGAACCTCGAATCCACTAAATGTGCAAACGATTACAACCTAATCCCGGAAGTAATCACACACCTACCTAATCCCGGTATGAGTGAACCTAGTCCGATTTTGCTTGCGATCTAAGCAACCTAATCCCGATTGCTACACACAAGACTTAGCTTCTCTTGAAGAGAATACAACCCTAAGTGAATATATGAAAATATCCAAAATGCAACATAGAGCAAGGGAAACCCTATATGCTTATCTAAGATGATTAATATGCAATTAAGAGCAATCCTAGACATCAAAACTAAATGACATGTCAAATAGTTAAGCTAATCAATATCAAGTACAAAACCTAATATGCTAGCACAATACAACTTCTCAAACATACATCATACTAATCTCAATCTTGTATTCAACAAATATAAAATCACATACAAGTAATTAAATTGAGATTGCTAGATAAGAGAAACACAAAATATGTAAGATATTAGTGAAAAGCTTACCAAGCAAAGTATGATGAAGAATCCATGCAAGATGTCATCTAGATGATCTAAGATGATGCTAGATGATGATTGATGATCATGGAAAAGGTGTTTGAGTAATTAAAAATGAGTTCTTGGAATTTTTCTTCTCTTTGAAAAATATCCTAAGTATGAAATCTGAATATGAACTCTCTTTATTGACCTAAAGACAAAATGGCATATATATAGGGTGCCAAGCCAAAGTGAGGTCGTTTAAGTAAGTTTCAAAGAAACGGGCCAATCGGCGGTTTCAATCGGCGGTCGGTGGCCGCCGATTACAACCGCCGAATTGCTCCCGGAGAAACAGGGGAGAAACGGCGGTTCCATTCGGCGGTTTCGTGACCGCCGTTTCCACCGCCGAATTAAACCCGAGAATTAAAATCAATCAGGTCTGAAACGGCGTTTCAGATCGGCGGCCATCCAACCGCCGAATTAAAACGGCGGTTTCATTCGGCGGCCAGGCCGCCGATCACGACCGCCGATCACCAACAGAGGTGAAAACCAAGGAGATGCCAAGTGCATCTCCATAGGCGGTCTTCGCGCAAAACCAAGCACATTCTAGTGCGTGCGCGGACGTTTCCGAACACTATCGGGAAACGAATTACAAGACACAAAAACACACAACAAGATACAACATCAAAGTGCTAGTGTGTAAAGTGACATGTGAAGAGAATGCACACATGAACAAGTATGCTAAGTGAGTGTGTGCAACTATCTCTTCAAGATAAGTAAGCACATAGAATTTACCTTCGGTGCTTATCAAGACGAGGTCTTTGAAAGGGCTTCGAATAATAAACTAACTCCTAAGCTACCCTTACAAGGATCCCCACATGTGGTTTGATCACGAAATGAGCCAATTAAAAACAACGGGAATCCTAACAATCTCCCCCTTTGGCTATTTCGTGACAAAACCACCACTCACATTGATTCCTGACATAGAATTAGAAACTACGGGACTACAATGATTAACTACATTACAAAGAGATAAGAAAGTAAAAACTTCAAGTCTTCAATCTCTTGTAGAACAATCAAGCCCTGAAAAATAAGGTTTCTAGCATTTCCAATACAAGTAAAGTGTGAGATTAATCATGTGAGAACAATAACAAGCATTTGCATTTTTAGAATTTAGGCACAACATTAGCAAATGTATGCAATGAATGATAAATGCAATGCTCCCCCTCAAAGGGTTACTCCCCCTCAATGTATGTTCTCCCCAAAATGCACAAAAGCTTCTATATTTTGCAACTCCCCTTACCATATCCTACTCCCCCTTTTTGTCATGATATAGGCAAAGGAGTAGTCCCCAACCGGGTCACTCATAGCAATGAGAGATAGAAGCATGCAAGATATGCATATACATATAAGTCACTTTATGCACTTCAATTAATTTGAGAGAAACAAGGAGATTTATTTGTAGAAAATGTGTGAATCCAACATGCTTTGCATACAAGACATATAGCATTCAAGTTCAAAATACAATGGTATTTGGCAAAGCAAATGACAAAGGTTTCAAATAAGAATTCAAACCAATTTCACCAATGTCATGGGAAGAAGCAAGGATATAGAGATTATTAATTTCAGTTTATAAGCAACTATATCCAACTTTATAAGCGAAACATGGCATGAGCGACTTTGCACCCTATTTGATTTTTCCGGATAAGAAATCCGTATGATAGTAACCATGTTCAACTAATAAAGAAAGAGAGACATATGGAATGTAAATTCCTTTGAACGGATACAAGATCCTTTATTCATTTTGAGTCTCATTAGCTTTCACACAAGTTTTGACATTTTTAAGAATATGCAATCATCAATTCATGCTTTTCATGTGAGCATGTTGTATGAATTTCATGCTTTTTCATTTAGCATTAGCATGTTATTTAAGAAACATCATGTCATGGAGATAACTATAGGTCATTCACATCATACTTCCTATGTAAATCTCCTAGTCCAAAAATGCATGTTTGAACATAAATATGACATGGATTGTAGACAAGCAAGGTTCACACTTATAGAATTGAAAACATATATACATATGTACAACCAAGCTTACTCAAGCAATCAAAAGAAGAGGCATAAGTTATTTCAAATTTTTTGCAAGTTACAAGAATGCAAAATAGCTCTCTTTGCTTGAGTTCCCCATATGGGGTCAATCATAGAACATCACTCCACAAGACATATCCCAATAGATCTACTAAGTGTTTTAAATCGAGTAGCATCTAAGGGTTTAGTAAATAGGTCCGCAAGTTGATCATTAGTACCTACATGTTCAAGTACTATGCATTTATTTTCAACAAGCTCTCTAATGAAATGATGGCGGATGTCAATATGCTTAGTTCTAGAATGTTGTACCGGATTCTTGGAAATATTAATAGCACTCATGTTATCACAAAAGAGAGTGAGAGTACCTTGGTTGAATCCGTAGTCTACTAGCATTTGCTTCATCCATAGGAGTTGTGTGCATCCACTCCCCGCGGCTATGTACTCGGCCTCGGCCGTGGACAAGGAAATCGAGTTTTGCTTCTTGCAAAACCAAGACACCAAGTTGTTGCCTAGAAAGAAGCAACCGCCCGATGTGCTCTTCCTATCATCACAATTTCCTGCCCAATCCGCATCACTAAAGCCAACTAGACTAGCATTAGTGTCAAATGAGTACCAAATCCCATAGTTGGATGTCCCATTCACATAGCGAATGATCCTCTTCACGGAAGAGAGGTGGGACTCCTTAGGATCCGCTTGGTACCTAGCACACACACCCACACTAAAAGATATATCGGGCCTACTTACGGTCAAATAAAGCAAGCTACCTATCATGCCACGATATAGAGTTTGTTCCACACTTTTACCACTAGCATCCTTGCTTAGCTTCAAAGTGGTACTCATGGGTGTATCACTACGTTTGGCATTCTCTAAACCAAACTTCTTCACTAGGTTCTTAGCATATTTGGCTTGGGTTATGAAAATCCCATCATTCATTTGCCTAATTTGCAAACCTAGGAAGTAACTTAGCTCACCAACAAGACTCATCTCAAATTCAAGAGACATGACATCAACAAATTGTTGGACTTTGGTGTTGTTGGTGGAGCCAAACACTATGTCATCAACATATATTTGAGCTATGAAAAGCTCATCATTGTCTCTCTTGATGAATAGTGTCTTGTCAACACTACCTCTTGTGTAGTTATTGTCAACAAGAAATTGAGTGAGGCGCTCATACCAAGCCCTCGGTGCTTGTTTCAACCCATAAAGTGCCTTCTTGAGGCGATAGACATGATTGGGGTGGTGTGCATCCACAAACCCCTTGGGTTGTTCTACAAACACTTCCTCTTGCAAGAAGCCATTTAGGAAGGCACTCTTGACTGTCCATTTGGTGCAATTTGAACTTGTGCACACAAGAGATGGACAAGAGAAGCCTAATGGACTCTAAGCGGGCAACAGGAGCAAAAGTCTCCTCAAAGTCGATACCCTCAATTTGAGAGTACCCTTGTGCTACAAGTCTAGCCTTGTTCCGCACTATGTTGCCATCCTCATCGGATTTGTTCCTAAATATCCATTTGGTGCCTATGACATTAGTGGTCTTAGGCCTAGGAACTAGAGTCCAAACCTCATTCCTTTCGAATTGGTTTAGCTCTTCTTGCATGGCAAGAACCCAAAATTCATCATTTAAGGCTTCTTCAACCTTTTTGGGTTCTATTTGAGAGGTGTAGCATGTAAAGCTAATTAGATTAGCTATTTGACACCTAGTTCTAACACCCTCATTAACATCTCCAATAACATACTCTTTGTTATGGAGTCTTCTAACCCATGGAGCGGGTTCATTAGAGTCCAAGTTAGGAACTCTAGTACTAGGTTGTGTGACTTCATTAGATGTCCCAACATTGGGAGTCACCACAACCCTCTCCAAAGGAGAGTCATCCTCTAAAACATCCTCCTCTTCATGGTCTTTGGACTTGAGCCTTGTATCATCAATGATAACATTCGATGATTCCATGACGGTTCGAGTCTTCAAGTTGAAAACTCTATAGGCTCTACTATTCAAGGCATAGCCAATAAAGATACCCTCATCACTCTTAGCATCAAACTTGCCAAGTTGATCACGGTCATTTAAAATGTAGCATTTGCTCCCAAATATGTGGAAGTAGCTAACATTTGGCCTCTTGCCTTTCCATAACTCATAGGAGGTGTTTCTAGTACTGGGCCTTAGGAACACTCTATTTCCTATATAGCAAGCCGTGTTGATGGCTTCGGCCCATAGGTTCCTAGGGACATTGTTGCTAAGCAACATCACACGGGCCATCTCTTGGAGGACCCTATTCTTCCTCTCAACAACTCCATTTTGTTGAGGTGTCCTAGGAGCGGAAAACTCATGGGAGATGCCTAAGCTATCACAATAGCTTTCAAAAGAGGCATTCTCAAACTCCCTCCCATGGTCACTTCTAATCCGTTTAATGCTTCTAATGTTAGAATTCATTTCATTTTGCAATTTAGTACAAAGCATTTAAACTTATCAAAAGTTTCGGATTTTTCTCTAAGAAAATATGTCCATGTAAATCTAGAGAAATCATCAACACAAACAAAAATGTATCTCTTTCCACCCAAACTTTCGGTTTGCATGGGACCCATGAGGTCCATGTGGAGAAGCTCAAGAGGCTCCTTGGTGGAGAGATACTTGCCCTTTTTGTGCATGCTTTTGGTTTGTTTTCCTTGTTGGCAAGGTCCACAAATACCATTGGCTTTCTTCCCAAGCTTAGGGAGGCCACGCACACACTCGAACTTTCCAAGGGTTCTTAAATCCCTAAAGTTCATGTGGCCAAGTCTTTCATGCCACAACTCAACCTGCTCATTCATGGACACATTGTTTGAGACTATTCTAGCTTCAAGACAATAAAAATTGTCGCTAGATCTCATACCTTTCAACAAGGTTTGTCCATCGGGCTTTAGAATTGAGCAATCATTTTTATTAAACAAGATGGAATATCCTTCATCGCTTAGATGTGAAATGCTTATTAAATTGGCTTTCAAGCCATCAACAAATAAAGCATCGGATAAGGAGGGTAAACCGGGAACGGAAATGGATCCTTTCCCTACAACCTTCTTTTTGGATCCATCACCAAAAGTGACATATCCACCTTCCTCCATAACAAGAGTCTCGAAGAAACTCTTGTTTCCCGTCATGTGCCTAGAGCACCCACTATCCAAATACCAAAAATTAGAAGAATTTGCCTTCAAGGCTATTTGTGCAACATGGCAAACATTTTCATTCTTTCTAATCCACTTAGCAACAATTTTAGCTTTCTTAGTGGTCTTTGGTACATGTGCTCTACTATTCCTAGGATCATGCAAATTAATATTATCATTCCTAGGAACATGCATCAAGGCTCTTTTCTTTTTCTTCTCTATCATGCTTCTAGTTTTGCACATTTTTATATAGCGAAAGCATTGTGGTCTTATATGACCAACAAATCCACAAAAGTGACAAATAGGAGAAAAATAAGGAATCATACCTTGTCCTTGTCTTTGTGGATGAAGGGGTTCATTGCGTCTTCGTTGTTGAACCGGTCTAGGTTGCTTCCAAGCTTGAGGTTGCATGATAGGCCTCTTTCCTTTGTGAGCCATTTGAGAAGGAATGTTGGCTTGAGGAACCCTAGGGGGTTGAGCTTGAGGTTGCCTTCTTGGCCCCATCTTCACTTGAGCATTTGAACTTTGTTCTATTTCTAACTTTTTCTTAGGAAGTTGCACAAATGAAGTTTCTTCTTTCTTCAAGCTCTTGACAAATACGGTCTTGTTAGAGGTTGAGATCTTCTTGCCATCTTCATACCCAAGACCCCTCTTGTCACATGGACTCTTTCCAACACCAAGCATATGGTCAAGCTTCTTGGTGCTAGAATCCATCCTAGTCATAGATTCTCTAACTTCTTCAAGCTCCCTCTTTAGACTATCCTCATTCCTCCTAGATGAGACTAACTCCTTTTTAGCTTATCTTCCATCTTCTTGAATTTTTCCACTTGTTCACTTAAGTGGTCATTATGAGATGCAAGCTCAAGATTTTCTTCCCTCAACATCTTGATCTTTCTTGTGCTCTTGATTGCTAAATCATTAAACTCGGCATATATTTAGCAAACTCCTTTTTCTCCATAAATCCATTCATGGAGTTAGAAGAGGAATCACTTTCTACTTCACTTGAGTCATTTTCCTCTTGACTCATTTCCTCTCTCTCACTAGCACTTTTGCTTTTATAGGAGGAGGCAAAAGCTAGGAGATTAGCCATGAGCTCTTCATCATCCGAAGACTCATCTCCCTCATAGGAGTCATCACTACTTCCACTCCAAGTGGCGGCCATCACTTTCCCCTTTTTCTTCTCAACATGATTTGCACAATCGGGGGCAAAATGACCTATGCCACCATACTCGAAACATCGGACCCCTTTCCTTTCGGTCCTCTCTTGCCTAGGTTCAAACTTCTTGAAAGAACCCTTTTTCTTCAAATCTTGTCCTTTTGATCCAAAGTTCTTTCTTCTAAACTTCATAACCTTGTTGAACCTTTTTACAAACAAGGCAAGGTCTTCATCCGAGTCAACCTTCTTTTCCTCCTTTTCATCCTTGGAGGTTTTTAAAGCAATTCCTTTTTGCTTTTTAGTGGGTGTGGAGATAGGCCCCTTCCTAGACTCATAAGCTAGAAGTCTCCCAATCACCTCACTCGGCTTCATATCCTTATAACCACTATTTTCTTCTAAAGCCGTCACCTTCGATTCAAACCTATCGGGTAGAGATCTCATAATCTTTTGCTTGATTCTCCTATCCGAATATGGATCACCAAGTTGATGGCTTTGGTTGACTATATCCATCAACTTGATCTCGAAGTCGTTGAAGCACTCATTCTCCTCCATCTTGAGCATCTCGAATTGAGTTTGGAGGACTTGAAGCTTAGAGTCCTTCACCACTTCGGTTCCCTCATGTGCAATCTCTAGGATGTCCCATGCTTCCTTAGCTATCCTAGTATTTTGAATCAACTTGTATTGATTTTCGTCCATAGCACACAAGATGGCATGCATCGCCTTCCTATTCCACTTTGAAGCCTCAAACTCTTGCGTGTTCCATTGCGCCTTTGGCTTCAAAACATCTTCTCCTCCACCCGTGGGAGTCATCATAGGGAGATCATATCCGTCTTCCACCGCCATCCATGCATGGTCATGAATTTGGCATATGTAGGATTCCCTCTCCCCTTTCCATTGGGAATAGTTCAACCCGGTAAGAAGTGGAGGCCTTGTGCTAGAAGCTCCTTCGTTGCCCCCACCATTTCCACCGTTTCCACTCATAGTGTTTATGAATGAATGAAATGAATGCAAATGTATGAATGATCAAAAATCACACAAAATGCAAAACACACCAAAATAAGCAAGGATCACCTATGTATGTCTAGGAACCCACTCTGATACCAATTGAAACTAATTATAGCACGGTGTGTATAAAACTATCTAGAGGGGGGGTGAATAGATTTTACGCTTTTTACCCAATTTTTCGTGTTAGTCAAAATTACGAAATTACCCTCAAGATAAAATAAACAAGCAAGTGTAATATGGTGCGGAAATTAAATTGACACTTGATTTTTACGTGGAAACCCTCACGGGAAAAACCATGGGCTATGTAAGTAAGCCACACTCGAACCTCGAATCCACTAAATGTGCAAACGATTACAACCTAATCCCGGAAGTAATCACACACCTACCTAATCCCGGTATGAGTGAACCTAGTCCGATTTTGCTTGCGATCTAAGCAACCTAATCCCGATTGCTACACACAAGACTTAGCTTCTCTTGAAGAGAATACAACCCTAAGTGAATATATGAAAATATCCAAAATGCAACATAGAGCAAGGGAAACCCTATATGCTTATCTAAGATGATTAATATGCAATTAAGAGCAATCCTAGACATCAAAACTAAATGACATGTCAAATAGTTAAGCTAATCAATATCAAGTACAAAACCTAATATGCTAGCACAATACAACTTCTCAAACATACATCATACTAATCTCAATCTTGTATTCAACAAATATAAAATCACATACAAGTAATTAAATTGAGATTGCTAGATAAGAGAAACACAAAATATGTAAGATATTAGTGAAAAGCTTACCAAGCAAAGTATGATGAAGAATCCATGCAAGATGTCATCTAGATGATCTAAGATGATGCTAGATGATGATTGATGATCATGGAAAAGGTGTTTGAGTAATTAAAAATGAGTTCTTGGAATTTTTCTTCTCTTTGAAAAATATCCTAAGTATGAAATCTGAATATGAACTCTCTTTATTGACCTAAAGACAAAATGGCATATATATAGGGTGCCAAGCCAAAGTGAGGTCGTTTAAGTAAGTTTCAAAGAAACGGGCCAATCGGCGGTTTGAATCGGCGGTCGGTGGCCGCCGATTACAACCGCCGAATTGCTCCCGGAGAAACAGGGGAGAAACGGCGGTTCCATTCGGCAGTTTCGTGACCGCCGTTTCCACCGCAGAATTAAACCCGAGAATTAAAATCAATCAGGTCTGAAACGGCGTTTCAGATCGGCGGCCATCCAACCGCCGATTAAACCGCCGAATTAAAACGGCGGTTTCATTCGGCGGCCAGGCCGCCGATCACCAATAGAGGTGAAAACCAAGGAGATGCCAAGTGTATCTCCATAGGCGGTCTTCGCGCAAAACCAAGCACATTCTAGTGCGTGCGCGGACGTTTCCGAACACTATCGGGAAATAAATTACAAGACACAAAAACACACAACAAGATACAACATCAAAGTGCTAGTGTGTAAAGTGACATGTGAAGAGAATGCACACATGAACAAGTATGCTAAGTGAGTGTGTGCAACTATCTCTTCAAGATAAGTAAGCACATAGAATTTACCTTCGGTGCTTATCAAGACGAGGTCTTTGAAAGGGCTTCGAATAATAAACTAACTCCTAAGCTACCCTTACAAGGATCCCCACATGTGGTTTGATCACGAAATGAGCCAATTAAAAACAACGGGAATCCTAACAATATCTATTCATTTTAAAAGCAAAAACCGGATGAATATCGGTTTGACCTATTTTTGGAAAGGCTTTAGATGGATAGGTGTGGATAGAGTTTGCATGTTGATATCACAATTACTCCTACTATATATTTGAGAAGCATTCACACACACACACTTTGCTTATGTGCGTGATTTATTAGCAATGTGAGAATATTTTTGAGAGATTAATGAAAATCTATGATTCTCTCTTGAACTTTGACAAGTTACGAAATATTTTCTGTTATTGCTTGATTGTGTGATTGTGTGACGTCCCTTGTGAAAAAATCTACTTGTTGATAATATGTGGAGCATATGTTAAGGGGGAGCTTTAGTTTATTCAACTTTCGCTTTCTATATGATGTGTTTGCTTAATATCTCATTCATTATCTCTTGTGTCCCTTGTCTATTCCTTGACAAAAAGGGGGATAAAATGTATACCTCACCATGTTTGAATCTTGGGGAGTTTTTTGTATACTTCACACCTTGTGTGGAAATTGTTCCAATTGTGTGAATCTTATTCCTCTTTGTGCTTAATTGTGACTTTGTCTTAAGGGGGAGAATTCTTGTCTTAAGGGGGAGAAAGAATTCTTTCTTGACAATGTTAAGGATAGTTGGTTCTTGGAAATTGGGAAACTAAGGGAATGTTTTAATATGAACATATTTTATTCACTTGAGATAATGCATTTGTGTATGAGATAAGGGATATCTTCTATGTTTGTTGTTTGGTTAAATAACTCACCATTCTTCTTTAGAGAAGATCTCTTTTTGGTTGCTATTTTCTCTCATAGGTACTTTGAAGACCGAAAGAGGAATTCTTGAAGACTTGAAGATTTTTTAGTCTAGGAATTTCTTTGTAATGTGAGATTGAGAGTATGCTATCATCTTGAGTTTATTTGAGTGAAACATTGTATGGTGAGGTTGAGTGTTTTTGTCAATGGAATAGCCAAAGGGGGAGATTGTAAGGTTCACTATTTGTATTGGCTTGATTCCATTGCAAAACACTCTATGATTATATTAGTTGTTGCTTAGGACATTATTTGAAGAAAGGAAGCTCAAAGAGTGAAGAGCAACGTCTAGTGCAAAAGTCGTCTTCAAGAGGTGAAAAACGTCAAAGGTAAATCTTGACTTCCACCCTCTTGCAAGGCGTTAGCACACACACACACAATTCATACATGTGTGTCCCTACATCTTGGTTCAAACATTTGGTATAACACATTCACACACTTCATAGCATGCTCATGCATTGATCTTGTATTGACAAACATTGTGAAATTGCTTGCTTTGTGACTATCTCTTTGATATGGCATGTTTGTGTGAATATGTGTTTATTTGTTTTCATATTTTGTGTTTAGGACTTGAACATGTTCTTATTTAATGCCTTATTGAGTTCCGTTCGTTTCGGTTACTCATACATAAGGTTTCGAGTCCAAACAAGTTGACTATGCTACTTTTCGTTCTCATTTGTTGTGTTGACTTCATCGTCGGATTCTGAGATGATTTCTCAACCATTTTTCAAAGTTGAGTAGTCGTAGTCATGCGTGAGGGAGTCATGGTTCGTAATCCAAAAACGGATTCAAAATCGGAGGTCGGATACTCAAGATATGGGGCAACGAACCGAGGGAGCGCGCGAGAGATGTGCAAATCACGTGTGGCCACTTGGCCAGCCCGTGTGGGAGGCCGTGGGCCCCACGGGCAAGGGAGCCCTCTGCTCCCGTGGGCCCCACGCACCCCCCATGGGGTGCTGATGTGGCAGCACGTGATTCGCTCGGAAAATCTCTCCTTTTCCCTCCTTTTAAGCAAACCTCCTTCCCTCCACACTATTGCAATTTTTTGAAGAACACTTTATTCTCGCATCAGTTTTTCAACAATTTTTGTTTACTTGTTTTGATCATATCTCTCTCATACGAACTCGAAATCATTCGATTCAAAAACCAAAATTGTTGGTCTCGAAGAGAGCTAGAAATCCCAAGCATTTCCAGAGGCAGTTGACTTCAGCAGTTTTCTCAGCTGGTCCATTTCCAGTCCGTGGTCAGTTGTATGTTTCAACTTATTGTTTTTTCAATTTCATCTTTGATCATCTATTGATTCTTTCCATTTGATTGATGAAATTTGTTAAGAAGTATGTTAGATCACATGCTAGGGTTATTTGATCATTTGTTAATTGAGTTTTAGCTTTGTGATTTGTTTTGAACATATATGTGCTAAACTTGATTTATCATGAAATTGATTCTAGAAAATATATGTGTGATGTGCTTCATGTTATTTTCTATGTTTTATTTCATGATCTAAGAACTAGGTTTTTAGTGTGCTAAATTGAATATTGATACCTTTGTTCTTATTGATTTGCATGTCTTGATTTTTAGATAACTTTTGTGATTGTGTGTTGAAATCATATTCTAGACTATCATTGAACATGTACATTTTGCTTGATTGATCATCTAGCTTAATTTGATTGTGCTTGCATCATTTGCATCACTTTAGATCATAGCCTTGCATAAGGTTGAAGTCTCTTGCAAAGTGAGTGAAGCTTTGTGTAGAGCAAGGGAGTCTTGACTAGGACATGTGGTCCGGATAGTCAAGCAAAAGTCTTAGCTAGGAGTGTGATACTCCGGATGGTTGAGCTAGGAGAGCTTAACTAGGATCTTTGTGATCCGGATAGCTAAGCACGAAATCTTCCTAGAGACGTGAGCGTCTTGGATAGGAAGTTGCTTTCTAGAGGTGTAGGACACATCTTGGATAGGAAGTAGGCTTAGTGATTCACTAGCCCGAGGGTAGATTAGGAGTTGATAGCTTGAGCGGATATCATGAGTGATAGCTTGAGTGTGTAAGTCCTTTTTCACATAGTGGATTGCTTCGCTGGTGGTTGTGGTATCAACCCGTGGATGTTTCCTCATTGATGTTTTACCACGTTAAAATTCATTGTGTTCAATTTTGCTTTACTTTCTTTTATCTTCCATATATTACATTGTTTGCACATCTTGTAAATTGATTAACTCTTGTCTTAGTGAAATCAATTCATTTGCTAAATCTTATCAAGTGTGCATTTTGTCTTGTAATTTTCCGTATTATTTTTAATTGGAAGAATTTGGAGCCTATACCTATTCACCCCCCCTCTAGGTATATTTCACTACTACATTAAGGGAAATTTCATAGTTAAGTAGCTAGAATCCTTGACCTAGGATCCAATTAGTTTTAGTTAGCATTTAGTGTAATTAATTAGAACCGGTTTCTCACATGTTGATATCTATTCATTTTAAAAGCAAAAAACCGAATGAATATCGGTTTGACCTATTTTTGGAAAGGCTTTAGATGGATAGGTGTGGATAGAGTTTGCATGTTGATATCACAATTACTCCTACTATATATTTTAGAAGCATTCACACACACATTTTGCTTATGTGCTTGATTCATTAGCAATGTGAGAATATTTTTGAGAGACTAATGAAAATCTATGATTCTCTCTTGGACTTTGACAAGTTATGAAATATTTTCTCTTATTGCTTGATTGTGTGATTGTGTGATGTCCCTTGTGAACAAATCTACTTGTTGATAATATGTGGAGCATATGTTAAGGGGGAGCTTTAGTTTGTTCAACTTTCGCTTTCTATACGATTTGTTTGCTTAATATCTCGTTCTTTATCTCTTGTGTCCCTTGTATATTCCTTGACAAAAAGGGGGAGAAAATGTATACCTCACCATGTTTGATATTGGGGAGATTTTGTATACTTCACACCTTGTGTGGAAAAAATGTTCCAATTGTGTGATCATATTCCTCTTTGTGCTTAATTGTGACTTTGTCTTAAGGGGGAGAATTCTTGTCTTAAGGGGGAGAAAGAATTCTTTCTTGACAATGTTAAGGATAGTTGGTTTTTGGAAATTGGGAAACTAAGGGAATGCTTTAATATGAACATATTTTATTCACTTGAGATAATGCATTTGTGTATGAGATAAGAGATATCTTCTATATTTGTTGTTTGGTTAAATAACTCACCATTCTTCTTTAGAGAAGATCTCTTGTTTGGTTGCTATTTTCTCTCATAGGTACTTTGAAGATTGAAAGAGGAATTCTTGAAGACTTGAAGACTTTTTAGTCTAGGTATTTCTTTGTAATGTGAGATTGAGAGTATGCTATCATCTTGAGTTTATTTGAGTGAAACATTGTATGGTGAGGTTGAGTGTTTTTGCCATGGAATAGCCAAAGGGGGAGATTGTAAGGTTTACGATTTGTATTAGCTTGATTCCATTGCAAAACACTCTATGATTGTATTAGTTGTTGCTTAGGACATTATTTGAAGAAAGGAAGCTTAAAGAGTGAAGAGCAACGTCTAGTGCAAAAGTCGTCTTCAAGAGGTGAAAAACGTCAAAGGTAAATCTTGACTTCCATCCTCTTGCAAGGCGTTAGCGCACATATACACAATTCATACATGTGTGTCCCTGCATCGTGGTTCAAACATTTAGTATAACACGTTCACACACTTCATAGCATGCTCATGCATTGATCTTGTATTGATAAACATTGTGAAATTGCATGCTTTGTGACTATCTCTTTGATATGGCATGCTTGTGTGAATATGTGTTTATTTGTTTGTGTATTTTGTGTTTAGGACTTGAACATGTTCTCATTTAATGCCTTATTGAGTTCCGGTCGTTTCGGTTACTCATTCATAAGGTTTCGAGTCCAAACAAGTTGACTATGCTACTTTCCGTTCTCATTTGTTGTGTTGACTTCATCATCAGATTCTGAGATGATTTCTCAACCATTTTTCAAATTTGAGTAGTTGTAGTCGTGCGTGAGGAAGTCACGGTTCGTAATCCAAAAACGGATTTGAAATCGGAGTTCGGATGCCCAAGATATGGGCTGAGGAACCGAAGGAGCGCGCGAGAGAAGTCGGGAGCACGTGTGGCCTCAAGGCCAACCCGTGTGGGAGGCCGTGGGCCCCACGGCCAAGGGAGCCCTCTGCTCCCGTGGGCCCCACGCGCCCCCCACGGGGAGGTGACGTGTCACCTTCTGATTTGCTCGTACTCTCTCTTCCCTCCTTTTAAGCTCTCCTCCTTCCCTCCACACTTTAAAGAATTTTGAAGAACACTTTCAAAATTTGCTGCAAAATACTACAATTTTAGTTTTCTTGTTTTGATCATATCTCTCTCATACGAACTCGAAATCAGTCGATTCAAAAACCTAAATTTTTGGTCTTGAAGAGAGCTACAAACCCAAGCATTTCCAGAGGTAGCTGACTTCGCCATTTTTCTCAGCTGGTCCAAATTCAGTACGTGGTCAGTATGTTTGTTACAACTTTTTTTTTTTTCAATTTCATCTTTGATCATCTCTTGATTCTTACTATTTGATTGATGAAATTTGTTGAGAAGTATGTTAGATCACTTGCTAGGGTTGTTTGATCATTTGTTAATTGAGATTTAGCTTTGTGATTTGTTTTGAACATATATGTGCTAAACTTGATTATGTGTGAAATTGATTCTAGAAATTGATTATATGATGTATCTCATATTATTTTCTAGGTTTTATTTCTTGATCTAAGAACTAGGTTTTTAGTGTGATAAATTGAATATTCATACCTTTGTTCTTATTGTTTTGCATGTCTTGATTTCTAGATAACTTTTGTGATTGTGTGTTGAAATCATATTCTAGACTATCATTGAACATGTAAATTTTGCTTGATTGATCATCTAGCTTAATTTGATTGTGTTTGCATCACTTGCATCACTTTAGATCATAGCCTTGCATAAGGTTGAAGTTTCTTGCAAAGTGAGTGAAGCTTTGTGTAGAGCAAGGGAGTCTTGACTAGGACATGTGGTCCGGATAGTCAAGCAAAAGTCTTAGCTAGGAGTGTGGTACTCCGGATGGTTGAGCTAGGAGAGCTTAACTAGGATCTTCGTGATTTGGATAGCTAAGCACGAAATCTTCCTAGAGACGTGAGCGTCTTGGATAGGAAGTTGCTTTCTAGAGGTGTAGGACACATCTCGGATAGGAAGTAGGCTTGGTGATTCACTAGCCCGAGGGTAGATTAGGAGTTGATAGTTTGAGTGGATATCATGAGTGATAGCTTGAGTGTGTAAGTCCTTTTTCACATAGTGGATTGCTTCGCTAGTGGTTGTGGTATCAACCCGTGGATGTTTCCTCTTTGAGGTTTTACCACGTAAAAGTCATTGTGTTCAATTTTGCTTTACTTTTCTTTATCTTCCATATATTACATTGATTGCATATCTTGTAAATTGATTAACTCTTGTCTTAGTGAAATCAATTCATTTGCTAAATCTAATCAAGTGTGCATTTGCCTTGTAATTTTCCGTATTATTTTTAATTGGGAGAATTTGGAGCCTATACCTATTCACCCCCCCTCTAGGTATATTTCACTACTACTTAAGGGAAATTTCAGTGTTTATGAATGAATGAAATGAATGCAAATATATGAATGATCAAAAAACACACAAAATGCAAAACACACCAAAATAAGCGAGTATCACCTATGTATATCTAGGAACCCGCTCTGATACCAATTGAAACAAATTATAGCACGGTGTGTATAAAACTATCTAGAGGGGGGGTGAATAGATTTTACGCTTATTACCCAATTTTTCGTATTAAGTCAAAATTACGAAAATGCCCTCAAGACAATATAAACTAGCAAGTGTAATATATTGCGGAAATTAAAACAACACTTGATTTTTACGTGGAAACCCTCACGGGAAAAACCACGAGCTAGTAAGTAAGCCACACTCAAACCTCGAATCCACTAAATGTGTAAATGATTACAACCTAATCCCAGAAGTAATCACATACCTACCTAATCCCGGTATGAGTGAACCTAGTCCAATTTGCTTGCGATCTAAGCAACCTAATCCCGGAAGCTACACACAAGACTTACTTTCTCTATGAAGAGAATAACAACCCTAAGTGAATATAATGAAATATCCAAAATGCAACATAGAGCAAGGGAACCCTATATGCTTATCTAAGATGATGAATTTTCAATTAAATCAATCCTAGATATTATGAGCTAAATGACATGTCATAAAGCTTAGCTAATCAAGATGAACCAAACCTAATTAGCTATCACAAAACAACTTCTCAAACATACATCATACTAATCTCAAACTTGTATTCAAAGAATATAAAATAACATACAAGTAATTAATTGAGATTGCTTGTTAAGAGAAACACAAAATATGTAAGATATTAGTGAAAAGCTTACCAAGCAAAGTATGATGAAGAATCCATGCAAGATGACATCTAGAAGATCAAAGATGATGCTAGATGATGATTGATGATCATGAAAAAGTGTTTGAGTAATTAAAAAAGAGTTCTTGAAAATTTTTCTTCTCTTTGAAAAATATTCTAAGTATGAAATCTGAATATCAACTCTTGTAATTGACCTAAAGTCAAAGTGGCATATATATAGGGTGTCAAGATGAAGTGTGGTCGTTTTGATAAGTGACACCACTATTTTGCCTTGGGCGCTGTACGTAGAGCGCTTCTGTACAGCACCTGTACAGCGCCCCTACTCTGTTCTCTCGGGAAAACAGAGGGGCACTGTACGAACAACGCTTCTGTACAGCGCCCATCCAAAATGCATCAGACTTGATGCATTTAAATGACATTGTAAGGATTCCCATATCTTGATTGGCTTATTTCGTGGACAAACCACATGTTGGGGATTGTATGTAAGGGTAGCTTAAGTGATTGATATTCAAGCTCAAGACCCTCTCATGTCCTCAAGGTTGATAAGCACCAAAGGTAAATTTCTATGTGCTTAATTTGCTTTGAAGAGATTAGTTGCACACACACACTCACATCTCATGCTTAATTCATTTTCTTGTATGTTGTGTATGTGTTGTTATTATATGCATTCATGATCATATAACATCTCTTCTTGCATAAGTATTGATTGCATCTTGTGTCTTTAATGTCATACTATGATAGGCTTTTAGGATGCATCTTGTTTTACCTTTTTACCCTTGCATGTGTTTGTGGGGTTCAAAGGAGTGGGCTATGCTGTGCACTGGTCGTCATGCACCGGACCAGCGCAGCCCACCAGCGCAGATCGCCCAGTGGTCTGTCGCTGGTAGTGCGCTGGTCCACCAGCGCAAGCCCACCAGCGCAAATCGCCCAGTGGTTTGCCATTGGTGCTGCGCCACTGACCTGTGCTAGTCGACCAGCGCACCATGCAAATTTGGTCTATGCGCTGGTGGTGCGCTGGACGTCCAGCGCAAGCTGACCAACGCACAACGCACATGCGATTTTTCAAAACGACCTCACTCTACTAGAGTTGCCTATATATAGTCTTCTATGTTTTTAGGTCGTCCAAGAGAGTCAAAATATCATATATTTTCCTTAGAACATTTTTCAAGTGAAAAATCATCAAAGAACTCTCCTTTAAACACTCAAATACATTACTTTGTGCATCAAAGATCATTTTGCAATCATCCATGCATAGGTTTGCATCATCACAACTTGCTTGGTAAGATTTTGATTAATTTCATCTTAGTTGAGTATTTTTACTATCAAGCCATCTCTTTTAATTACTTGTATGTTTTTAGATCATATGCTAAATACAAGAATAGAGAATTGATTGTGATGAATTGATTGAGTGTTGTATTGTGATAGATATCTAGGTTTTTATAATCTATGTTTATCTAAGCTATTATGACATGTCATTTAGCATTTGATATCTAGGATTGATTTTAATTGATTATATCATCATCCTAGATAAGCATTTAAGGTTCCCTAGCCTTGTTTGTTATTTGAATATTCATACATATTCACATAGGTTGCATAATCTCTTCTTAGAGAATTAAGACTTGAGGCTAAGATTGCTTAGGCCTCAAGCAAATTGGAATAGGGTTGCTAATAAAGGCCCGCTGGGTAGAAGTGAGGGGTTACAGACCGGAGTGTTAGACGAGATCTACATAGGTTGTAAACTTCATTTCAATTAGTGATTTCGAGTTCCGAGTGTGGCGCACTATACAGCCCGTGGTTTTTCCCAGTGGTTGGGTTTCCACGTATACATCAAGTGTCATTTTTAATTCCGCACTATATTACACTTGCTTGTATTTTTGACTAGTAGGGGCATTTTCGTAATATTGACTTGTATACGAAAATTGGGTAATAATAGCTAAAATCTAATCACCCCCCCCCCCCCCCTCTAGATTAATATTGAACACGCCTCTAGGACTTTTCAGACATTTTTTGCATCAGGTATGAGGGGCGCTGTTCGAACAGCGCTTTGTAGAGCGCTTTGAACAGCGCCCTTTGCAATGCAAGAATTCTAAGGATGTGCATGACAAGGCAATGGGCAATGCAAGATGCAATCAACCTAACATGCAAGAAGAGATGTTAATGAGCATTAAAGCACACAAATAAGACACACAACATACAAGGATTAAACATATGCATGAGTTGTGAGTGTGTGCAACTATCTCTTCAAGACAAGTAAGCACAAAGAAATATACCTTCGGTGCTTATTGTTAGGATTCCCATTGTTTTTAATTGGCTTATTTCGTGTTCAAACCATATGTGGGGATGCTTTGTAAGGGTAGCTTAGATGTTGTTGTTATTGCTTAGGCCCTTTTGAAGACCTCACTATTGACAAGCAACAAAGGTAATACTCTAAGTGCTTACTTGTCTTGAAGAGATAGTTACACACACTCACAACTCATGCATATATGTAATCCTTGTATGTTGTGTGTCTTATTTGTGTGCCTTAATGCTCATTAACATCTCTTCTTGCATGTTAGTTTGATTGCATCTTGCATATCCAATTGCCTTGTCATGCTTAGACTTAGGATTGCATTTTTGCACTGGGCGCTCCCAAAAGCGCTCTACAAAAGCGCTCTACGAACAGCCCTCGCTGGACGCTGTACAGACCTGATCGATTTAATTCGAGCGCTGTAGAGGCGCTCTACAAAGCACTCTACGTAGAGCGACCTCTCTGATGGCGCTCTACAAAGCGCTCTACGTAGAGCGCCCCTCTGTTTTCTCGCGAGAACAGAGCAGGGGGCTCTACAAAGCGCTCTACGTAGAGCGCCCATGGCAAAATTGTGGTGTCACTTATCAAAACGACCACACTTCATCTTGACACCCTATATATATGTCACTTTGACTTTAGGTCAATTACAAGAGTTCATATTCAGATTTCATACTTAGGATATTTTTCAAAGAGAAGAAAAATTCCAAAGAACTCATTTTTAATTACTCAAACACTTGTTCCATGATCATCAATCATCATCTAGCATCATCTTAGATCATCTAGATGACATCTTGCATGGATTCTTCATCATACTTTGCTTGGTAAGCTTTTCACTAATATCTTACATATTTTGTGTTTCTCTTATTTAGCAATCTCAATTTAATTACTTGTATGTGATTTTATATTCTTTGAATACAAGATTGAGATTAGTATGATGTATGTTTGAGAAGTTGTATTGTGCTAGCATATTAGGTTTTGTGCTTGATATTGATTAGCTAAACTAATTGACTTGCCATTTAGTTTTGATATCTAGGATTGCTCTTAATTGCATATTAATCATCTTAGATAAGCATATAGGGTTTCCTTTGCTCTATGTTGCATTTTGGATATTTACATATATTCACTTAGGGTTGTATTCTCTTCATAGAGAAAGTAAGTCTTGTGTGTAGCATCCGGGATTAGGTTGCTTAGATCACAAGCAAAATCGGACTAGGTTCACTCATACCGGGATTAGGTAGGTGTGTGATTACTTCCGGGATTAGGTTGTAATCGTTTGCACATTTAGTGGATTCGAGGTTCGAGTGTGGCTTACTTACATAGCCATTGGTTTTTCCCGTGAGGGTTTCCACGTAAAAATCAAGTGTTAATTTAATTTCCGCACCATATTACACTTGCTTGTTTATTATATCTTGAGGGTAATTTCGTAATTTTGACTAACACGAAAAATTGGGTAAAAAGCGTAAAATCTATTCACCCCCCCTCTAGATAGTTTTATACAAACCGTGCTATAATAAGTTTCAATTGGTATCAGAGCGGGTTCCTAGACATACATAGGTGATCCTTGCTTATTTTGGTGTGTTTTGCATTTTGTGTGATTTTTGATCATTCATACATTTGCATTCATTTCATTCATTCATAAACACTATGAGTGGAAACGGTGGAAATGGTGGTGGCCACGAAGGAGCTTCTAGCACAAGGCCTCCACTTCTTACCGGATTGAACTATTCCCAATGGAAAGGGAAGATGGAATCTTACATATGCCAAATTCACGACCGTGCATGGATGGCGGTGGAAGACGGATATGATCTCCCTATGATGACTCTCGTGGGTGGAGGAGAAGATGTTTTGAAGCCTAAGGCGCAATGGAACGCGCAAGAATTTGATGCTTCAAAGTGGAATAGGAAGGCGATGCATGCCATCTTGTGTGCTATGGACGAAAATCAATACAAGTTGATTCAAAATACTAGGATAGCTAAGGAAGCATGGGACATCCTAGAGATTACACATGAGGGAACCGAAGTGGTGAAGGACTCTAAGCTTCAAGTCCTCCAAACTCAATTCGAGATGCTCAAGATGGAGGAGAATGAGTGCTTCAACGACTTCGAGATCAAGTTGATGGATATAGTCAACCAAAGTCATCAACTTGGTGATCCATATTCGGATAGGAGAATCAAGCAAAAGATTATGAGATCTCTACCCGATAGGTTTGAATCGAAGGTGACGGCTTTAGAAGAAAATAGTGATTATAAGGATATGAAGCCGAGTGAGGTGATTGGGAGACTTCTAGCTTATGAGTCTAGGAAGGGGCCTATCTCCACACCCACTAAAAAGCAAAAAGGAATTGCTTTAAAAACCTCCAAGGATGAAAAGGAGGAAAATAAGGTTGACTCGGATGAAGACTTTGCCTTGTTTGTAAAAAGGTTCAACAAGGTTATGAAGTTTAGAAGAAAGAGCTTTGGATCAAAAGGACAAGATTTGAAGAAAAAGGGCTCTTTCAAGAAGTTTGAACCTAGGCAAGAAAGGACCGAAAGGAAAGGGGTCCGATGTTTCGAGTGTGGTGGCATAGGTCATTTTTCCCCCGATTGTGCAAATCATGTTGAGAAGAAAAAGGGGAAAGTGATGGCCGCCACTTGGAGTGGAAGTAGTGATGACTCCTATGAGGGAGATGAGTCTTCGGATGATGAAGAGCTCATGGCTAATCTCCTAGCTTTTGCCTCCTCCCATAAAAGCAAAAGTTCTAGTGAAAGAGAGGAAATGAGTCAAGAGGAAAATGACTCAAGTGAAGTAGAGAGTGATTCCTCTTCTAACTCCATAAATGGATTTGTGGAGAAAAAGGTGTTTGTTAAATATCATGCCGAATTTAATGATTTAGCAATCAAGAGCACAAGAAAGATCAAGATGTTGAGAGAAGAAAATCTTGAGCTTGTATCTCATAATGACCACTTAAGTGAACAAGTGAAAAAATTCAAGAAGATGGAAGATAAGCTAAAAGAGGAGTTAGTCTTATCTAGGAGGAATGAGGATAGTCTAAAGAGGGAGCTTGAAGAAGTTAGAGAATCTATGACTAGGATGGATTCTAGCACCAAGAAGCTTGACCATATGCTTGGTGTTGGAAAGAGTCCATTTGACAAGAGGGGTCTTGGGTATGAAGATGGCAAGAAGATCTCAACTTCTAACAAGACCGTGTTTGTCAAGAGCTTGAAGAAAGAAGAAACTTCATTTGTGCAACTTCCTAGGAAGAAGTTAGAAATAGGACAAAGTTCAAATGCTCAAGTGAAGATGGGGCCAAGAAGGCAACCTCAAGCTCAACCCCCTAGGGTTCCTCAAGCCAACATTCCTCCTCAAATGGCTCACAAAGGAAAGAGACCTATCATGCAACCTCAAGCTTGGAAGCAACCTAGACCGGTTCAACAACGAATACGCATTGAACCCTTTCATCCACAAAGACAAGGACAAGGTATGATTCCTTATTTTACTCCTATTTGTCACTTTTGTGGATTTGTTGGTCATATTAGACCACAATGCTTTCGCTATATAAAAATGTGCAAAACTAGAAGCATGATAGAGAAGAAAAAGAAAAGAGCCATGATGCATGTTCCTAGGAATGATAATATTAATTTGCATGATCCTAGGAATAGTAGAGCACATGTACCAAAGACCACTAAGAAAGCTAAAATTGTTGCTAAGTGGATTAGAAAGAATGAAAATGTTTGCCATGTTGCACAAATAGCCTTGAAGGCAAATTCTTCTAATTTTTGGTATTTGGATAGTGGGTGCTCTAGGCACATGACGGGAAACAAGAGTTTCTTCGAGACTCTTGTTATGGAGGAAGGTGGATATGTCACTTTTAGTAATGGATCCAAAAAGAAAGTGGTAGGGAAAGGAACCATTTCCGTTCCCGGTTTACCCTCCTTATCCGATGCTTTATTTGTTGATGGCTTGAAAGCTAATTTCATAAGCATTTCACATTTAAGTGATGAAGGATATTCCGTCTTGTTTAGTAAAAATGATTGCTCAATCCTAAAGCCTGATGGACAAACCTTGTTGAAAGGTATGAGATCTAGTGACAATTGTTATTGTCTTGAAGCTAGAATAGTCTCAAACAATGTGTCCATGGATGAGCAAGTTGAGTTGTGGCATGAAAGACTTGGCCACATGAACTTTAGGGATTTAAGAACCCTTAGAAAGTTCGAGTGTGTGCGTGGCCTCCCTAAGCTTGGGAAGAAAGCCAATGGTATTTGTGGACCTTGCCAACAAGGAAAACAAACCAAAAGCATGCACAAAAAGGGCAAGTATCTCTCCACCAAGGAGCCCTTAGAGCTTCTCCACATGGATCTAATGGGTCCTATGAAAACCGAGAGTTTAGGTGGAAAGAGATACATTTTTGTTTGTGTTGATGATTTCTCTAGATTTACATGGACATGTTTTCTTAGAGAAAAATCCGAAACTTTTGATAAGTTTAAAATGCTTTGTACTAAATTACAAAATGAAATGAAATCTAACATTAGAAGCATTAAACGGATTAGAAGTGACCATGGGAGTGAATTTGAGAATGCATCTTTTGAAAGCTATTGTGATAGCTTAGGCATCTCCCATGAGTTTTCGGCTCCTAGGACACCTTAACAAAATGGAGTTGTTGAGAGGAAGAATAGGGTCCTCCAAGAGATGGCCCGAGTGATGTTGCTTAGCAACAATGTCCCTAGGAACCTATGGGCCGAAGCTGTCAACACGGCTTGCTATATAGGGAATAGAGTTTTCCTAAGGCCCGGATCTAGAAACACCTCCTATGAGCCATGGAAGGGTAGGAAGCCAAATGTTAGCTACTTCCACACATTTGGGAGCAAATGCTACATTTTAAATGACCGTGATCAACTTGGCAAGTTTGATGCTAAGAGTGATGAGGGTATCTTTATTGGCTATGCCTTGAATAGTAGAGCCTATAGAGTTTTCAACTTGAAGACTCGAACCGTCATGGAATCATCAAATGTTGTCATTGATGATACAAGGCTCAAGTCTAATGACCATGAGGAGGAGGAAGTTTTAGAGGATGACTCTCCTTTGGAGAGGGTTGTGGTGACTCCCAATGTTGGGACATCTAATGAAGTCACACAACCTATTACTAGAGTTCCTAACTTGGACTCTAATGAACCCGCTCCATGGGTTAGAAGACTCCATAACAAAGAAGATGTTATTGGAGATGTTAATGAGGGTGTTAGGACTAGGCGTCAAATAGCTAATCTAATTAGCTTTACATGCTACACCTCTCAAATAGAACCCAAAAAGGTTGATGAAGCCTTGAATGATGAATTTTGGGTTATTGCCATGCAAGAAGAGCTAAGCCAATTCGAAAGGAATGAGGTTTGGACTCTAGTTCCTAGGCCTAAGACCACTAATGTCATAGGCACTAAATGGATATTTAGGAACAAATCCGATGAGGATGGCAACATAGTGCGGAACAAGGCTAGACTTGTAGCACAAGGGTACTCTCAAATTGAGGGTATCGACTTTGAGGAGACTTTTGCTCCCGTTGCCCGCTTAGAGTCCATTAGGCTTCTCTTGTCCATCTCTTGTGTGCACAAGTTCAAATTGCACCAAATGGACGTCAAGAGTGCCTTCCCCAATGGCTTCTTGCAAGAGGAAGTGTTTGTTGAACAACCTAAGGGGTTTGTGGATTCACACCACCCCAACCATGTCTATCACCTCAAGAAGGCACTATATGGGTTGAAACAAGCACCGAGGGCTTGGTATGAGCGCCTCACTCAATTTCTTGTTGACAACAACTACACAAGAGGTAGTGTTGACAAGACACTATTCATCAAGAGAGACAATGATGAGCTTTTCATAGCTCAAATATATGTTGATGATATAGTTTTTGGCTCCACCAATAACACCAAAGTCCAACAATTTGTTGATGTTATGTCTCATGAATTTGAGATGAGTCTTGTTGGTGAGCTTAGTTACTTCCTAGGTTTGCAAATTAGGCAACTAGATAATGGGATTTTCATAACCCAAGCCAAATATGCTAAGAACCTAGTGAAGAAGTTTGGTTTAGAGAATGCCAAACATTGTGATACACCCATGAGTACCACTTTGAAGCTAAGCAAGGATGCTAGTGGTAAAAGTGTGGAACAAACTCTATATCGGGGCATGATAGGTAGCTTGCTTTATTTGACCGCTAGTAGGCCTGATATCTCTTTTAGTGTGGGTGTGTGTGCTAGGTACCAAGCGGATCCTAAGGAGTCCCACCTCTCTTCCGTGAAGAGGATCATTCGCTATGTGAATGGGACATCCAACTATGGGATTTGGTACTCGTTTGACACTAATGCTAGTCTTGTAGGCTTTAGTGATGCGGATTGGGCAGGAAATTGTGATGATAGGAAGAGCACATCGGGCGGTTGCTTCTTTCTAGGCAATAACTTGGTGTCTTGGTTTTGCAAGAAGCAAAACTCGATTTCCTTGTCCACGGCCGAGGCCGAGTACATAGCCGCGGGGAGTGGATGCACACAACTCCTATGGATGAAGCAAATGCTAGTAGACTACGGATTCAACCAAGGTACTCTCACTCTCTTTTGTGATAATATGAGTGCAATTAATATTTCCAAGAATCCGGTGTAACATTCTAGAACTAAGTATATTGACATCCGCCATCACTTCATTAGAGAGCTTGTTGAAAATAAATGCATAGTACTTGAACATGTAGGTACTAATGATCAACTTGCGGACCTATTTACTAAACCCTTAGATGCTACTCGATTTAAAACACTTAGTAGATCTATTGGGATATGTCTTGTGGAGTGATGTGTTCTATGATTGACCCCATATGGGGAACTCAAGCAAAGAGAGCTATTTTGCATTCTTGTAACTTGCAAAAAATTTGAAATAACTTATGCCTCTTCTTTTAATTGCTTGAGTAAGCTTGGTTGTACATATGTATATATGTTTTCAATTTCTATAAGTGTGAACCTTGCTTGTTAACAATCCATGTCATATTAATGTTCAAACATGCATTTTTGGACTAGGAGATTTACATAGGAAGTATGATGTGAATGACCTATAGTTATCTCCATGACATGATGATTCTTTTATAACATGCTAATGTCAAATGAAAAAGCATGAAATTCATACAACATGCTCTCATGAAAAGCATGAATTGATGATTGCATATTCTTAAAATGCAAAACTTGTGTGAAAGCTTATGAGACTCAAAATGAATAAAGGATCTTGTATCCGTTCAAAAGAATTTATATTCCAAATGTCTCTCTTTCTTTATTAGTTGAACATGGTTACTATCATACGGATATCTTATTCGGAAAAATCAAATAGGGTGCAAAGTCGCTCATGCCATGTTTCGCTTATAAAGTTGGATATAGTTACTCTAAAATTTGAAATCAATAATCTCTATATCCTTGCTTTTCCCATGACATTGGTGAAATTGGTTTGAATTCTTATTTGAAACCTTTGTCATTTGCTTTGCCAAATACCATTGTATTTTGGACTTGAATGCTATATGTCTTGTATGCAAAGCATGTTGGATTCACACATTTTCTCAAATAAATCTCCTTGTTTCTCTCAAATTAATTAAAGTGCATAAAGTGACTTATATGTATATGCAAATCTTGCATGCTTCTATCTCTCGTTGCTATGAGTGACCCGGTTGGGGACTACTCCTTTGCATATATCATGACAAAAAGGGGGAGTAGGATATGGTAAGGGCAGTTGCAAAATATAGAAGCTATTGTGCACTTTGGGGAGAACATACATTGAGGGGGAGTAACCCGTTGAGGGGGAGCATTGCATACACATACATTTCATAATGTTGTGCCTAAATTTTAAATGCAAATGCTTGTTATTGTTCTCACATGATTAATCTCACACTTTACTTGTATTAGAAATGCTAGAAACTTTATTTTCAGGGCTTGATTGATCTACAAGAGATTGAAGACTTGAAGTTGTATTTTCTTATCTCTTTGTAATGTAGATAATCATTGTAGTCCTGTAGTTTCTAATTCTTTATGAGGAATCAATGTGAGTGGTGGTTTTGTCACGAAATAGCCAAAGGGGGAGATTGTTAGGATTCCCATTGTTTTTAATTGGCTTATTTCGTGATCAAACCATATGTGGGGATCCTTTGTAAGGGTAGCTTAAATGTTGTTGTTATTGCTTAGGCCCTTTTGAAGACCTCACTATTGACAAGCAACAAAGGTAATACTCTAAGTGCTTACTTGTCTTGAAGAGATAGTTGCACACACTCACAACTCATGCATATATTTAATCCTTGTATGTTGTGTGTCTTATTTGTGTGCCTTAATGCTCATTAACATCTCTTCTTGCATGTTAGTTTGATTGCATCTTGCATATCCAATTGCCTTGTCATGCTTAGACTTAGGATTGCATTTTTGCACTGGGCGCTCCCAAAAGCGCTCTACAAAAGTGCTTTACGAACAGCCCCCGTTGGGCACTGTACAGACCTGATCGATTTAATTCGAGCGCTGTAGAGGCGCTCTACAAAGCGCTCTACGTAGAGCGCCCCTCTGTTTTCTCGCGAGAACAGAGCAGGGGGCTCTACAAAGCGCTCTACGTAGAGCGCCCATGGCAAAATTGTGGTGTCACTTATCAAAACGACCACACTTCATCTTGACACCCTATATATATGCCACTTTGACTTTAGGTCAATTACAAGAGTTCATATTCAGATTTCATACTTAGGATATTTTTCAAAGAGAAGAAAAATTCCAAAGAACTCATTTTTAATTACTCAAACACTTGTTCCATGATCATCAATCATCATCTAGCATCATCTTAGATCATCTAGATGACATCTTGCATGGATTCTTCATCATACTTTGCTTGGTAAGCTTTTCACTAATATCTTACATATTTTGTGTTTCTTTTATTTAGCAATCTCAATTTAATTACTTGTATGTGATTTTATATTCTTTGAATACAAGATTGAGATTAGTATGATGTATGTTTGAGAAGTTGTATTGTGCTAGCATATTAGGTTTTGTGCTTGATATTGATTAGCTAAACTAATTGACTTGCCATTTAGTTTTGATATCTAGGATTGCTCTTAATTGCATATTAATCATCTTAGATAAGCATATAGGGTTTCCTTTGCTCTATGTTGCATTTTGGATATTTACATATATTCACTTAGGGTTGTATTCTCCTCATAGAGAAAGTAAGTCTTGTGTGTAGCATCCGGGATTAGGTTGCTTAGATCACAAGCAAAATCGGACTAGGTTCACTCATACCGGGATTAGGTAGGTGTGTGATTACTTCCGGGATTAGGTTGTAATCGTTTGCACATTTAGTGGATTCGAGGTTCGAGTGTGGCTTACTTACATAGCCCGTGGTTTTTCCCGTGAGGGTTTCCACGTAAAAATCAAGTGTTAATTTAATTTCCGCACCATATTACACTTGCTTGTTTATTATATCTTGAGGGTAATTTCGTAATTTTGACTAACACGAAAAATTGGGTAAAAAGCGTAAAATCTATTCACCCCCCCCCCCCCCCCCCCCTCTAGATAGTTTTATACACACCGTGCTATAATAAGTTTCACTTATCAAGAATGAGGTCTTCAAAGGGCCTAAGCAATAACAATAAAATCTAAGCTACCCTTACAAAGAATCCCCACATATGGTTTGATCACTAAATAAGCCAATTAAAAACTACGGGAATCCTTACAGATCTTCAAGCTCGAAGGCCCTTCCAAGACCTCAAGGGACAAGCACACCAAAGGTATAATTTCTAGTGCTTGATTTTCATTGAAGAGATTTAGTTAGCACATACACACTTAGCATATTTGTTCTTGTGTGCATACTCTTCACATGTCACTTTACACACTAGCACTTTGATTGATATCTTGTTGTGTGTATATGTGCTTTATAATTCGTTTCCCGACTTTGTTCAGAAACGTCCGCGCTTGCACTAATGAGTGCTTGGTTTCGCGTGAAGACCGCCTACGGAGAATGCCCTTGGCTTCTCCTTGGTTTTCACCTCTGTTGGTGATCGATGGTCATGATCGGCGGCCTAGCCGCCGAACGAAACCGCCGTTTCATACCTGATTGATTTAATCTCTCGGTTTGATTCGCGGTTGGAACGATGGTCATGAAACAGCCGAATGAAACAGTTGTTGTTCCCCTGTTCTTCTCGGGTTCAATTCGACGGTTGGGAACGGCGGCCTGGCCGCCGTTTGAAACCGCCGATTGGTGCGTTTCAGGGGCAAACTTGTCTTTTCACATGCCCATTTCTTGATGTCTATAAATATCTTACTTTCTCATTATCTGATTAAGTTCTTTGATCACTTAGAACCCTAAACTTCAAAGAGAGATTTTTGAGAAAAAATCAATTCAAGAACTCAACTTTAAACACTCAAATCAAATCCCTTTTGCATCAAATTTCATATTGCATCTTCTATGACCATATAGAATGCATCCATGATTGGGTTTGCATCATCACAACTTGCTTGGTAAGATTTTGATTAAGTTCATCCTTTTGAGTATTTTTACTATCAAGCTATTCTCTTTTAATTAACTTGTATGTTTTTGATCATATGATAAATACAAGATTAGAGAATTAATTGTGATGAATTGATTGAGTGTTGTTTGTGATAGCTAATTAGGTTTTTAATTAATCTTGATTAGCTAAGCTATTTGACATGTCATTTAGCTATTGATATCTAGGGTTGATTTAAATTGAATATATCATCATCCTAGGTAAGCATCTAAGGTTACCTAGCCTTGTTTGTTATTTGAATATTTATACATATTCACATAGGTTGTATAATCTCTTCATAGAGAATTAAGACTTGAGGCTAAGATTGCTTAGGCCTCAAGCAAGTAGGACTAGAGCCACTTTTAAAGGCCCGCGTGGTAGAAGTGGGAGGTTATTGACCGGAGTGTTAGACGAGGTCTACATAGGTTGTTGTTAGGATTCCCGTTGTTTTTAATTGGCTTATTTCGTGATCAAACCATATGTGGGGATGCTTTGTAAGGGTAGCTTAGATGTTGTTGTTATTGCTTAAGCCCTTTTGAAGACCTCGCTATTGACAAGCACCAAAGGTAATACTCTAAGTGCTTACTTGTCTTGAAGAGATAGATGCACACACTCACAACTCATGCATATGTTTAATCCTTGTACGTTGTGTGTCTTTTATGTGTGCTTTAATGCTAATTAACATCTCTTCTTGCATGTTAGGTTGATTGCATCTTGCATTGCCCATTGCCATGACATGTTTAGAACTAGGTTGCATTATGTAAAAGTATGGGCGCTGTTCACCCGCCCTACAGGCACCCTACGAACAGCGGTGCCACTGGTGATGTTTTTCACACCTGATGGTCCGCCCAAAAATCGCCCTACGAACAGCGGGTGAAGGGCGGTTCTCCAGACCCGAGAGCAACCGCCCCTAGGTCGCCTGGAATCCGCCCTACGTAGGGCGGTCACGAAGAACATGTTCTTCACAATCCCAGGTGAACCGCTATACACCCACCCTACGTACAGCAGGTGAATAGCGACCAAGGCAAATTCTGGCCAACTTATCAAAACGACCTCACTTTAATTTGGCCCCCCTATATATATGCCACTTTGACTTTAGGTCAATTACAAGAGTTCATATTCAGATTTCATACTTAGGATACTTTTCAAAGAGAAGAAAAATTCCAAGAACTCATTTTTAATCACTCAAACACTTGTTCCATGATCATCAATCATCATCTAGCATCATCTTAGATCATCTAGATGTCATCTAGCATGGATTCTTCATCATACTTTGCTTGGTAAGCTTTTCACTAATATCTTACATATTTTATGTTTCTCTTATCTAGCAATCTCAATTTAATTACTTGTATGTGATTTTATATACTTTGAATACAAGATTGAGATTAGTATGATGTATGTTTGAGAAGTTGTATTGTGCTAGCATATTAGGTTTTGTGCTTAATATTGATTAGCTTAACTAATTGACATGTCATTTAGTATTTGATATCTAGGTTTGATTTAATTGAATATATCATCATCCTAGATAAGCATCTAAGGTTCCCTAGCCTTGTTTGTTATTTGAATATTCATACATATTCACATAGGTTGCATAATCTCTTCTTAGAGAATTAAGACTTGAGGCTAAGAGTGCTTAGGCCTCAAGCAAATTGGAATAGGGTTGCTAATAAAGGCCCGCAGGGTAGAAGTGAGGGGTTACAGACCGGATTGTTAGACGAGGTCTACATAGGTTGTAAACTTCATTTCAATTAGTGATTTCGAGTTCCGAGTGTGGCGCGCTATACAGCCCGTGGTTTTTCCCAGTGGTTGGGTTTCCATGTATACATCAAGTGTCATTTAAATTCTGCACTATATTACACTTGCTTGAATTTTTTACTAGTAGGGTCATTTTCGTAATATTGACTTGTATGCGAAAATTGGGTAATAATAGCTAAAATCTATTCACCCCCCCTCTAGATTAATATTGAACACGCCTCTAGGACTTTTCAATTGGTATCAGAGCGGGTTCCTAGATATACTTAGGTGATCCTTTGCTCATTTTTTGGTGTGTTTTGCATTTGTGTGATTTGTGCTCATTCATACATTTTGCATTCATTTGAATTCATTCATTATACACTATGAGTGGATTCGGTGGCAACCATGAGGGTGCTTCAAGCACACGGCCTCCTCTCCTCACCGGTGTGAATTATGCCTCATGGAAAGGCAAGATGGAGGCATATGTGTGCCAAATCCATGATAGGGCATAGATGGCAATTGAAGATGGGTATGCACCTCCTATGATGACTCCCACGGGTGGTGGAGAAGAAGTACTCAAGCCTAAGGCTCAGTGGTCACCTGAAGAGTTTGAGACTTCAAAATGGAATAGGAAGGCATGGCATGCTCTTCTATGTGCAGTGGATGAAAATCAGTACAAACTGATTCAGAACACTAGGATAGCCAAGGAGGCATGGGATATCCTACAGGTTGCACATGAGGGAACCGATGTGGTTAAGGATTCCAAGCTACAAGTCCTTCAAACGCAATTTGAGTTGCTTAAAATGGAGGAGGACGAGTGCTTCAATGACTTTGAAGTCAAGTTGATGGATATTGTGAATCAAAGCCATCAACTCGGTGATCCTTATTCGGATAGGAGAGTTAGGCAGAAAATTATGAGGTCTCTCCCCACTAAGTTCGAATCAAAAGTGACGGCTTTAGAGGAGAATAGCACTTATAAGGACATGAAGCCGAGCGAGGTGATTGGAAGACTCCTCGCCTATGAATCTAGGAAGGCTCCTAGTATTTCACCTCCTAAAAAGCAAAAAGGAATTGCTTTGAATGCTTCCAAGGTTGTGAAGGAGGAAAAAGGTAGCTCGGACGAAGACATGGCATTGTTGCTTAGAAAATTCAAGAAATTCGTCAAGTTCGAGAAGAAGGGCTTTGGATCCAAAGGCCAAGACTTGAAGAAAAAAGCTCCCTTCAAGAGTTTTAAGCCTAGGCAAGAGCATAGTGAGAAGAAAGGGGTCCAATGCTATGAGTGTGGTGGTATAGGTCACATCTCACCGGATTGTGGGAACTTGACGAACAAGATGGCAAAAGTGATGGCCACCACTTGGAGTGAAAGTGATGACTCCGGAAAGGGAGACAAGTCATCAAGTGATGATGAGCTTACCATCAACTACACGGCTTTTGGGGCCACTTGTGTAGAAGACAAAGTTGTTGGTAAGAATGACTTGACTAGTGATCCCATAGAAGAAAAAGATGAAGAAGTAGCTCTAGAAGTGATAGGCAAAGCTACTCATTGGGATATGGCTCACATTGACTCAAGAGACCAAGGTGAAGGTCTTAATGAGAGAAATGACTCCATAGGTGAGATAGAGGATGGAGGAGATAGCTCAAGTGAAGATGACTCCTCATCTAACTCTACAAATGGAAGTGTAGAGAAAATGGATGTAAATGACTTTATAGTCAAGTGTGAAAGTTCATTGAAGAAGAACAATAGAAAATTGAAGATTTTAGAGGATGAAAATCTTGAACTTTCAACACACAATGACCACTTAAGTAATCAAGTGGAGGCATCCAAGAAGATTGAAGACAAGCTAAGAGATGAGTTAGCTTTGTCTAAGAGGAATGAAGAAGGGTTGAAGAGAGAGCTTGATGAAGCTATAGAGTCATTGTCTAGGATGACTACAAGCACCAAGAAACTTGACCATGTTAGGTTGATAATTAGTGTTGGCATTAATTCCATATCAAAACGTGTTTTACTTGTAATGTTTAGTGGTTAGTAAATGAAGGATTTCGAAGACGAAGGACGTCTCAACCATTATTCGTTCAAGTTGCCGGCTTTTAAGAGTTTCGGACATTATCGGTCTACAAAGGTATACATGTCCTCTTATCTCTTACAAGGCTAGGCACACACTCACACATATCATTTTTGTGTGTCCCTTCATGATTTTATTTCATTTACATTTCACTTTCACACACTTGGCAAAATATGCTCATGCATTCACATTTAGTTAATAAACTTTGTGTTTTGCATTTTCTAGGACTATGTCCGGAAACAAGCATATGTGTGTGTATTTGTGTTTGTATATTTCCGTATTTTGTGTTTAGGACTTGAACATGTTCTTATTCAATGCCTTATTGAGTTCCGGTCGTTTCGGTTACTCATTCATAAGGTTTCGAGTCCAAACGTGTTGACTATGCTACTTTACGTTCTCTTACGTTGTGTTGACTTCATCGATGATTTCCGAGATGATTTATCAACCGTTTTTCAAAGTTGTATAGTCGTTTTCGTGCGTGAGAGAGTCACGGTTTGTAATCCGAAAACGGATTCGAATTCGGAGTTCGGACGCTCGAGATACGGGCCGACAAACCGAGAGTGCGCGGGAGAGGACAGCCCAGGCCGTGGGCCACATGGGCTGGCCGTGGTTGAGGCCGTGGGCCCCACGGCCTGGAGCCCCTTCTGCTCCCGTGTGGGCCACGCGCCCCCCACGGCCTGGGGGTGACGTGGCACCACATGATTGGTCAAAAAGACCTCTCTCTCTCCTCCTATTTCTTCCCTCTCTCTCTCATTTTGAATTTCCAAGAAGAAGATTTCAGTTTTTCCCGTCTAGAATTCTCTCCAATTTTTCCAAACTTCAAAACACCATATCTTCCTCATCCGGAGTCGGATTTGAGTGATTCAAGTTGGAGAGTGTTCGTATTTGAGTCCTCTAACATCTCCAAGTGATTTGGTGGCTGATTGATCGTGATTTCAAGTGGTTGGACACTGAAATTCGTACCAGCTGCAGAATTCGAGGTTTGAGTCTCAACTTTGGGATTTCTTGTTATTTCACCTTCCATTTGCTTGGGGTTTCTTCTTCTATATATATGTTATTGTTTTATGAAAGCTATTTGAAAAGGTAGCTTGATTATCATTCCAATTGAAACTCAATTTGTGGACTTATGTTGACTAGATTTTATGATTCTAGGTTTTACATTTGTTTGTGAGTTGTATTGTGATTAGAATGGCATCTTAGGTTGTTTGATACTTAATTGAATTAATTTTGTGTTAAAATGACTTTGAGATTTGATTTGGTCCTTTGATTGAAGAAATCAAGGAGTTGTGTATTTGGTTGTGATTTAGAGAATATAGGTTTTGATTGATGTAAATCTCAAAACCTTGCTCTATATTTTTGTCTAGTATATTGATTGATTTTAATCTCATATATCTAGACTTTGATTGTATATTGATAGCATCTTGAATTAGGACTTAATGAACATTTTGTGATTCAAGTGTTATATGTGTGAATGAGACTTTGAGTATATGTGTTAGGTGTTTCACATGCTTAGGTTTCTATTCATGTATTTTTGCATCTAGACTTGATTAATTGTGTTTTCACATGTTTAGGTCTATTTGTGCCATAGAATGTATTGATCACATGTTCTATGTTGAAATGAATGTTTGCATCATTTGCATTCACATGATCACACTAGGAAGTCCTTGTAAAAGGCATGAAGTCTTGGTTAGAGTCGGGATGACTCGGATAGCCAAGCAAGAAGTCTTGCCTAGAGTCGGGATGACTCGGATAGGTAAGCAAGAAGTCATGGCTAGAGTCGGGAGGACTCGGATAGTCATGCATGGGAGGCTCCCTAGAGGCAAGAGTGCCTTGGATAGGGAGTTGGCTAACATATTGGTAGGCCTAGGCGTATGGTTAGACATAGACTCCGATAGAGCGGGGTACACGGGATGTGTATGCACTCTTGAGGAATTTCTAATCTACCATCGATGTTGGTTGAGTGTGTTGTCCAATATATGGTGGTTCCGCATCATTGAGGGATTTCATACTTTCCAATAGGGTTGGGTAGGCTTAGACTTCACTAGGTTGGGTGAGCTAAAGATTGGTCACTTTGTGAATGTTCTATGTTTACTTTCCAATAATATAGTACCCAATGGTTGTAATTCAACCCGTGGATGTTTCCTCCTTGGAGGTTTTACCACGTTAAAAAATCCCTTGTGTTAATTCTTTCTATCTCTTCTCTTATATTTTAATTGTATATTTTATTGTCTTGATTCATAATATTGACTTGTGATGTATTTTGAATCAAGTCTTTGTATAGTGTGATTAGTGTATTCATTCTATAGATCAATTTGTATCTTTGATTCTTTTGTATATTGTAATATTTGTTTAGTGACATTTTGCTCACTCTTGTAACACATTGAACATCTTATGAAATACAAGTTTATTTTGTTGTTATGATTATTTGATATTTTACCTCACATGACTTGTTGATATACTTAGACATTTCAATTATGATTGTGTCATCATATTGTCTATGTATGTCTATCTTGGATTATAGTGTTGTGTGTAAGGCTACCTTGAGGGACAAACGGATGTTTGTTTAAGGGTTTGAAAAAAGGTGTAAAAACCTATTCACCCCCCCTCTAGGTATGCTTTAAGCAATTTAACTTCGTTTGTGTACATTCAGACCACATTCTTAGTAGTGTAAAGAACCCTTGTGACAAGAGAGGTATTGGGTATGAAGAAACCAAGGAGATCACTACTCCAACCAATACCGTCTTTGTCAAGAGTTTGGGCAAGATAGAAGCCTCGCCGGTGCACACTCCTAGGAAGAAAATTGATCTAGGACAATGTTCAAGAAGTGCACAAGTCAAGGTAGCTCCAAAGAGACAACCTCAAGCTCAAAAAGTTCCTCAACCTAACTTCCCTAAAGCTAATATTCATCAAGGGAAGAGGCCAATCATGCAAAATGAAACAAGGAAGCAAGCTAGACCGGTTCAACAACAAAGAAGATTTGAACCCGCTCAACCACAAAGTCATGGGATGGCTCCTATGCATGCACAAGGACATGGTATGAATTATAAATTTATCCCTACATGTCACTTTTGTGGTATTCATGGTCACATTAGACCAAATTGCTTTCATTTCATTAAATTATGTAGAATCAAAAGCATGATTGAAAAGAGAATGACAAGAGCTAGAATGCATGCTAATAGGAAGGAAAATATTCATATTCATGATCCTATTAATTCTAGAACTCTTGAACCCTTAACCACTAGGAAGAAAAAAGTTATATCTATGTGGGTAAGGAAAAATGAACCCGCTTGCTACGAGACTAACAAGTCTCAAATAGGTTCATCCAAGTCAAATGGACTTGGGAGGTCCATAGGACCTCATGACCTTCTTTGATGAAGGATGATGTTGACCCCATATGGGGAACTCATGCAAAGAGAGCTATTTTGCATTCTTGTATCTTGCAAAAAATTTGAAATAACTTATGCCTCTTCTTTTGATTGCTTGAGTAAGCTTGGTTGTACATATGTATATGTTTTCAAATTCTATAAGTGTAAACCTTGCTTGTCTACAATCCATGTCATATTAATGTTCAAACATGCATTTTTGGACTAGGAGATTTACATAGGAAGTATGATGTGAATGACCTATAGTTATCTCCATGACATGATGATTCTTTTATAACATGCTAATGTCAAATGAAAAAGCATGAAATTCATATAACATGCTCTCATGAAAAGCATGAATTGATGATTGCATATTCTTAAAATGCAAAACTTGTGTGAAAGCTTATGAGACTCAAAATGAATAAAGGATCGTGTATCCGTTCAAAGGAAGTTACATTCCAAATGTCTCTCTTTCTTTATTAGTTGATCATGGTTACTATCATACGGATATCTTATCCGGAAAAATCAAATGGGGTGCAAAGTCGCTCATGCCATGTTTCGCTTATAAAGTTGGATATAGTTGCTCTTAAATTGAAATCAATAATCTCTATATCCTTGCTTTTCCCATGACATTGGTGAAATTGGTTTGAATTCTAATTAGAAACCTTTGTCATTTGCTTTGCCAAACACCATTGTATTTTGGACTTGAATGCTATATGGCTTGTATGCAAAGCATGTTGGATTCACAAATTTTTTCAAATAAATCTCCTTGTTTCTCTCAAATTAATTGAAATGCATAAAGTAACTTATATGTATATGCAAACCTTGCATGCTTCTATCTCTCGTTGCTATGAGTGACCCGGTTGGGGACTACTCCTTTGCCTATATCATGACAAAAAGGGGGAGTAGGATATGGTAAGGGGAGTTGCAAAGTATAGAAGCTATTGTGCACTTTGGGCAGAACATACATTGAGGGGGAGTAACCCGTTGAGGGGGAGCATTGCATACACATACATTTCATAATGTTGTGCCTAAATTGTAAATGCAAATGCTTGTTATTGTTCTCACATGATTAATCTCACACTTTACTTGTATTGGAAATGCTAGAAACTTTATTTTCAGGGCTTGATTGTTCTACAAGAGATTGAAGACTTGAAGTTGTATTTTCTTATCTCTTTGTAATGTAGATAATCATTGTAGTCCCGTAGTTTCTAATTCTTTGTGAGGAATCATTGTGAGTGGTGGTTTTGTCACGAAATAGCCAAAGGGGGAGATTGTTAGGATTCCCGTTGTTTTTAATTGGCTTATTTCGTGATCAAACCATATGTGGGGATGCTTTGTAAGGGTAGCTTAGATGTTGTTGTTATTGCTTAGGCCCTTTTGAAGACCTCGCTATTGACAAGCACCAAAGGTAATACTCTAAGTGCTTACTTGTCTTGAAGAGATAGATGCACACACTCACAACTCATGCATATGTTTAATCCTTGTATGTTGTGTGTCTTTTATGTGTGCTTTAATGCTAATTAACATCTCTTCTTGCATGTTAGGTTGATTGCATCTTGCATTGCCCATTGCCATGACATGTTTAGAACTAGGTTGCATTATGTAAAAGTATGGGCGCTGTTCACCCGCCCTACAGGCGCCCTACGAACAGCGGTGCCACTGGTGATGTTTTTCACACCTGATGGTCCACCCAAAAATCGCCCTACGAACAGCGGGTGAAAGGCGGTTCTCCAGACCCGAGAGCAACCGCCTCTAGGTCGCCTGGAATCCGCCCTACGTAGGGCGGTCATGAAGAACATGTTCTTCACAATCCCAGGTGAACCGCTGTACACCCGCCCTACGTACAGCGGATGAACAGCGGCCAAGGCAAATTCTGGCCAACTTATCAAAACGACCTCACTTCAATTTGGCCCCCCTATATATATGCCACTTTGACTTTAGGTCAATTACAAGAGTTCATATTCAGATTTCATACTTAGGATATTTTTCAAAGAGAAGAAAAATTCCAAGAACTCATTTTTAATCACTCAAACACTTGTTCCATGATCATCAATCATCATCTAGCATCATCTTAGATCATCTAGATGTCATCTAGCATGGATTCTTCATCATACTTTGCTTGGTAAGCTTTTCACTAATATCTTACATATTTTGTGTTTCTCTTATCTAGCAATCTCAATTTAATTACTTGTATGTGATTTTATATACTTTGAATACAAGATTGAGATTAGTATGATGTATGTTTGAGAAGTTGTATTGTGCTAGCATATTAGGTTTTGTGCTTAATATTGATTAGCTTAACTAATTGACATGTCATTTAGTATTTGATATCTAGGTTTGATTTAATTGAATATATCATCATCCTAGATAAGCATCTAAGGTTCCCTGGCCTTGTTTGTTATTTGAATATTCATACATATTCACATAGGTTGCATAATCTCGTCTTAGAGAATTAAGACTTGAGGCCTAAGCACTCTAAGAGTGCTTAGGCCTTAAGCAAATTGGAATAGGGTTGCTAATAAAGGCCCGCAGGGTAGAAGTGAGGGGTTACAGACCGGATTGTTAGACGAGGTCTACATAGGTTGTAAACTTCATTTCAATTAGTGATTTCGAGTTCCGAGTGTGGCGCACTATACAGCCCGTGGTTTTTCCCAGTGTTTGGGTTTCCACGTATACATCAAGTGTCATTTAAATTCCGCACTATATTACACTTGCTTGAATTTTTGACTAGTAGGGTCATTTTCGTAATATTGACTTGTATGCGAAAATTGGGTAATAATAGCTAAAATCTATTCACCCCCCCTCTAGATTAATATTGAACACGCCTCTAGGACTTTTCAGTTGTAAACTCCATTTCAATTAGTGGATTTCGAGGTTCGAGTGTGGCGCACTAAACAACCCGTGGTTTTTCCCAGTGGTTGGGTTTCCACGTATACATCAAGTGTCATTTTAATTCCGCACTATATTACACTTGCTTGTATTTTTAACTAATAGGGGCATTTTCGTAAAATTGACTTGCATGCGAAAGTTGGGTAATAAAGCTTAAAATCTATTCACCCCCCCCCCCCCCCCCCCCTCCCCTCTAGATTAATATTGAACACACATTGAGAACTTTCAATTGGTATCAGAGCGGGTTCCTAGATATACTTAGGTGATCCTAGCTCATTTTAGGTGTGTTTTGCATTTGTGTGATTTGTGCTCATTCATACATTTTGCATTTATTTGAATTCATTCATTACATACAATGAGTGGATACGGTGGCAATCATGAGGGTGCGTCAAGTACACGACCTCCCCTCCTCACCGGTGTGAATTGTGCCTCATGGAAAGGCAAGATGGAGGCATATATGTGCCAAATCCATGATAGGGCATGGATGGCAATTGAAGATGGGTATGCACCTCCTATGATGACTCCCACGGGTGGTGGAGAAGAAGTATTCAAGCCTAAGGCTCAGTGGTCACCTAAAGAGTTTGAGACTTCAAAATGGAATAGGAAGGCATGGCATGCTCTTCTATATGCAGTGGATGAAAATCAGTACAAACTTATTCAGAACACTAGGATAGCCAAGGAGGCATGGGATATCCTAGAGGTTGCACACGAAGGAACCGAAGTCGTAAAGGATTCGAAGCTACAAGTCCTTCAAACGCAATTTGAGTTGTTTAAGATGGAGGAGGATGAGTGCTTTAATGACTTTGAAGTCAAGTTGATGGATATTGTCAATCAAAGCCATCAACTCGGTGATCCTTATTCAGATAGGAGAGTCAAGCAGAAAATTATGAGGTCTCTCCCCGCTAGATTCGGTGATCCTTATTCGGAAGGCTCCTAGTATTTCACCTCCTAAAAAGCAAAAAGGTATTGCTTTGAAAGCTTCCAAGGTTGAGAAGGAGGAAAAAGGTAGCTCGGACAAAGACATGGCATTGTTGCTTAGAAGATTCAAGAAATTCGTCAAGTTCGAGAAGAAAGGCTTTGGATCCTGAAACAAATTAACGGTGTGTATAAAACTATCTAGAGGGGGGGTGAATAGATTTTAATCGTTATTACCTAATTTTCGCGTTTAGTCAAATTTACGAAAATGCCCCAAACTAGACAATATAATAATTAAGTGTAATATGGTGCGGAAATATAAACGACACTTGATTTTTACGTGGAAACCCTCACGGAAAAAACCACGGGCTGGTAAGTGCGCCACACTCGAGCCTCGAATCCACTAATTGTGATAACGTATACAACCTAATCCAGGTTTGATGGCCTAATCCCGGCCAATATCCCGCTACCACTACCCGCAGGCCTGTAAAAGTGGACCTAGTCCAATTTGCTCATGTGACCACCTAATCCCGGTGTCCGACCTAATCCCGGTCTATCACACAAGACTTACTTCTCCGAAGAGATCAAACCCTAAGTGAATATGCAATGATATCCAAATATGCAAGAAGTGCTAGGGTACACTAAATGCTTATCTAGGATTATATGATGTCAATAAAATCAATCCTAGATATGAAAATAGCTATATGACATGGCATAATAGCTCAGCTATGTTAAGGATAACCAATCCTAAATACAATAGCTATCAAAAATAATCTCAATCATATAATGAGATTAATTAGCTAGATGTTAGATAAACATGTAAAATCCTAGCTATCAAAAATAACCCAATCAACACATAATCTCAATCATGTATGTAGAAATTAATCTAAACATATACAAGTAATAAATGAGATAAAATTGATAAGTAAAAACACTAAGATTAAATGAAATTAGTGTTCAACAAATCATACCATGTGTGTTGAAGAAGACCCATGCATTAGCACATACTAGATGTTCCTAGATGATGCTTAGATAATGATTTGTGCATGTGGGAATGGGTTGAGAGAATTAAAGATGTAATCTTTAAGCTTTTTCTCTAAAGTCTCTCTAAATATCTCTCTAGGGTTCTTGGGATGAAAGACTTGTGTTTTGAACCAGAGATAAGGATGTATTTATAGAGAGTGAAAAGGTTGGGTGAAAAGACAATTTTGTCCCAACTTTACGGGCCAAATCGGTGGCCTATTCTGCTGCCCGTGCCAGCAGAATTGAGGGCACAGAATTGACCTGACGTTCTGGTCCCTTTTCTGCGCCCTTGTTTTGCGGCCACGGCCCGCAGAAATCCGCCACAGCAAAGCTCAATATTTGAGTGCACCGAAACATGACCAAAAGACATCAAAACCTTTCATATGATATATCGTTGGAAAGGTATGGAAGTCTACTTTCTACTCCAATTTATGGAATGATATTCTGATGTCTATAGAAAAAGTTATGGTCAATTGAGTGACCAATGGTCAGATTCGGATCACAGCTGTGATGCCCTGTTTTAGTGTTCACTTTGGAATTTTCAAAACCAATCCAAACGGTCATGAAATATTATGAATAATATACCGTTGGAAAGGTATGGGTGTCTAGTTTTCCCAGAATTTTACAAAACTTAATTTCAATCTTTTTATAAAACTTTATGGTCACAAGACCATACAATGGTCAGTTTTGAAAAACATTTAAAACATTGAAATCCAATCTTTTGAAACTAGACACTTACTCCAAACAACCAAACCAAAACTACCACTTATCCAAGAGAAGAATGAGACCTTCTCAAGTGGTTAACCATCGTGCTAAGACATGCACACCATCGTGCAAACACGGACGTTTCCGAACATCCTTCGGGAAATGAATTATACCACACTTAAAGCTAACATACATGAAGTGCACTTGTGGGTATTGAATGCATCCTAATGCCTAACATGTCATGGCATTGTCATAGAACAAGATGCACTCAATTCAAACATGCAGGAAGAGATGTTCAAGAATATGCATGCACACATATAAAAACACACAACATATAGTATAAGAGATATGCATGAGTTGTGAGTGTGTGCAACTATGATCTCTTCAAAGCAAGTAAGCACTAGAATTTACCTTTGGTGCTTCTTCACTTGAGGTCTTGAGAGGGCCATAGAACTTTCACCAATTCCTAAGCTACCCATACTGAAACTAAATATAGCACGGTATGTATAAAGCTACCTAGAGGGGGGGTGAATAGATTTTACGCTTTTTACCCAATTTTTCGTGTTAGTCAAAATTACGAATTTACCCTCAAGATAATATAAACAAGCAAGTGTAATATGGTGCGGAAATTAAATCAACACTTGATTTTTACGTGGAAACCCTCACGGGAAAAACCACGGGCTATGTAAGTAAGCCACACTCGAACCTCGAATCCACTAAATATGCAAACGATTACAACCTAATCCCGGAAGTAATCACACACCTACCTAATCCCGGTATGAGTGAACCTAGTCCAATTTGCTTGTGATCTAAGCAACCTAATCCCGATTGCTACACACAAGACTTACCTTCTCTTGAAGAGAATACAACCCTAAGTGAATATGTGAAAATATCCAAAATGAAACATAGAGCAAGGGAAACCCTATATGCTTATCTAAGATGATTAATATGCAATTAAGAACAATCCTAGATATCAAAACTAAATGACATGTCAATTAGTTAAGCTAATCAATATCAAGCACAAAACCTAATATGCTAGCACAATACAACTTCTCAAACATACATCATACTAATCTCAATTTTGTATCTAAAGCATACAAAATAACAATCAAGTAATTAATTGAGATTGCTAGATACATTAAACACAAAATATGTAAGATATTAGTGAAAAACTTACCAAGCAAAGTATGATGAAGATTCCATGCAAGATGACATCTAGATGATCTATGATGATGCTAGATGATGATTGATGATCATGAAATTATGTTTGAGTAATTAAAAATGAGTTCTTTGTGTATTTTTCTTCTCTTGAAAAATATCCTAAGTATGAAGCATGAATAAGAACTCTTGTTTGTGACCTAAAATCAAGTTAGCATATATATAGAGGCCATAAGTGAAGTGAGGTCGTTTTGAAATTTCGCCAGAAAAATGCTCTGTGCGTTGGTGGACCTGCGCTGGTGGACCAGCGCAGGACCAGCACACAAGCCAATCCAGCAGCGCACACCTGGGCGATTGGCGCTGGTGGCCTGCGCTGGTCCACACCAGCGCATGACCAGCGGCGCTCCACTGAGCGTTTTGCGCTAGTGAGCGGCGCTGGTCGACCAACGCCGGCGAAGCGCACAGCCTACAATTTTGTCCCCACAAGCAATCATGCAAGGGGAACAAAAGTAAACTAATATGCATCCTAAAAGCCTAAATGCTATGATGATATAAACACAAGATGCAATCATAAATACAAGCAAGAAGAGATGTAAATAAGCATTGATGCACAACAAAAAGAAACACAACATACAAGGATTAAACATATGCATGAGTTGTGAGTGTGTGCAACTATCTCTTCAAGACAAGTAAGCACTTAGAGTATTACTTTTGGTGCTTGTCAATAATGAGGTCTTCAAAGGGCCTAATGCACTAACAACAACATCTAAACTACCCTCACAAAGAATCCCTAATTATAGTTTGATAACGAAATAAGCCAATTAAAAACAACGGGAATCCTTACACATACAAAAAGCCCCAACATGTGGTTTGTCCACGAAATAAGCCAATCAACTAAAGGGAATCCTTACAATCTCCCCATTTGGCTATTTTGTGACAAAACCACCACTCACAATGATTCCTTACAACAAAATAGAAACTACGGGTCTATAATGATTTTCTACAATACAAAGAGATAAGATAAAATAAATCTTGAAGTCTTCAATCTCTTGTAGAATAATAAATCCCTGAAAAACAAAGTTTCTATACTTTCCAATACAAGAAAATGTGAGATGAATCAAGTGAGATAAAACAAGCATTTGCATTTAAGAATATAAGCACAATATCATGCAATGTATGTAATGTGCAAATGCTCCCCCTCAAAGGGTTACTTCCCCTCAATAAGTATTCTCCCCAACATGCACAATTGCTACTACAAGGATTCCCTTTAGTTGATTGGCTTATTTCGTGGACAAACCACATGTTGGGGCTTGTTGTATGGGTAGCTTAGGAATTGGTGAAAGTTCTATGGCCCTCTCAAGACCTCAAGTGAAGAAGCTGTAGGGAAAAATACCAAAGAAGTGCACGCAGCGGAAGCGATACTAAAAATTAGATTTAGTGACTTTTAAAAATTTTCCTTTATGAACCTTAAACCCTTTAATTAATTAAACATACATATACAATAACAAAAAGTAGAATACCTTTTGTCGCGTGATCCGATTGACTTACGTCGATGGTAATCCGCAAGATCTTCAATCCTAGCACGAACGTGGATCACCTAGGAGCGTGGTCTCCCTTTTCTTTGAATTGCAAACCTGTGAATGGACAAAACAAACTTTTCTTTTCTTTGTTAGTCACAAAAACAATCAAAAGAATGACTAAGATTATTCCGGTCACTTTTGAGTTCTCAATCTAATGATCGAAACTCGCGTGAACCTAGATCGATATCGTATACACAAGCTTATTGATGAATAAGCAAATAGTATACTATCAAAGAATAATCTAACACTCCTTTTTGTTTTAGTAGAATAAAAAGCTTTCTATGAATTGAGAAGAAGAAGAAATTTGTATCATGAACACATGTGGTGGCCGAAATCTATACTTGTCAATATATAGGTGGCCTAAGTTTGCTTCTTCTTTTCTTTTATTATTAGGGTTGCCGAAATCCTAACCTAGAAATAACTAGGGTTGCCGCAAACACATGCCCACCATAGGCTTATGTTGCACCCTAATTTCCATCTAGTATTTTAAGACATCAAACCCTAATCCAACTCATAAATCTTTTATTCTTTTATTTTGACTAAATAAAAAGACTTCTTATTTGATTAAATAAATAAATCTAATTATTTATTTCCTTATCAAACAAGTCTTTTACTTTTACTTTTAGGAAATATATTTCCTGATTAGAAAAGATTTGTTTCTTTAACTAAACAATTAATTAATAAATTAATTAATTCTTATTTAATTAAAACAGTGAAACAAAATAATATATTAGGTTAAAAATAACCCTTGCCGTCCCACTTAGAGTAAATGGGCCAAAATATTATTTTCTTATTTCATTTAATCCATTGGACTTTAAATAAAAAGCCCACATGTGAACCAGACCCATTCTTACTAAAAGAAACAAGCCCACGTGTCTTTCATTAATATATTAATATAATTGAGCAGCCCATTACTAAAATAATGTGCAAATTATATTCTTAATATATTAAATGCAATTCTAGATGGACCCTTAAATTGGTCCGGTAGAATATATCAAGTGATCCATGCAAGTCCGTGTGGATTAGGGATCTTGGCGGGCCATCTAAATTTAAGCTTCAATAGACATAACCTAATCACAATCAACAAATGATTCTCTTAGGTCCGATCCATTAATTTTAACTCATTCCACTAAAGAGCTAAAACTGAACTCTTAAATAAAGATAGAAAAGGAAGATGCTCCTCATTCATACCCTAGACAATCATATAGGAGATAGTGTATCCTCGTGATTAATATCAGTAATCGCCAAGAGTTCATAGACCTGCCTATAACTCTCCAAGTTACCATATTTACTCATATGACCACATTTTGAACTTGGATATTTTGACTTGTCCAGAAGCCATGTTTTCAATAGACACTATCGAAAACTCAACGTTGAGATTTAATATCCAATTACCTCAAAACATCCATATGATGATATTATACTCTCATTTAATTAAATGGAGCCACGATGTCCATATCTATAAATGAAGTCCTCTATCGATTAACAAATGAATATCACCAAACTATCGAGGATAGACTATGCGATATAATCGTACTCATTGATAACTCAAATGATATCACTTGCAACCATAAGTCCATCATTTATCTCAGGATTAAGATAGACTCTCCGATTGTCCTGATAATGAAAAGACTTTTATCTACTGACGGTTATAGATAAAGTATTTATTGTAATCCAGTTCAATGCACCCAGTGCACTAGATCCTTTTGCTCGAAAACACTCCGATGATTTTAGACTCATCATATCTCATTTGATCCCACTCAAATGCTAGCAAAAGAATTCTACAACTTTAACAAGATAAAGGTGCCCAACCTTTAACTTAAGTTGTGAACATTATTCAAGACTAACTAAAGAATTGTGTCTACCACATACATATCCAGATGTACGAACAATTCTTCTTTTCCCATAGTCGTTAGACCTTATGATTATTTACTTTGACAATTATAATATTAAACTATAAATGCTATACGATTTGTTAAACCAGAAATCACTTTATTAATATGAAAAAGATTGTTAATTACAACATTACACTCTTGCTATTGAGCATAATCCTAACAGAAGCACCAAAGGTAAATTCTAGTGCTTACTTGCTTTGAAGAGATCATAGTTGCACACACTCACAACTCATGCATATCTCTTATACTATATGTTGTGTGTTTTTATATGTGTGCATGCATATTCTTGAACATCTCTTCTTGCATGTTTGAATTGAGTGCATCTTGTTCTATGACAATGCCATGACATGTTAGGCATTAGGATGCATTCAATACCCACACGTGCACTTCATGTATGTTAGCTTTAAGTGTGGTATAATTCGTTTCCCGAAGGATGTTCGGAAACGTCCGTGCTTGTACGATGGTGTGCATGTCTTAGCACGATGGTTAACCACTTGAGAAGGTCTTATTCTTCTCTTGGATAAGTGGTAGTTTTGGTTTGGTTGTTTGGAGTAAGTGTCTAGTTTCAAAAGATTGGATTTCAATGTTTTAAATGTTTTTCAAAACTGACCTTTGTATGGTTTTGTGACCATAACTTTTTATAAAAAGATTGAAATTAAGTTTTGTAAAATTCTGGGAAAACTAGACACCCATACCTTTCCAACGGTATATTATTCGTAATATTTCATGACCGTTTAGATTGGTTTTGAAAATTCCAAAGTGACCACTAAAACAGGGCATCACAGCTGTGATCCGAATCTGACCATTGGTCACTCAATTGACCATAACTCTTTCTACATACATCAAAATATCATTCCATAAATTGGAGTAGAAAGTAGACTTCCATACTGTTCCAACGATATATCATATGAAAGGTTTTGATGTCGTTTGGTCATGTTTCGGTGCGCTCAAATATTGAGCTTTGCTGTGGCGGATTTCTGAGGGCTGTGGCCGCAAAACAAGGGCGCAGAAAAGGGACCAGAACGTCAGGTCAATTCTGCGCCCTCAATTCTGCTGGCACGGGCAGCAGAATAGGCCGCCGATTTGGCCCATAAAGTTGGGACAAAATTGTCTTTTCACCCAACCTTTTCACTCTCTATAAATACATCCTTATCTCTGGCTCAAAACACAAGTCTTTCATCCCAAGAACCCTAGAGAGATATTTAGAGAGACTTGAGAGAAAAAGCTTAAAGATTACATCTTTAATTCTCTCAACCCATTCCCACAGCACAAATCATTATCTAAGCATCATCTAGGAACATCTAGTATGTGCTAATGCATGGGTCTTCTTCAACACACATGGTATGATTTGTTGAACACTAATTTCATTTAATCTTAGTGTTTTTACTTATCAATTTTATCTCATTTATTACTTGTATATGTTTAGATTAATTTCTACATACATGATTGAGATTATGTGTTGATTGGGTTATTTTTGATAGCTAGGATTTTACATGTTTATCTAACATCTAGCTAATTAATCTCATTATATGATTGAGATTATTTTTGATAGCTATTGTATTTAGGATTGGTTATCCTTAACATAGCTAAGCTATTATGCCATGTCATATAGCTATTTTCATATCTAGGATTGATTTTATTGACATCATATAATCCTAGATAAGCATTTAGTGTACCCTAGCACTTCTTGCATATTTGGATATCATTGCATATTCACTTAGGGTTTGATCTCTTCGGAGAAGTAAGTCTTGTGTGATAGACCGGGATTAGGTCGGACACCGGGATTAGGTGGTCACATGAGCAAATTGGACTAGGTCCACTTTTACAGGCCTGCAGGTAGTGGTAGCGGGATATTGGCCGGGATTAGGCAGTCAAACCTGGATTAGGTTGTATACGTTATCACAATTAGTGGATTCGAGGTTCGAGTGTGGCGCACTTACCAGCCCGTGGTTTTTCCCATGAGGGTTTCCACGTAAAAATCAAGTATCGTTTATATTTCCGCACCATATTACACTTGATTATTATATTGTCTAGTTTGGGGCATTTTCGTAAATTTGACTAAACACGAAAATTAGGTAATAACGATTAAAATCTATTCACCCCCCCCCCCCCCCCCCCTCTAGATAGTTTTATACACACCGTTAATTTGTTTCAATTGGTATCAGAGCAAGTTCCTAGATATACTTAGGTGATCCAAACTCATTTTTGGTGTGTTGTGCATTTTGTATGATTGTTGTTTTTGACATACATCTTGCATTCTTCTCATATGCATTCATTTGACTCAAACACTATGAGTGAATTTGAGAGAGAAGAAAATAACTCCGATGAGGAGATGTCCCTCTAAGGTGAGAGAGGAGACGAAGATGAAAGGGCGCTGCTCACATCACCAAAGAGCTTCAAGCCCAAGCCTTCCTCAATCTTGGTCTAACTAACCAAGAAGGCTAACTTCCCTCAACCTACGATCCTAAAAGGGAAGTGCTCAATCATGCAAGCTCAACCGAGCAAGCAACATTGTCTTGGTCATCAACAAAGGAGGAGAGATCCTATCCAACTACCAAGACAACCACAACGACAAGGGAAAGCACCTTTGCATGCTCAAGGGAATGGTATAATTCCTAACCTTATCTCCTCTTGTCATTTGTGTGGTATTGATGGTCATGTTAGACCAAGTTGCTTGCATTACATTTAAATATGTAATCTTAGATGCATGATTGAAAAGAAAAAGGCTAGAGCTAAGATGCATGTCCTTAAAAAGGAAGAATATCATTTGCATGATCCTTTGCCATCTAGAACTCTAGAACCTATGACCACTAGGTATGTTATTGAGACACCTAAGTGGATTAGAAAAGACGAACCTGCTTGCAACGAGACAAACATGTCTCAAATAGGTTCAACTAGGTCCTATGGACTTGGTAAGTCTTTTAGACCACATGCCCTTCATTGAAGTGGTGTGGATTTTGACCCCATATAGGGAACTTAAGCAAAGAGAGCTATTTTGCATTCTTGTCACTTGCAAAAAATTTGAAATATCTTATGCTTCTCTTTTTGTTGCTTGAGTAAGCTTGGTTACACTATGTATATATATTTTCTATTCAATAAGTGTGATCAATGCTTGTATTGCAATCCATGTCATATTTATGTTCAAACATGCATTTTGGACTAGGAGATATTTACATAGGATATAATTTGAATGACCTGTAATGATCTCCATGACATGATGATTGCTAAATGACATGCTAAATGCTAATCTTGAAAAACATGTTTTGATGATTGCATTTTTTAACTGCAATAATGTGTGAAAAAGCTTATGAGACTCAAATGAAAAAGGATCTTGTATCCATTCAAGGATTTTACAATCCAAATGTCTCTCTTTCTTTATTGGTTGAACATGTCTACTATAATACGGATATCTTATCCGGAAAAATCAAGTAGGGTGCAAAGTCGCTCATGACATGTTTGGCTTATAAAGTTGGATATAGTTGTTCTTAAATTGAAATCAATGAAAACCTATATCCTTGCTTCTCTCATGACATTGGTGAAATTGGTTTGAATTCATATTAAAAACCTTTGTCATTTGCTTTGCCAAATACCATGGTATTTTGGACTTAAATGCTACATGTCTTGTATGCAAAGCATTTTTTGATTCACACATTTTCTTTAAATAAATCTCCTTGTTTCTCTCCAATTAATTGAGATTGCATAAAGTGACTTATATTGATTATGCAAATATCTAGAATGCTACTATCTCTCTTTGCCTTGAGTGATCCAGTTGGGGACTACTCCTTTGTCTATATCATGACAAAAAGGGGGAGTAGGTTGTGGTAAGGGGAGTTGCAAATTGTAGTAGCAATTGTGCATGTTGGGGAGAATACTTATTGAGGGGAAGTAACCCTTTGAGGGGGAGCATTTGCACATTACATACATTGCATGATGTTATGCTTATATTCTTAAATGCAAATGCTTGTTTTATCTCACTTGATTCATCTCACATTTTCTTGTATTGGAAAGTATAGAAACTTTATTTTTCAGGGATTGATTATTCTACAAGAGATTGAAGACTTCAAGATTTATTTTATCTTATCTCATCTCTTTGTATTGTAGAAAATCATTATAGACCCGTAGTTTCTATTTTGTTGTGAGGAATCATTGTGAGTGGTGGTTTTGTCACGAAATAGCCAATCAACTAAAGGGAATCCTTACAGATCCAAAGGCCAAGACTTGAAGAAAAAAGCTCCCTTCAAGAGTTTTGAGCCTAGGCAAGAGCATAGTGAGAAGAAAGGGGTCCAATGCTATGAGTGTGGTGGTATAGGTCACATCTCACCGGATTGTGGGAACTTGAAGAACAAGATGGCAAAAGTGATGACCGCCACGTGGAGTGAAAGTGATGACTCCGGAAAGGGAGACAAGTCATCAAGTGATGATGAGCTTACCATCGACTACACGGCATTTGGGGCCACTTGTGTAGATGACAAGGTTGTTGGTAAGAATGACTTGACTAGTGATCCCATAGAGGAAAAAGATGAAGAAGTTGCTCTAAAGGAGATAGGTGTAGCTACTCATTGGGATATGGCTCTCATTAACTCAAGAGACTAAGGTGAAGGTCTTAATGGGGGAAATGACTCCATTAGTGAGAAAAAGAGTGGAGGAGATAACTCAAGTGAAGATGACTCCTCATCTAACTCTATAAATGGAAGTGTAGAGAAAATGGATGTAAATGACTTTATAGTCAAGTGTGAAAGTTCATTGAAGAAGAACAATAGAAAATTGAAGATTTTAGAGGATGAAAATCTAGAACTTTCAACACACAATGACCACTTAAGTAATCAAGTGGAGGCATCCAAGAAGATTGAAGACAAGCTAAGAGATGAGCTAGCTTTGTCTAAGAGGAATGAAGAAGGGTTGAAGAGAGAGCTTGATGAGGCTATAGAGTCATTGTCTAGGATGACTACAAGCACCAAGAAACTTGACCACATTCTTGGTAGTGGAAAGAACCCTTGTGACAAGAGAGGTATTGGGTATGAAGAAAACAAGGAGATCACTACTCCAACCAAGACCGTCTTCGTCAAGAGTTTGAGCAAGATAGAAGCCTCGCCGGTGCACACTCCTAGGAAGAAAATGGATCTAGGACAATGTTCAAGAAGTGCACAAGTGAAGGAAGCTCCAAAGAGACAACCTCAAGCTCAAAAAATTCCTCAACCTAACTTCCCTCAAGCTCATATTCATCAAGGGAAGAGGTCAATCATGCAAAATGGATCAAGGAAGCAAGCAAGAACCGCTCAACCACAAAGTCATGGGAAGGCTCCTATGCATGCACAAGGACATGGTATGAATTCTAAATTTATCCCTACATGTCACTTTTGTGGTATTAATGGTCACATAAGACCAAATTGCTTTCATTTCATTAAATTATGTAGAATCAAAAGCATGATTGAAAAGAGAATGACAAGAGCTAGAATGCATGCTAATAAGAAGGAAAACATTCATATTCATGATCCTATTATTTCTAGAACTCTTGAACCCTTAACCACTAGGAAGAAAAAAGTTATATCTATGTGGGTAAGAAAAAATGAACCCGCTTGCTATGAGACTAACAAGTCTCAAATAGGTTCATCCAAGTCAAATGGACTTGGGAGGTCCATAGGACCTCATGACCTTCATTGATGAAGGTTGGTATTGACCCCATATGGGGATCTCAAGCAAAGAGAGCTATTGCATACTTGTTGCATGCAAATATTTGAAAAAATCTTATGCTTCTCTGTTGATTGCTTGAGTAAGCTTGGTTGCACATATGTATATATGTTTTAAATTCAATAAGTGTGAACCTTGCTTATCTACAATCCATGTCATATTTATGTTCAAACATGCTTTTTTGGACTAGGAGATTTACATAGGAAGTATGATGTGAATGACCTATAGTTATCTCCATGACATGATGATTCTTAATGACATGCTAATGAATATTGAAAAGCATGAAATTCATATGACATGCTCAAATGAAAAAGCATGAATTGATGATTGCAATTTTTAAATGCAAAACTTGTGTGAAAAAGCTTATGAGACTCAAAATGAATAAAGGATCTTGCATCCGTTCAAAGGAATTTACATTCCAAATTGTCTCTCTTTCTTTATTAGTTGAACATGGCTACTATCATACGGATTTTCAATCCAGAAAAATCGAATAGGGTGCAAAGTCGCTCATGCCATGTTTCGCTTATAAAGTTGGATATAGTTGCTCATAAATTAAAATCAATGAAAACTCTATATCCTTGCTTCTCTTATGACATTGGTGAAATTGGTTTGAATTCTTATTAGAAACCTTTGTCATTTGCTTTGCCAAATACCATTGTATTTTGGACTTGAATGCAACATGTCTTGTATGCAAAGCATTTTTGATTCACACATTTTATCAAAATAAATCTCCTTGTTTCTCTCCATTTGATAGAGTTGCATAAAGTGCATTTAATGACTATGCAAATGACTTGAATGCTATCATCTCTCTTTGCTAAGTGACCCGGTTTGGGACTACACCTTTGCCTATATCATGACAAAAAGGGGAAGTAGAATGGTGGTAAGGGGAGTTGCAAATTGTGGTAGCGATTGTGCATGTTGGGGAGACAACACATTGAGGGGGAGCAACCCTTTGAGGGGGAGCATTGCATTCATCAAACATTGCATGATGTTGTTAGTTGTACTTAAATGTCTAGAATGCAAATGCTTGTTTATGCTCTCACTTGATTCATCTCACATTTTACTTGTATTGGAAAGTATAGAAACTTTGCTTTCAGGGATTGATTGTTCTACTTGAGATTGAAGACTTCAAGATTATTTTTATATATCTCTTTGTATAGTAGAAAATCATAGTAGACCGTAGTTTCTATTATGTTGTGAGGAATCAATGTGAGTGGTGGTTTTGTCACGAAATAGCCAAAGGGGGAGATTGTTAGGATTCCCATATCTTGATTGGCTTATTTCGTGGACAAACCACATGATGGGGTTGATTGTGTAAGGGTAGTTTAGGTGTTTGATCTTCAAGCTCGAAGGCCCTTCCAAGACCTCAAGGGACAAGCACGCCAAAGGTATAATTTCTAGTGCTTGATTTTCGTTGAAGAGATTTAGTTAGCACACACACACTTAGCATATTTGTTCTTGTGTGCATACTCTTCACATGTCACTTTACACACTAGCACTTTGATTGATATCTTGTTGTGTGTATATGTGCTTTATAATTCGTTTCCCGACTTTGTTCGGAAACGTCCGCGCTTTCACTAATGAGTGCTTGGTTTCACGCGAAGACCGCCTACGGAGAATGCCCTTGGCTTCTCCTTGGTTTTCACCTCTGTTGGTGATCGACGGTCATGATCGGTGGCCTGGCCGCCGAACGAAACCGTCGTTTCATACCTGATTGATTTAATCTCTCGGTTTGATTCGACGGTTGGAACGGCGGTCATGAAACCGCCGTTGTTCCCCTGTTCTTCTCGGGTTCAATTCGATGGTTGGGAACGGCGGCCTGGCTGCCGTTTGAAACCGCCGATTGGTGCGTTTCAGGGGCAAACTTGTCTTTTCACATGCCCATTTCTTGATGTCTATAAATATCTTACTTTCTCATTATCTGATTAAATTCTTTGATCACTTAGAACCCTAAACTTCAAAGAGAGATTTTTGAGAAAAAATCAATTCAAGAACTCAACTTTAAACACTCAAATCAAATCCCTTTTGCATCAAATTTCATATTGCATCTTCTATGACCATATAGAATGCATCCATGATTGGGTTTGCATCATCACAACTTGCTTGGTAAGATTTTGATTAAGTTCATCTTTTTGAGTATTTTTACTATCAAGCTATTCTCTTTTAATTAACTTGTATGTTTTTGATCATATGATAAATACAAGATTAGAGAATTAATTGTGATGAATTGATTGAGTGTTGTTTGTGATAGCTAATTAGGTTTTTAATTAATCTTGATTAGCTAAGCTATTTGACATGTCATTTAGCTATTGATACCTAGGGTTGATTTAAATTGAATATATCATCATCCTAGATAAGCATCTAAGGTTACCTAGCCTTGTTTGTTATTTGAATATTTATACATATTCACATAGGTTGTATAATCTCTTCATAGAGAATTAAGACTTGAGGCTAAGATTGCTTACGCCTCAAGCAAGTAGGACTAAAGCCACTTTTAAAGGCCCGTGTGATAGAAGTGGGGGGTTATTGACCGGAGTGTTAGACGAGGTCTACATAGGTTGTAAACTCCATTTCAATTAGTGGATTTCGAGGTCCGAGTGTGGCGCACTAAACAGCCCGTGGTTTTTCCCAGTGGTTGGGTTTCCACGTATACATCAAGTGTCATTTTAATTCCGCACTATATTACACTTGCTTGTATTTTTAACTAATAGGGGCATTTTTGTAAAATTGACTTGCATGCGAAAATTGGGTAATAAAGCTTAAAATCTATTCACCCCTCCTCTAGATTAATATTGAACACACATTGAGAACTTTCAGTTATATCTATGTTGTTAGGATTATGCTCAATAGCAAGAGTGTAATAGTGTTTTTGACAATCTATTCATATTAATAATGTGATTTCTGGTTTAACAAATCTTATAGCATTTATAGTTTGAATATTATAATTGTCAAAAGTAAATAATCATAAGGTCAAAAGACTGTGAGAAAAGAAGAATTGTTCGTACATCTGGATATGTATGAGGTAGACACAATTCTTTAGTTAGTTTTGAATAATGTTCACAACTTAAGTTAAAGGTTGGGCACCTTTATCTTGTTAAAGTTGTAGATTCTTTTACTGGCATTTGAGTGGGATCAAATGTGTTATGATGAGTCTAAAATCATCAAAGTGGCTTTGAGTAAAAGATCTAGTGCACTAGGTGCATTGAACTGGATCACAATGAAATACTTTATCTAGAACCGTCAATAGATAATAGTCTTTTCATTATCAGGACAATCGGAGAGTCTATCTTAATCCTGAGATAAATGATGGACTTATGGTTGCAAGTGGTATCATTTGAGTTATCAATGAGTATGATTATATAGCATAGTCTATCCTCGATAGTTTGGTGGTATTCATTTGTTAATCGATAGAGGACTTCATTTATAGATATGGACATCGTGGCTCCATTTATTAAATGAGAGTAGAATATCATCATATGGATGTTTTGAGGTATTGGATATTAAATCTTAACGTTAAGTTTTCAATAGTGTCTATTGAAACATGGCTTCTGGACAAGTCAAAATATCCAAGTTCAAATGTGGTCATATGAGGAAATATGGTAACTTGGAGAGCTATAGGCGGTCTATGAGCTCTTGGCGATTACTGATATTCTTCACGAGGATACACCATCTCCAATAAGATTGTCTAGGGTACGAATGAGAAATATTTACTTATTCTATCTTTATTTAAGAGTTCAATTTTAGCTCTTTAGTGGAATGAGTTAAAATTAATAGATCGGACCTAAGTGAATCATTTGTTGATTGTGATTAGGTTATGTCTGTTGAAGCTTAAATTTAGATAGCCCGCCAAGATCCCCAATCCACACGGACTTGCATGGATCACTTGATATATTCTACCGGACTAATTTAAGGGTCCATCTAGAATTGTATTAAGGCATGTGGACTTGTTTCTTTTAGTAAGAATGGGCCTAGTTCACATGTGGGCCTTTTATTAAGGTCCAATGGATTTAATAAAATAGAAAAACAATATATAGATATATTAATAAATATGGCACATGGCCAAGATATATATATGATATTATATTGTTTTATTTTTATTATTTGATTAAATGGAAATTAATTAATTGATTAATTAATTATTTAATTAAATATCAAAATCTTTTTCTGACTAGGAAATATGTTTCTTAGTAGTATACTATTGTGGTAGTATAATAAATATAAAAGACTTTATTTGGTAAGTAGATAAATAAGGGATTTATTTATCTAGTCAAATAAGGAAGTCTTTTATATGGTCACAAATACACTAAAGAGTTGGATTAGGGTTTGTATATAATATATATGCATGCAGAATATATAGATGATGTATGCATGAATGCATGCGGAAATATATATATACATATATGCATGCGGTAGAATATATATTAGATATACACTATAATATATATAAAGCATGCAGAATGTGTAATTATAGATGCATGCATAATGCGCAAGATATATATTTTATAAAGTATGTAGATTTGGGTGCGCAATATATATATATATATTATAAGGCATGCAGTATTAATTGGTAAACATATATATATGCACTTATTTAGGCGTGCAATACTGATGATATATACATATTATTAAAGGTTGAATTTGTGTGCCGCATAATATATATTATTATTTCGTATTTGCAAATAAATATACATATATTATTTCAAGCAATATAATATATAGTAAGCGGCCACTAAACATAGATATATATTCTTTGTATATTTTCAAGAACCCTAGGTCTTTGGCTTGAGAGTTTTTTCTTTTGCTTGAGAAAAATAGAATCCAACTCTTAGACTAGTGTGAGAATTGGCCAAGAGGAAAAGAGAGAAAAGTTTGTTCTTATTTCGATAGTGCACTAGTAACTTTTATATCAAAAGGTTTTGTGCACAATTTCGAATAAGGTTCACGCGAGTTTCGATCTAACGATTGTGAATTCAAAAGTGACCGGAACATTCTTTGTAGCCCCTTGGAATTTGTTGTGACTAACGAAAAAGAAAAGTTTTGTTAATCCATCATCAGGTACACAATTCAAAGAGAAGGGAGACCACGCTCCTAGGTGATTCACGTTCGTGATTGGATTGGAAGATCTTGCGGATTACCATCGACGCAATGTCAATCGGATCACGCGACAAAGGTATGATATCTTTAGTATTATATGTTAATTAATTAGAGGGTTAAGGTTCAAATCATGGAAAAATTTTAAACTATACTAAACTCGATTTTTTAGTCTCGCTTCCGCTGCGTGTACTACGGTATTTTTCCCTACATATGTGTGTAAGGAAAAATGAACCCGCTTGCTATGAGACTAACAAGTCTCAAATAGGTTTATCCAAGTCAAATGGACTTGGGAGGTCTATAAGACCTCATGACCTTCATTGATGAAGGTTGGTGATGACCCCATATGGGGATCTCAAGCAAAGAGAGCTATTGCATACTTGTTGCATGCAAATATTTGAAAAATATTATGCTTCTTTGTTGATTGCTTGAGTAAGCTTGGTTGCACATATGTATATATGTTTTAAATTCAATAAGTGTGAACCTTGCTTGTCTACAATCCATGTCATATTTATGTTCAAACATGCATTTTTGGACTAGGAGATTTACTTAGGAAATATGATTTGAATGACCTATAGTTATCTCCATGACATGATGATTCTTAATGATATGCTAATGAATATTGAAAAGCATGAAATTCATATGACATGCTCAAATGAAAAAGCATGAATTAATGATTGCAATTTTTAAATGCAAAACTTGTGTGAAAAAGCTTATGAGACTCAAAATGAATAAAGGATCTTGTATCCGTTCAAAGGAATTTATATTCCAAAGTGTCTCTCTTTCTTTATTTGTTGAACATGTCTACTATCATACGGGTTTCATTCCCGGAAAAATCGAATAGGGTGCAGAGTTGCTCATGACATGTTTGACTTATAAAGATGGATATAGTTGCTCATAAATTAAAATCAATGAAAACTCTATATCCTTGCTTTTCTCATGACAATGGTGAAATTGGTTTGAATTCTTATTAGAAACCTTTGTCATTTGCTTTGCCAAATACCATTGTATTTTGGACTTGAATGCTACATGTCTTGTATGCAAAGCATTTTTGATTCACACATTTTTCCAAAATAAATCTCCTTGTTTCTCTCCATTTGATAGAGTTGTGAAACTAATTAATGCACGGTGTGTATAAAACTATCTAGAGGGGGGGTGAATAGATTTTACGCTTTTTACCCAATTTTTCGTGTTAGTCAAAATTACGAAATTACCCTCAAGATAAAATAAGCAAGCAAGTGTAATATGGTGCGGAAATTAAATTGACACTTGATTTTTACGTGGAAACCCTCACGGGAAAAACCACGGGCTATGTAAGTAAGCCACACTCGAACCTCGAATCCACTAAATGTGCAAACGATTACAACCTAATCCCGGTAGTAATCACACACCTACCTAATCCCGGTATGAGTGAACCTAGTCCAATTTGCTTGCGATCTAAGCAACCTAATCCCGATTGCTACACACAAGACTTAGCTTCTCTTGAAGAGAATACAACCCTAAGTGAATATATGAAAATATCCAAAATGCAACATAGAGCAAGGGAAACCCTATATGCTTATCTAAGATGATTAATATACAATTAAGAACAATCCTAGATATCAAAACTAAATGACATGTCAATTAGTTTAGCTAATCAATATCAAGCACAAAAACCTAATATGCTAGCACAATACAACTTCTCAAACATACATCATACTAATCTCAATCTTGTATTCAACAAATATAAAATCACATACAAGTAATTAAATTGAGATTGCTAGATAAGAGAAACACAAAATATGTAAGATATTAGTGAAAAGCTTACCAAGCAAAGTATGATGAAGAATCCATGCAAGATGTCATCTAGATGATCTAAGATGATGCTAGATGATGATTGATGATCATGGAAAAGGTGTTTGAGTAATTAAAAATGAGTTCTTGGAATTTTTCTTCTCTTTGAAAAATATCCTAAGTATGAAATCTGAATATGAACTCTTGTAATTGACCTAAAGTCAAAGTGGCATATATATAGGGGGCCAAAACAAAGTGTGGTCGTTTTGATAAGTTTGCCCACTATTTGCCTTGGGCGCTGTACGTAGAGCGCCATTGTACAGCGCCTGTACAGCGCCCTTGCTCTGTTTTCACGAGGAAACAGAGTGGCGCTGTTCGTACAGCGCTCTGTACCGCGCCACGTACAGCGCCCAACAGCGACCCAACAGCGACCGATTAAATCAATCAGGTCTGAACAGCGCTCAATGGGCGCTGTTCGTACAGCGCTTCTGTACAGCGCTTTTGGGGGCGCCCAGTGCAAAAATGCAATCCTAAGTCTAAGCATGACAAGGCAATTGGATATGCAAGATGCAATCAAACTAACATGCAAGAAGAGATGTTCATGAGCATTAAGGCACACATAAACACACACAATAAGGATTAAACATATGCATGAGTTGTGATGTGTGCATCTATCTCTTCAAGACAAGTAAGCACTTAGAATATTACCTTTGGTGCTTGACAATGGTGAGATCTTCAAAAGGGCCTAAGCAATAACAAACATCTAAGCTACCCTTACAAAGCATCCCCACATGTGGTTTGATCACGAATAAGCCAATTAAACACAACGGGAATCCTAACAATCTCCCCCTTTGGCTATTTCGTGACAAAACCACCACTCACATTGATTCCTCACATAGAATTAGAACTACGGGACTACAATGATTATCTACATTACAAAGAGATAAGAAAGTAAAAACTTCAAGTCTTCAATCTCTTGTAGAACAATCAAGCCCTGAAAATAAAGTTTCTAGCATTTCCAATACAAGTAAAGTGTGAGATAATCATGTGAGAACAATATCAAGCATTTGCATTTTTAGAATTTAGGCACAACATTAGCAAATGTATGCAATGAATGATAAATGCAATGCTCCCCCTCAAAGGGTTACTCCCCCTCAATGTATGTTCTCCCCAAAATGCACAAAAGCTTCTATATTTTGCAACTCCCCTTACCATTTCCTACTCCCCCTTTTTGTCATGATATAGGCAAAGGAGTAGTCCCCAACCGGGTCACTCAAAGCAACGAGAGATAGAAGCATGCAAGATATGCATATACATATAAGTCACTTTATGCACTTCAATTAATTTGAGAGAAACAAGGAGATTTATTTGAGAAAATGTGTGAATCCAACATGCTTTGCATACAAGACATAGCATTCAAGTCCAAAATACAATGGTATTTGGCAAAGCAAATGACAAAGGTTTCTAATTTGAATTCAAACCAATTTCACCAATGTCATGGGAAAAGCAAGGATATAGAGATTATTGATTTCAATTTTAAGAGCAACTATATCCAACTTTATAAGCGAAACATGGCATGAGCGACTTTGCACCCTATTTGATTTTTCCGGATAAGATATCCGTATGATAGTAACCATGTTCAACTAATAAAGAAAGAGAGACATTTGGAATGTAATTCCTTTGAACGGATACAAGATCCTTTATTCATTTAGAGTCTCATAAGCTTTCACACAAGTTTTGCATTTTTAAGAATATGCAATCATCAATTCATGCTTTTCATGTGAGCATGTTGTATGAATTTCATGCTTTTTCATTTAGCATTAGCATGTTATTAAAAATCATCATGTCATGGAGATAACTATAGGTCATTCAATCATACTTCCTAAGTAATCTCCTAGTCCAAAAATGCATGTTTGAACATAAATATGACATGGATTGTAGACAAGCAAGGTTCACACTTATAGAATTTGAAAGCATATATACATATGTACAACCAAGCTTACTCAAGCAATCAAAAGAAGAGGCATAAGTTATTTCAAATTTTTTGCAAGTTACATGAATGCAAAATAGCTCTCTTTGCTTGAGTTCCCCATATGGGGTCAATCATAGAACATCACTCCACAAGACATATCCCAATAGATCTACTAAGAGTTTTAAATCGAGTAGCATCTAAGGGTTTAGTAAATAAGTCCGCAAGTTGATCATTAGTACCTACATGTTCAAGTACTATGCATTTATTTTCAACAAGCTCTCTAGAGTGATGGCGGATGTCAATATGCTTAGTTCTAGAATGTTGAACCGGATTCTTGGAAATATTAATAGCACTCATGTTATCACAAAAGAGAGTGGAGTACCTTGGTTGAATCCGTAGTCTACAAGCATTGTTTCATCCATAGGAGTTGTGTGCATCCACTCCCCGCGGCTATGTACTCGGCCTCGGCCGTGGACAAGGAATCGAGTTTTGCTTCTTGCAAACCAAGACACCAAGTTGTTGCCTAGAAAGAAGCAACCGCCCGATGTGCTCTTCCTATCATCACATTTCCTGCCCAATCCGCATCACTAAAGCCAACTAGACATAGCATTAGTGTCAAAAGAGTAACCAAATCCCAGTTGGATGTCCCATTCACATAGCGAAGATCCGCTCACACGAAGAGGTGGGACTCCTT